>CM057380.1:143131531-143584031 GCA_030015415.1 Cynopterus sphinx
GAAGCAGGATGGGATGAAGAAGTTGATTGTAATACAGCTGACAGTAAAGCTAACTTATGGGAGGCTCCAGAACTGGATGGCTCTTCAGAGATGTCATAAACGGCAGCAAAGGGACCAGGCACCTGCTTTGTAACCTCATATTTGTGTTGGATGTGATCCATCCCTGGAGAGGGTGTAGAACTTTGGATGAGGGCAATTCTTGGGAAGGGTAGATGTGAACCTTCAGCAGCTGACACTCCTGGCCCCTGGGAAATGAGTGCCATGAAGTAGCACACTGCAGCATCCACTCAACACGACTTTTCTTTTCCTTTGAATTCTTCTAGATTTTCCTTGAAGTATGACTGATAAAGAGCTAGCAATGGATCAAAGAGATACAATTCTGCCATTTTCCCATGTTTGCTTATATTTGCACTATTAATATTATTTGAAAATCCCTAGATTTTTGTTTTGTTTTCTAGGAAATATTTTTTAAACCACTTGTTCACTTTATGAGGATTATTTAGCTAAAAGTTATACACTGTGATCCATAATCCACTTCCTCAAGCATATGAAAACTATAATGTATGGCAAAATGGTGAAACAAAAAAAGAGAGCAGGAAATTAACACAGACTCCTTACTGTTATGAAGTGAGGGCCTCTGTGACAATATATTAGTCGTTAGATTAGAAAATAAAACCATGTGGATCATTTTTAATTTCTAGCTTCGGAGAACATGTTTTTATGGTATGAGATCAAAGAAACATTTTAATTGGAGGTAGGACAGCTGATTGGATGTAAACATATGATGGGGGTGTTGGTGTTGCTGTACATAGGTAAGTGGGGAGGAGTTCTTGCCCATTATGCAGACAAGAGTCTAGGCCTTGGTATTTTAGATTTCTAGGTGGGCATCTAAGTCAGTGCTCTTTTAGTTTTTTTGATAATGTATATACACGCTATCAATAAAAAAGAAAATATAACTTTACTAATGGTAAATGCACACAAATAGAAACTAAAAGGGAACAAAGAATATCTATAAAACAAGAAATGTAATTAGAAGTTATAATATTTTCTTCCAGCATGCCAATGGATTCTCTTTTATTCTTTCTTTTCTTTTCTTTTTTTTTTTGTACTCACCTTGAAGACTTCTGACTGAGCTAGAATTTGAGAGCATAAGTTATGTACTAAATGGGGAGAAAATTAGTACACTGGAGACAAATTTTGACAATTTTATGAGTTTAATTTAGGCAACTATTTAAATGAGATACTATGAACTCTAAGTATTAAAAAATAAATAAGGTTTTTGGATATAGTTGTAATGCTTTAAAATATTTTTAAGATCATAGAGGGAGCACGTGTGTCTGTGTATGCATGTGTGTGTTTGTTGTGTGTGTGTGTGTACAAGCCAGGGTCATGATGACTTAGCATTTCTTCCTGTTTAGCAATTCCTCATAATTAACCAAAAGGTTGGGGCCACACTGACACCATTACCCCTCTGTATATCTGGCTCTTATTTATGAGCCATATCCTGCCTTATATTCCAGAATGCTTTTAAATGTTCTCTTGTTGCTTATTTTTTTTCTGACTCATAAATTTATATAAATCAGTTATATGTAATTAAAAGATGTCTTTATTTGTGTCACCTCAGCAATAAAGAACCTGAAAAGACAAAATCTTTCATAAATATGTTAAGTTCCTTTGTGTCTTTTTGAGGTTTTAAATGTTTATAAGCATTTTTCTGGCAAAACTCAGCCTGGCTTAAAAGAATTATTCCAGATTTATCTTGTGCCTGAACTTTAGATAGCTTAGCTTCCTTATTAATGTCTTTTATTTTGTTAATAAAAATTCATTTCAGTTGTGTTTTACTTTTTTATATTTAGCAGTGCTTGCTCATAAGATGTTGATTGCTTTGAATTTATTAGAAGGAGGGGGATAAATATGTTTCAAGTAGCATTATTATTACTTTTATTACATGTAAAATTAAAAAGGTAGATGTATTTGGAACCATTATATAGAAATCTTAATAAAGCTATGGTAATCAAAGTTGGATTCTTAAGGAAACCTAATCACATAGTCTTAAACATAGTTCATAAATTAATGCTAGAGAGTACATAATGTTAGGCTAGAGATTATTACTTTTAAAAATAATTAAAACATTAAAATTATTTTTATATATGTACAAATGATCTTTCCATTACTGAGTAAAAGACATATATTGTCTCTCAAGAAAATACTATGCCTTGATATCTTGAGGTGATTCCATCCATACTTGTTCTTAATCTCTTTGTAATTATTTGCATATCGATCTTAATAGTAATTTAAAATAATGTTGTGTTTGACTAATCTTAACTATTACTCATTTAAAATATTTTTATTGTGAGTCTTTTTTGTCACATATGACAAATCTTGAGTAATGGGGTTACAATGGTAAACAACAGAGATTTGGATCCTGCCCTATGGAGTTTCTGATCTAGTGAGAAAGATGGAAGTTGATCAGCTAATCATTCCAAAATATAGAGAGACTAGAGACATTCTCTTCTCTAGTGTCATTCTGACTCTTGGCTGGACTGTTAATTTTTTTTTTATCACTAAAACATAGAATCTTAAAAAAAATAGCTACCTTAAATATTTTAGAATTTTAAACAGTGTATTTTATTAATGTTTTATTGTTTAACAGTGTTTATCAATTTGCCAGTCAATGATGGATAGATAAGGTTTTAAGTATGGTTCCCCTGAGTTCTTGGGAAAGTTAAACCCATGATAATATAGTCTACTGTTTTTACTTTTCATCAGCTAAAAATGGCAGGAAAGCTTAAAATCATTTGGCAAGTATTCCAAAGTGCAGAATTTGTTGAGGTTTTTAAAATTTTATTATTCTAATTTTATGAAGCTATTTGACACGTATTTTAGTGGATTTAATAAACAATTTACCCCAAGCACGAGGCAGCTGCTAAGAGCAGACTACAGCAGCTGGAAATTGTGAGGTAGAGCCACAATGTTCCCTATCCAGGGTCTTGCATGGAAGCGGGACCCTGAGGACATGAAACAGAAGATGCTAGAGGATGTGATCTCCTCCATGTAGAATAGCCCTGATGCAAGTCACTCCTTTTATTGTAAAGAATTTGGACAGCTTATAAGATTGGACATCCCATGTGAGTGCATGATATGAAGAACCTGGTTACAGCTTCTACTCTGCAAATGAATCTGCAGATGAATAGATGTAAGAGACTCTGAAAGGACATAAAACCTACTTGTTAAGAACAAGTATGGATCTGGTAACTGACCTATTTGGGAAAACTATTTGGGAAAAATAAAACCAATCTACCTTTATTCTTTGTAAAGTATTCAATCTAATTTCATTAAAAACATTCTTTTTTTTTGCCCCCATGTTTCATTAGTTATATAATATATAATTAATTTACTCCAATACAATAATAAATAGAAATGAAATAAACAGACTTGGGGTCAAGCAGACAATTAAATGGTTAGAGTGGAAGTGTGTCGGTGTGCTCAAGAAGCCTATTTGCCATTAGGTGCGTTTTATAGAATGAATGCAGCACTTCAATTACTCTGGCGACTTGGTGAATATAGATTGGCTAAGAAAGTTGTACCTTGTAGTATTAGTGATAAGGACTATGGAGTGTCTTATGGAGGAGTAGTACAGGGAGTTTTAAGGGGATATAGATAACCCGATTTATTCTGCAAGTCACAGAGGGCTTTTATGAGGAAGAAATATTTGGGCTGGGTTTTGAGTAGAAGTAAAGGCTAACTAGGTGAATAAGTTGTGAGTGAGCATGGAGTAGAGAACAGCATGAGCAAAGCTCTGAAGGGAGTTAAAGTTTAGAATATTGAGGAACTAAATGAAACCAGAGTGGTTGGTGCACAGACAAAAAGGACAAGAGTTATGAAGAATGAAGATGGAGGAAGTGGCATGATTTTTCTCATGTAGTTATGTAGGTGCTGCTAAGGCTCTTAGTTTTTAGCATAAAAATGATGGTCTTTTCCAGTTCGCCATCTGCTATGGAACCACAGCCTATATGCAGATTTTTGTGAAAACCCTTATGGAGAAGACCATCACTCTTGAGGTAGAATTCCTGGACACCAAAGCAAATGTAAAGGCCAAGATCCAGGGTAAGGAAGGAATTCCTCCTGATCAGCAAAGACTGAGCTTTGCTGTCAAACAACAAATGGACATAGTTTGTCTGGCTACAGTCAAAAAGAGTCCACTCTTCTCTTTGTGGTGCTGCTAAGAAAAAAAAGAAGGCTTATACCACTCCCAAGAAGAAAAAGCATAAGAGAAAGAATGTTAAACTGGGTGTCCTGAAGTACCTGAAGGTGGATGAGAATGGCAAAATCATTGCCTTCAACGGGAGTGCCTTTCAGATGAATGTGGTGCTGCAGTTATTATGCGTACACTTTGAGAGACATTATTTGTGGCAAACATTGTCTGACCTATTGCTTCAACAAACCGGAAGACTAATAATTGTATATGAGTTAATAAAAGATAAGAGCTAACATTTTTAAAAAATAAATAAAAGCAATGGCAAGTAATTAAAGGGGTCAGATTTGCATTTTAAAACAATCACTCTGGCTGACTGAAAAATGGAACGGAGGGTACATAAGTTATGTAGTGATTAGAGTAATCTAACTAAGGAATGCTGGCCTTGTCTGGAAAACTATTCATTCTACCATTTTTGAAGGTCTCATCCTACTACATAATTAACGGGTTCTCAAAATACCTGAGGAAAAGCAGAACTTATTTATCACAGGTATAAATCTTTTCAATACCCAGGAAGGCTTGGAAACAGTATTTTCTATACTGCACTTTGCTTACCATTTTCTCCTTTTATTTTTGTATTTATATTCATGATTTCAGCACATCATGTTTTCAAGACAATAGAAAAAAAAGGAAAAGTCATTCTTTTAAGCTTGTACCACGCTATTGACTTTCTTTGAAAAGACAGCGAATGTGTTTGTTTTATCACTATGGGTCTAAAAATTAACCATGAAACATCATTCTCTACTTCTAAATTATGTTTAACAAAGAAATGCTTTATTGCAACTTCATCAATAATTCAAATGTAACTTAAAAGAAAGTAGGGCAGCAGAAGGAAAAAAGCATACTTGTTCCATAATTGAGTCGATTAAATAGTATTGAGTTCCATTGTCATATTTATATTGATGAAACAACTTTTATAACTACAAAGAGTCTAATAAGAAATAAGACCTCAGAATTATAAGGCAATGTCATAAACATTTCTGCTTTTTTTTTTTGAATTGTAAAATACAAATGGTGAAAGCAACCTTTTACTAGACTGCAATAATGAAGAAACAGCATTTGAAAGGTGCTCTTATTGGGATGTTAGTAGTTTTCAAGGCTGTGCAGTAATAGCCCAAGCTATTTTGGAACTGTGCATACATTAGTGTTCTGGTGCAGTATGATACAATAATGTGTGAAAAAGTATACAATCACACCTTGTTTAAATTTGCAGTTTTTCTGCATAATCCCACAGTGAGCTCTTGTTAGGTTTTGACTGCATATGGGAGAAGAAAGTTTATAGGAGCTTATAGATTGAGGTTAGATGTAAATATCTGATCATGAAAAATAAGGATTTTTTATTGTACTTTTTTGAAGGCTAAAAAGAGTTAAGTTTATTATATATCATATTTTGCAAACTGACCTAAGTTTAGTTTCACCCAGTAGACGCTTCAGAATTTACATCTATATTAAATAAAAATGTATATATGCTTGATTTCACATTTATAGAGTGTTAGTAAAAAGTACAGAGTTTGGTTTTAAAAACAATGATCACACTAGAGTTTATACATTCATATTAATGTTGTTTTTCCAAATTGTCACCCAGAGAAGCAAAACCCTGATTCCAACGATGCCCTTTTTCAAAACATTTGGGAAACTTACTCTTAGAATTGTCTTTTGGATCATTTGTGAGCCTGACTAAAACACCCATCTTGCTACTTTCTTTTCACATTTTATACCAAGATTCAGCATCCTTTTTTATTCACCAGAGTTGGCTATAAATGTCTCTCTGAAATGATGAAAATGGCCAAAATTGACTTTCAAATTATGGAATTTGTCACCATTGAGAATGTTTAGAAGTATGTATGCATATGTGTGTTACAGACTTAGAAAGCAGTTTTAAAGGGAGGTAGAACTACTGTGAATAATGGCTGATTAGAGTGAGTGGTAGTTGTAAGGTGGCCACTATTTGGATGATATGGTATGTTTGTTTAAAAACCAGTCACATTACTCTTTAATGACATTGTATATTAGTTTTTACAATGTATACAAAGAAAAATGCAGATATGTCTTTTGGAATGCAAAGCCAAAATACCTTACACAATTAGTAGCATATTTTATTATTAAGACAATTAAAGGATTAAGCAACTACGATTTAATCCTATGCTGGCAGATTCTTCAGATAATGGTCCTTATGTGGGAACATGTCTGTAAAATTTTATTTTATTTAAATAATGCCACTTACTGTCTGATTTATAAGCATGTGTATTTCTATTGGCATCTTACATAATTCATATTTACACACCATTTCAAAGTACTATTTGGTAACAGTTAAAATTTTCATTTCAGTTGACCTCTTCCTTATATGTAATTGACCCAGTTTTCAGAACTATTAGTACTTATTTTCTTAACCATCAGTAAAGAACCCAAATAGTTACATATGCTTGAAATGTAAAATAATTAGATTGAATTCCAAATATTTTCTTAATTTAAGAAACCTGTGACCATGCAGTAGAGCTCACACAGTGTTTATGTGTGGAGTGATTTATGAATAAAATGAAAACGAAGTAGTAATAGTCATGTCCAAAACATGAGCCCTTTACCTCCACTTTGACCATGTTTTTGTGTTCTTTCGTAAATGGGCAGGAAATGAAAGAAATGATTGCCAGAGAGACTGAGTTGAGTAGTTTTTATATTTTGAGTATTAGAGTTGGTATTAGTGCTGTCTAATAGGACAGCAAAAAATTTGGTGTAACTTTGATTTGACTGGTTTTTGTTACCTTGTACTCTGTAGTTTCTGACTTCCAGGTTTGGGCATTAATAACAGGGGTCCAGTGTCTATATTTTAAGGATGTCTTAGTAGCTCTTTGAAAATTGATAGATTGAGGTGAAAACCTGTGTTCAAATAGGAAGACCTGGTATATACATTTGCACCACTTTTCAGTATGGCTAACTCACCCTTTGGAGATAGTAAAGATTTGTTGTTCAACGTGCTATGTAATTTGTGTAGACTATTTTGTGTGTCTTACTCATTCTTTTATCCTGGTTAACTGTATTAGCATTCTTTTTTTTTTTTTCTGGTTTCATAGAACTAAATGGGTTTTCTTTTCCTGAATGCTTTCGTCCTTGACTACTCTAAAAATTCTAAAGTACAGCATTTATGCAGAAATTATTCCAGACTAGTAGCAACTACCTTCTTATTAAACACCTTAGTTCGTATTAATGAAACGGGATGCAGTTTTGTTTTGTGGGAAAAAAAAAATGGTTTTCCTGAAAAGAGGAAGGGTTTTGAGGGACTCAATAAAACTAAATGTGTACTGCACCTTTAGTCGTTACATTGTTACGTAACTTTATTTTACTTATTAACTGTCATGGATTTTAAAAATGTGTCATTTTTGGAATTCCATTAAAGGAAAGTATAACATTGTGAAGATGTTCATTTGCAATATAATTGTTCATTGACAATTTCTAAAATCTGTAAAAGATTAGAAAATTAAATCCCAGTAGCTTTTTCATTCCCCATTAGGAAAAGTAGTTTTAGAAACCTCGTATTATAAATGTATTACAGTACTACTTATAAAAAGTTAGAAGTTTTATTCTCGTAGGAGTTAGGCTAGTAAATAATGTTTATATAATCCTGATTAACATTTTTCCATGACTGAATTTTGAGTGGAAAACTTTGTTTCCTAAAAGGCTCTAAGTGAAAAAAAAAATGCAGGGTCTCCTAAGTGAAGAAAATATATAGGGTCTGTCTTATGATTGTGGTGTGTGTGTGTGTGTGTGTGTGTGTGTGTGTGTGTGTGTGTGTACGCGCGCACGCGCATGCGTATGTGTTTAGATCCAGTTTAATACCAACTAATGCCAACATCTGGCAAAGAGATGGAGATCTGGGAATTTGTTGCTTGAAACCCTGGGACAAAGTGTTCTGATCTGACTAGCAAACATAGCTGTGGACTTGAACTGGAATCTTCAGGGGCAGAAACGTCTTAAGTGTCTGGAAAATTGGCCTGTTGAGTCACCATGAAGGCACTAAAACAAAACTAATTTTAAGCAGGTCAAAGTTCAGTGATTCCCTCTGGAATTCAAACTTTTTTTGAGTCTCATGTTTAAGTGAAAAGGGTCAAAGTTGATGCACTGTTACAATGTTTTGAATGCTTTCCCTTAAGAACAGCCACCCAAGCTGGGATTAGCATGAGGAACTGCAAGGCTGGCACTTCAGCGTCTGGGTTAAAAATATTTTAAAGCAGTAAGTGCAGTCAGTTCAGAGAGATCCCTGGGAGCCTTTCTATTCAAAAATGTGTGAGCTCAGGACAGTGACTGCAATGTAATTTAGGGCAGTCTGCTTCATAGCCTAGGAGAATATTGCTTCCTGCTAATGTTCCACTGGAGGATGGTAGGGCAGTAATAATTTTAGAAGGTGGTATTCCTGTTTATTTTACATAGAAAACTTAAGAATAAATGAAAGGACACATCAAGTGCACAAAAGATGTAACTATGGAAAAGTACTAATGATTCTGAATTTGAACTGAACAGATATAGAGTCATCATGGGTGTAGGAATATTTTTAAGGCGGAAGCTACGGCAAAAGCAACTTCCCAGGGAATGGACTGTGCAGGTATGTGACAAATATCATGCGTGAAATAGTCTGCAGAAACTTTCAAGAAACTGCTTTGTCAACAGTGAGGTGCTTTAACTATGATCAGATGCAATGTCGAATATTTGAATTGAGGAATTATTCTAGAAAATGGAAACAGAAGATTTAATTTCAATAACTAGCATTCAGATGATACCTAGATATCCTGAGGATGCCTAGTAATTAACTAGTCAGAATTCCTTGAATGAGAGTGTACTGCGATCCTATGGTGGCCTCACCCTGAAGTATGTGATTCCAGGACTTTTGATGTTAAAATATTATGTACTGCAGCTTAATGCAATTAACTAGGCATTTTATTCAGTCTGAAGATCTTGTTGCTGAAAAGAATGAGACCTAAGTAACATTCTTAGACATTAAAAAGAGCCTATCATTTTATGGCTTGTGTCTAGGAAAGGGGAGAGAAACATTTACTCTGTTTTCAAATTTAGAGACTGCTAAAAACTCTGAGCAGCTATGAAATCTGGCTGGTATCCATAGTCTGCTCAGCTCCCTATAAAACTTTGGTTGTTCTTATTATCTATTTTATTTTTCCATGATATGAGTTGCAGAATAATTCCATTGCTCTTCATCATAAGCCTGTGATACTCACTTTGAAGAAGCTTCAATTATTTAGTTATTTATTCAGTAAATATCAGTTATTCTGGTTTGAGAAAATACATTTTGCATTGTGTTTACTGTGTCTCAAGAGAGATGAACTCAGTCAAGCCTGTTTATTTTAATGAGATAAGCCAGACACATGTAATAATTTTTACCAAAACAGAGACAAAATGCATGAGGAAGAAGGAAAAGTCAAGTTATTATTGTATGAGATATTATTATATGTATTATTTTGTGACCGTTGTATAATAAATCTCTCTTGTATACTTTATAATACAAAAAAGACCTGAGTTGAGCTGAAAGCCAAGATGTCGTACATGTTCTATGTGTTTCCTTTACTAATATTGGTTAATAGAAAGTGGCCTTTGATTTGGATTCTAAAAATTCAGTTATATTTATAATTATTAACATTATGAATGCTACTTATTTTAATGTAGTAATGAAGGAAGACGGATAAGAGAGAATCAAATATTATAGAGGTTAAATTTTAAAGAGTAAAATAAATGTTTTCAAGAACCAGTGCACTAGGATTATGATGAGGAGCAGCAGTTTTAGAGTAAGTTTTTATTTTTTATTTATTTTTATTTACTTATTTTTATTTTTTTTTAGGTGAGGCAACCCTTGGTTGACCTCACAGATTGCAAGGACCTTGTCAGCTTACAATTTCTTATTTTTTTGTTTTTTACTCCTACAGCACTTGGTCTTCCTAGGTGGTCTCCCATCCAGGTACTAACCAGGCCCAACCCTGCTTAGCTTCTGAGGTCAGACAGGATTGGGCTTGTTCAGGGTGGCACGGCTGTAGACAACATTAAATTTTTAGATTTCTCTGGATCTTAATTTTGGACCAGAAGTTTAAGTTTTGGAACAGGAAATTTCGAAAACAAAATTTATTTACTATCTGAACTATATGAAGAAACAGAAACATTATTATGTTCAATTTTCTAATTTATTTCAACATGATGAGTTAATAGTTTTATCACAAGTGACCTTTAAAAAAATAGTTGTTGCTCTGAACTTTTGTCCCTCTACATGTCTTTGCAAGGAGAGCTTTGGAAGGGAAGAGTCTTAAATCTGTCTGATAGTAAAACATCCTGATCCGTTTTAGTTTTCCTACGTCTCCAGGCGCTGTCAGCTGTTAAACTTGTGCTAGCTGACTGCTGGCTCCACATGCTGTGCTGATTCTTTTGTTTAACTGGCATTTCTCTTAGCTTCCCCACTTAAACTAGCTATCCAAATCCTATAGGTCAACCAGATAGTTTGCCTTATCGTGAGCTCACCTGAAACCTCTTCTGAGGTAGGGCCTATGATTTCATGACAAATAGTCACCTCAGTGGGGAGCTGCAGAGCTCACCTCTATCTTCCAGGGGTTAACAGTAACCTATAATAATAATTTGGTGACACAAAATGCTTCTTTTTATGCATTACCTATTTCCAGACGCCTAATTTAGGTTTGTATCAAAATGGTATCACAAACAGTACAGCTTCCTGCTGAGAAGCAAAGTGCTACTGAGAGACTTTCTGTTATTCTTTTGGTGGCATCTGGGAGGGGTGAGGAAACACTAGTGGGGGGCTGGAGGGTGTGAAGCAATTGTCAGTCGCTTATAATGTAGCTGAGACAAGCTGTGGTGGAGAATAGTTTTCAGAGGGAGAATAGCTTTATGGAATTGTATCAGGAACTGAACTTTGTTCTGTTGTACTTAATATGAGGCAAATTTTAGAACAAGGAAAACAGCAGAAGTGGTTGCAACAAATACCTTATTTTTCTGTGTCATTTTCATACTTCATGCTCTACTAACAGTGACAGCACCTACCCAGGTGTAAATACAAACATAATAATACAGTGTCAGGAAAGTTTTAAACTTCAAAAGTCTATTGAAAGTCTTAATTTCTCATCACAGAATCCCTGCCTGTGCCAGAGTCAGTTCAATCAGAAGTGCCAGTGTGTCCCATCTTTACCCTTTTACTCTATTTTTAAATCACCAGTACCTACCCCAAACATGCTAGGCTCCTCTGTTGTCCTAGTTCTTTTCACAAAAGAAAGAAAATGCAAATTTATCATAATTTTTCTTAACTATACCCAGGAGTATTGGTACTTTAAATAGAAACTTATGAAGGGTTGTTTTTTCCTAAGTGTTTAGGGTTTCTAACTCTGCTGGTACCGTGAGTGGGAAAATATGACAATATTATTTTTTAGAAGCGATCTTCCAGTGAGCCCCCAATTCACACCTCATAGGCTAAATTACCAATAACAATTAAGCCAGGAGCTAATTTTAGCCCAAATATGGGATGGTAAATGACCTGCGTTTTTAGAATTCAGTGATATAGGTTATTTGTGCATTTGCATGGTTTCAACTCCATGGCAGCTTTCAGCTTTGGCCTTTGCCTTAACTGCCCAGTTTTTGTACCTGGTAAAGGGATGGGAAAACCTCAGGCAGCTGGGCAAATTGTCAAGAACTCCATCCCAGGACTTTAACTCTGGCTCCCGCTTCAACGTTTTGCTCTTGCATGTTTTCTGAGAGTGCAGGGTTTTTCTTGGCCTGCTGCTTCCCCAAGCGGCTAGCCCTCAGCCTCTTCCCTGTACTCTGGGGATATGTTCTCAGAACGCCCATTTCCCAGCTGCCCCTGGGAGCACCACAAAGGAGCAGCTGTCCTTGCTTTCCCACTCCGCCTCCAAGGAGAGGCTTGGGTACAGGCTTCTGTCACATACTGAATCTGTGCATCTCAAGCACAGTTTGCTCAACTCTGCGTTTTCGACTCAGTGAAAACATGTTGAACATATTCGGATAGGTGTTCATCTTGGGGTTACACTACCCTGTAGGGGTAATAGGTGTGGTTTCTCTTTTCAAGGACTGTTTTTAAGAGTATTTAATGGCTATTGGAAAAAGATTAAGTTTTAAAAATATGCTGTAACATGCTCAGGGCATTCTCTTTGATTCTTTAAAAAGCTGTGTCAAAACCAGAAATTTAGGAGTTTTTACCGTAAAGACTGCTTTCAGTCACATTGTATCTATTTCTTGATTTAACTGACTGCCACTTAGTTTGTAAACGTTCCCCGCTTAAAGCAGGAAGACTTTCTACCACCATGGTCTAGAGCTTGGTCACTTTTTTTAGGGATTACTCAGATCTGCCTTGTAATAGCAGCTCCCTGAAGAAAAGCAAAAATAATAAAATAAAATACAGTACAATAAAATAAATAAAATAACAAGCTTTAACTGCAACTTTTGCTCCATTTAAATTGCAATGGATAATGTTGAAAAACTGTAAGTGGGGTGATGATGTAAGATAGACTTAGCTCTTTTTTGAAAGTTTCTTCCAATTTTTGTGCTTATTTCAAAACCTTTATCTAGAATGAGAAGGCATTCATGTTGTTTAATGTCCTTTGTTTTCGTATTTTTTTTTTTTTTAATAATGATTGGTGGGTAGAAATGTGCCAGGGCCATGCTTTGGGATCTGAGCCTCCTTTGGACCCCATAGGATGTCAATGGACTCATTAGGATTTAGCCAAGTTTTATGCATTATTCATAATATACATTCACAGCGTGCACACTAACGACCGTCTCCTGTGTCTGCTTAGTCAGAACCATTTGCATGCTGTATTATGGAACCATAATACAGAATGCATTTAGCCACATTTTCTGTATTATCCTTAATACATAGTCATCATATTCTGTTATGGGGTATGTGGTGAATGTGTTTAAACAATAGCATGCACTTGTGCATTATGATTCCATAAAAACAAATGTATAATAAAACTCTTGATGGAAGTAATTATTGCATATGTGCAATAATAGTTTCTAAAAAAGCCTTCATATTATTTCTAGTTTGCTTTTATTGTTTGATTATCTAGTTATTTGTTTTATGTTGTTTTATGCCTGCTGGACTGATGTCCCCAAAATTTTAATTTTGAAAACAGCATACCTTTTTTATCCCTCTCATATCTTACTTCATTAGTTTTCCTAAATGAGTATTTAAAAATATAATATTTAAAAGAGACCCAATGATTAGGAAAAGCATGTTCCTAACTACCAATTAAAGATCTGTAGGGTATTTGTTAAAAGAGCCTATGTTCCATGTAGCAACAAGGACTGTGTTATATACGTAAGAAATTAACATAAGATTATAAAGATCAAATTATCTTACAAAGCTAAGATAGAGAGATTCTGAGTTCTAAAGTCAACAATGATGTTAATTCACTCATGGAATTGCTAGTTTATCTTTTTATCTCAGACATCTTTCTTGCAAAATGGAAATGACTATTGTTTAATAGAATATCAGATACATTGCCTTTTTAAAAAAAAATTAATTTTGAACAGAAAGAAAAATTTAGAAATGTACCTGTACAGAATATAGTAAAAGTATTCATTAAAATTCAAAGTTTTTTTTTTTTTTTTGAGACTGGTACTGGTAGTTTTTCAATAGTTTGAAGTCATCTGGCTCTTGGTTAGCTACTAGTAAACTCATTTTAGAAAGTTTATTTTGAAAACTCAACGAATCATTTCATGTCCTTTAAATCTAGTGCTTTTACACATGACCACTTTTTATTTTGTTACGAAACCATTTAGGAACAGATTTGGACTTAGAAGCATACAGAAGTTGGTAGTCTTAGTCTGAAGGGCCATTAGTCTTTATTGTTAATGACACTTTTAACAGTAATCTCTTTTACTTGTAATCAGTCTTACGAAATTTATGTTTTGCTAGAGATTATTGGTGAATTTGATTCAGATAAATGATATCACTGAAAATTTGAAGTGGTCCCACTTGATAATGTTGTAAATCATCTTTCCCTTTTCAGCAAGTTTGATATTATGCATGCAGATAAAATGGTGCTTTTAGTAGTGCCCATATTCTTTGGGAATTTGGATGACATATACACTTGATACAAAATCTGACTGATATCTTTTCTGCTTATTTCAGTATATTATTCTCTATTTCCCCATTGATTTTCACATAGTTGTTTGGGTCATGACTGTGAGTTGAGAAGGCAACAGATTAAAAATCTTGTGGTTCTAGATATAGTTCCAGATGTGATGGATTGAATTCCAAGTAGCCAGGCTTAAAAGTAAACCTTATAAGGATATGGCTCTCACCAAACCTAGCTATTTTGGTTGTCTGGAGTAATATGAGTTTGTCAGAGAAAGAAACATATTGAGTACTAGTGAGGTAGATAAAGGATTCATACCGTTAAGTAGATGCTTTTCTGAAATATAGAGAGGGAAAGTATCTCATTGGCTTCTGTTTTAACAAACTGTATTTTTTTCTACTTTGATATAATATTTCCTTTCAGTAGGATTACTTAACAAAGTTGATCACTTTGTCCAACTTTTATTGCCAATTTAAATAGTTCTTCTGCACAAAAATATCCTCATATCAATTTTGGTTGTTTTTTTTTCTTCAAAAAATTTTTAAAGCCATTAATCCCCAGTGTGCATGTCTGGGTGAAATGAAGTTCATATTTTTTTACTTATTAAGATACATTTATAAGTCAGATTACTAGAAACTAATTCATTTTTTTTTTTAAAAATGAACATTCTTATATAAAGGGTTTTCAATGTAATTCAGTGTGTAGTTACTTTTGAGGCTATATACTTTCAGATATTTCAGAACACCTCCTTTTGAGCTGCCGTAGAGCCTGAGGCATATTCTTTTGATAACCTCAGAATGGGCAAATTTTCTAACTTTGAAGAAAGACTTTATGCTTCAAAATAGTCAAAAGATATATTTGAGCCAAGTCTGATATAAAACAGGCAGGTAGTCAAAAAGGGAGTGGGAGTGGAAGGCAGCACAAATTGTGGAACTAACGTAACAGGTCTGTTTTCTTTGGTCCATCATAAACTGAAGGATTACAAAATGGGGCCTCCAAAGGTGTTTTAAGCAACAGTAGCAACAAGGAGACAGAATATATAGTTTCTCAAGTTTGGTTCTTTGAAGGAGTACTTATTTGTCTATAAAGTCTTAAGATATGTTTTAACACATTTAAAATTCATTGTATTACTTATATAATCACAATAGACTTCATGTCTTTTTGTGTTCATATATTATAACTGACATGCAAAAATGTCTCCATTTTTAGACTGCTGTGCCCGCTTTTTCCAAATTATGAAAAATGCACAGTCTTTCAAAACCATTCATTCTGAACAAGATAAGTTGTTGAAATGAAAAAAATAATTTTGATGTCTTTTTAGTTTTTCAGGTGAATTTTTCAGATAATTAAATATTTCCAGAGTCTAAATATCTTAAGTATAGGTTTTTTTTCCTACTTAATATTGGTCAGATGTTGCTCAGTTTTCATGATGATAACATTTATTTCAGGACGTTTCTTCATTTAAGCTTATTTGTTGTCTTTTAAAGACCAATCTGACTGCTTGTAGCCCGGTCTAGTTGCTTGCAAATAGATTATTTCCATAGGAAATTAATTTCATGACTAATTTTCATAGCAATAAATTAAAAAGACCATCATTTTGGAGATTTACTTAAAAATAAGGTGAACATTCACCAGGTCATATGATTTTTATTTTTCAGTAGATCTCAAATATCACCATTTCCAATTCCCTCATTTTGATAATCCCAAAGTTCCTCGGAATGCTTTATTACCAGGAATATTAGAAGGGATGATATAAACAAGAAAATGTTCAATAAGAATGTTGGATTCAGAGAAAAAAGTTGAATACTATTTAATCGTATTGTAAATAATTTGAAAACTCAAATTACTTAGGGAATTGCAAATTTTTTTGAGGAGGGTTAAAAAATAGAATACTTTCCCTAGTGAATTAGCTAACGGGGGGGATTCAAATTAATGTGTATACTAAAAATGAAGTTTAGATTAGTGTACATAACATATTAATTTTTTATTCAATTTAAATTAAGTTGGATTTGGCTTTGTAAATAATTTTTGTTACATCCATAATAATGCAGTGAGTTGACCATAGATGAACTTTTAAAAGTACCACAGCATCCTGGCAGTTTTAATAGATTTTAACAATTTTCTTTATCTTAATATTTCTGTCTATATTTCAATGACATATTTTTTTGTTTAGCTTTTATGACCCCACTCTTTTTTCTCTGTACAGTTGCATATTGCTATCACAATCTCCAGTCCAGAGAGTTCTCTCATTTTAGCTAAATTAGGAAAGTTATTCTGTCTTTCTCCCTCCTTCCATTATGTCTTCCTTTTTCCCTTCTTTCTGTTTTTCTTCTACTTAAGTTAGCTCTTATTGCATATTGGATACAATTGGAGAAGGGCAATAAATATTGGCTTTCTAGGAAAGTTCTAAATATTATTTTTATAAGTTTTTTTTCCTAGTTTTTAGTGGCTTAAGCATATGTACCCACTAGTCCTATAATCAATACCCCAGCATTTTTGTACTGTTGCTTCAGAAATAGCATGGTAGGGCAAGGATCTAAAGCCATGATCTGAGTTTTCTTTATTGAGGCCACTGAATTTCTCTGAATTTCTCTTTCCTCACCTGTAAAGTTGTGTTTAACTCATAGGATTTTTGTAAGAATTAAGTAATGCTGTTATATGAACACATTTGTAAATTGTAAAGTCAAATAGATGTTAGTTTTTCATTCCTTGATTTGGTGAAATGCAGAGCAGAAATCTTGGTTGACAGATTTATGATCTTTTTATGTGTTGTATACCTTTTGATAAAGTTAAATCTTATCAATTTTCACTGGAATGACAGTAATCCCACAAGTTTAACCTCTGGAAAAAAAATCAAGGTCTGCTTTTGGGTTATGTTCATTTTGGTTGTTCTACAATCTGGAAAAGTTTTCTGATGGTACCACTGAGTGTTGACAGTAACTACCATGACCTTTATACTTGAACTCTTCTAAGATTCTGCTTCTTGTTTTATTTTATTTTTTTTCCTTGAGTAATGGAAATATAAATTTAGTTCAGGCCTAGGGAATGATGTGTGTATTTTCTTTTTGTTAATAGGTATGTGGTGTATAAATTGAGTATTTATATCTCATTATTTTGATAACATGCTACAAAGATCCCAGTAGCTGTGTTTAATATTTGTTTTAGGAAATTTGCCACTGTAGACAAATTTATTTTAGACTGACTTCTCTGAAAAACAGTGAATTAAATGGCGGGGAAAAAACCCATTGTGGTAAAGTAATGTGATATATTTTCTGAGTTCATGAAAGACGTTTATAATTTTTCTTTTCTTAGAGGGTTTGTTTTTCTCTCCATATTCATTGCTTGCTTCTATTTTCTGTGTAGTAACAGGCCTCTAGATGTGGGATTATACTTATAATTCTCAGTGAAGTGATAGAGTCAAATAATTCTGGGTGTTGGTTGGTGGCACCTCCCTTCTGACCTTAGACAAGCCACTTTATCTCTTTTCTCCTTCATTCTTTTTATTTTTTCCCTAGCTTATCAAAGAAATAGTGATAACAGTTCACAAGACTGCTCAGAGTAGTAAATGAGGTAATATACATTTTTAAAAGCTCAATGTTCTTAGATCAAAAAGTGGCATACTAATACCAGCTATCAAAATATTGAATATTTGCCTAACAAAAGAGAAAAACTATAATGCCCAGGCTTTCAATAGTATTTTGAAAATTTTTTTCAAGATTTTAAATTGGCTGGTGGAAATAGAATTTTAGAACTAGGTCATGGTTCTGTAGCTTATAATTCTTCCTCCAAATCCACTGAAGGAAATTGAGATCCAGGGATGCTGAATGAGACTTTTAAGGTCAGATAGACAAGTAAGGGAATTGATCTTAGTATCCAGGTCTCCTGTCTCCTGTGCTGGACTGTATTCTGCACTCACAACATGACCAGGACCTACCATTTGGCCTCCTTTAGGTGTTAAGATGTCTTTCAAGTGAGAGTAATATAATGTCATTTACCCTTCCCTCAGAAATGAAGAACTCTGGAGAGGAATTTTCCTTTTGCTTTCTTTTTCCCCTTGTGGTTATTGACAAAGCTTGGGATCATGTTGAAACTTGTTGCAACCACCAGGAAACTCTTTCAACTTTTAATAGTTATCACCCTGCTACTAATTAACAAGTAGCAAGCATGATTATTTAAGTACTAAGTTGGAAAGACTTGTCAGACTTTAATATTTAGATGAGAAAAAGACCTCCAGCCATGAAAAAAAAAATCTCTATTGATATTTTCCATAAAAGGGGATGTACAGTTTAAAACCAGCACCACCGACTCTGCCACTTTGTGTAAATGAGATCCTGAGAAATGGCTATGAAGAGAGCATGTTAGTCATGGCTTGCATTAACATACAGTGTCCCCTCAGATTCGTTGGCTTCCTTCTCATGAAAATGCTGCATAATAAGCCATCAGGAGGTTATTTTTTTTCCTGTGTGTTCCTGAAATAAAACAAAAAATAATATAAATTATTAATCTTGCATTTATAGAAGTATGTGATAAGGTCAACTTTTTTTGTGCATGAGTGTTTTGCAAGTATCATCCATTTAAGTAAGTAACATGCCTCAAAGGAAAAGTAAATTTTAAAAATCATGTCAACTTAATTCACCATTTCTAAAATAATTGACATTTACACTTATAACTTGTGGTGACTCACTCACTCACTCTCTCTGAAGGGGAAAAAATCATTTTTTTTTTCATAAGGAATAAAAAAGAAAAAAGAAATCAGTAGGACATTCACTTCTGAGAAACTGGTTGGTTAAATGCTCATGTTTTACGTATCCCCAGTTGCTCCAAGGTGGAGTTGGAACCATGTGATAGAACATGGTGCTGGCTAATGTTACTTGAGCTTCTTGCAGAATGTCAGAAAATTCCTTTTATATTCTTTAGATTATATTTAGCAACATTTAAAGAGACACAAATAATCTACAATAGAGAAAATGAAAAGAAATGTAGCAGTAGAGTCTCCGTTACCTATTGTGTTTTTTTTGGTGGACTTTGAAAACAGAATTGTTGACTCAGTGTCAAATCTAGAGGTTAGTTTAAGCCATGTCCCAAATCAGGTCATAACTAGTTTTAGTGTTCTTGTAGACAGTCTTAGCAAGGACATTGATGCAACAAGTTTTAACTTTGCTAGTCAAGTGATAATGATAACCATAATAAAACTACATTTACTATTTCATTGCTCTCTCCTAAGATATTTTATTTCTTTGGGTTATATCAATCTGGAGTCTCAGGATAGTGAGAAACCTACTCTAAGCCATTGTCCTGTCTAGACATTATTTATCTAGGGAAGTTAAACCCTCCTAAAATGTAGCCCATGGGGTGTGAATCAAGTGCTTACTGTGTGCCATGTACTTTTTTTGGCATTAGAGATAAAGCAGTGAACAAAATAGACAGACCTTCCATTCAAGGAGGTTAAAATGTAGTGGGTATGATAGAAAATGAACTATAAATAGAATAATTTCATATGAAGAAGAATAAATAGCATAATATAATAGGGAATAGTTCTCAGAATCTGCTTGGGGTGGTCAGGGAAAAAGATGGCATTACAATTTAGATCCAAATGATAAGAAGGAAGAAGCTGTGTGACGATCCAGGAAAAGAGATTACTCAGAAAAAGGGATAGCATATGTTGAGGCCCAGTGATGAAGAAATGCCTAGAATGTTCTGGTGGGGAGACACTCCTTTTCTCCTCTCACATTTGTTACCCTTGTTATGCTTTCTGTCTCATCTGCACTCTTAGTTCATGATCTTGCTTCCTATTCCTTCTATGAAACTAAAGGAACAAGAAGAGGACCTCTCAAAACTTCCGTCACCCTGCATATACTCTGCTTTCTCCTTGTTCCTATGTATAAACTGCTGGTGATCCTAGGAAAGGCTGACGCCTCCACTTATACACAAGGTCCTACAGTTTGTTCCCTCTGGTCTGCTCATGTGCTACTCCACCCATGTTCCTCTCTCTTTCCCACATCATCAAAATTTTCCACTTTCCTAGATCCTTCCCATCAACCTACCAACTTGTTATTCTTACATTTTAAGAGGAAAAATAATCTTTTGATGCCACTCCTCTCCAGCTTACCCCACATTTGTCTCCATCTGTTTAAAGAATTCCTTGAAAAGTTGTATGAATTTTCTCCAAATTCTTTCTTCTCCTTTTCTTTTGAAACCACTCTGAAGAGACAGTTGCTTTCATCATGCTGCGAAAACTATTTATTCAACGGTGGCCTCTTGTTGCTATGCCCATGATCAGTTGTCAGTTCTCACTTTGTTCTTTCAGCAGCACTGGAGACTGTTTTTTATTCTTGTTTCCTCATAACACATTTTTCACTTGGCTTCTATTTTCTTGATTTTTCCTTCTCCCTACTAGCTGCTGCTTTTCTATTCTTTATTTGGTCCCTCTTCATCATTATAATCTCTAAACATTGGCATGCCCTAGGGCTTAGTTCTTGGACCTCATCTCTTTTCTATCAAAACAAAGATCTTTGTTAGTCTTCATCCAGTCTAATGGCTCTCAATACCATATATACACTGATGACTTCTAAATATATATCTGGAGCCCGGAGCTCCCTTCTGAACTTTAAACTCATATATCCAGCTGCCTACTTGACATCTGTCCCTGAATGTCTAATAGGCAATTTAATATAATAGCTACAAAAATGAGCAACTGACCTGTTCCCACCCTGAACCCCCTACTTCCACCACAGTCTTTCCTGTTTTATGGCAAATCTATTCTTTCAGTCACTCAGGCCAAATCCTTGTTCATTCTTAAGCTACTTTAACATCCTAGTCTCCTGGGAATCCTGTTTTTTTTTTTTTTTTTTTTACCTTCAAACTATATCCAAATTCTGACTGCTTCTTATCACTTAGCTACCACCATGGTTCAAGCGATTATCATCTTCATCTGGATTATTTCAACAGCCTCCTAATTGGTGTTTCTGTTGCCATCATTGCTCATCTCTAGCCAATTTTTAACACACAGCCAGAATGACTATGTTAAAATGTAGACAAATTATGTTACTTTTTCGTTCAAGGCCTCCAATGGTTCCATTTCTCTTACAATAGAAGAGCACCCTTTCTCAGATATCTGTGTGACTTATTCTCCTTTTGTAGATCTTTATTCAGCTGTATTTTCTTAATGAGTTCTTCTCTGTCCACCTACCTAAAAGTTAATCATCCTTTCTACCCCTCTCCAAGAGCACAGATATACTTCCTCGCTTACCTTACCGCTTCCTGCTTTATTTTTCTCCTTAGCTCTTATTGCCATTTTGAATTTGCTATATATTTTCTTGCCTCCCTCAGTTAGAATGTAAGCTCACTGACAAGAGAAATATCTATTTCTCTTCTGTTCATTGCTATATGCCTAGAACTTAGACAACTTCTCAGTAGAAAGTTTTAAATGTACAAATGAATATAAGAGCATTTTGAACCAGAGAAAATTAAAGACGCAAAAATTATACAATGATTTAATGAAATATAATTATATTTCTAGGGTCCTAGGATGCAATACCATGTTCAATTTTCCAGCTTTGCCTTGTTTCCTGGGCATAAACCAAGTTTAACTTTAAAAGAAAAATGGTTAAAAAAAAAAGAATAAATATTTTTAGATCCTCCTTTGGAAGTATAATGATCATGCAAATCTTACATACTCATACCTTATTTAAAGAAGTTAGAAATATGTAAAAGAACTATAGAAGATTGCTGTATAAGCTGAAGAAATTTTGTTTCCTAAATATTAACACAAATATCATGTTAAAGAAGTAAAACAATTTAATGTGATTTTTTTTAAAGAACTTTCAGGTGTAAAAGACAGACATATGGTTGAATAGAGATTGCCAATGAAATTGAAGATGATTAACATTCATTAAAACTTTAATTAACACCTTGGAAAATTCTATAAAATGATACTGTATGTAAATGACTATGTGTGATATCTTCGAGCATTCTTTTACCTGTTTTAAATAGGAAAAAAAATGGATCACAAAACTGCTTATGATAACGATTTTTTCTAGCCCTGGGTTTGTTCTGGTGTTGTTTACTAGTGTCAATCATGCCAATTTGAGCTGCCGGTATTTTAAATATATTTGGCTGAGATATGAGTGATTCTCTGTATTCTCTGGAGGGAAAGAAAACTACCTTCTAGTTTCTTATCACTTCTTTTTTTTTTTCGACATTTCTGATTAAATAACTATGAGAAAATTTGAGCTTTAACTTTCAAAGTGGATTTAAAATTAGGTTCATTTAAAAACTGGTTAATAAAATTCGTAACCAGTAAGACATAGATAAAATAACACTGAATGTTGTGAGAAATTGATTTTGTGACAGATTCAAACACTAAATTGCACTTTGTTCTATATGTTCAGACTACATTGTCAATTTACTGCGATGAATTCAGAGTTGTTTTATACTTGAAAATAATGGTACTTGGTATAAATAAGATGTCAGAACTTTTGTGGTGGTACATTTACCATAGAATTTTGTTATTAATTTTTGAGTTCTGATAAAAGACAGCTTTTTAGTGTTTTGCTGAGAGAGTTGTGGTTTAATAAACAAATCTAAGCTTATATAAGCTTACCTACCTGTTGCTGATTTCTAAACCTGGGTCAGGGTGGGGGAGGCAGTGAAAACATAAAAATATAATTCTTTTGATGGAAATTTGTTTTAGTTGTTATTAGATAGCATGTTTGATCAGAGTTAAAGATCCATTGGTGGTCCATGGTAATCACTAAGGACATGAATTATTCTCCCAAGGAGTCATCTCTTGAGATCCTCAAGGACTGCAAAGGGTATATGACTCTCTTTTTTCTACTGTCTGCTTACGATTATTGCATTTAACTTCCTCTGCTTCTCTCTTTTGCTACTTTCTCACCCCTCTCACCTCCTCTGTCTTATCTCCTTTCTGCCTTTTTCCACTGGGTTTTCCATGCTTCTGGCCTGTTAATTTGGTCATTAGAGCCACACCCAAGTGATGGTCCTCATCTTATGAGCTTCATGATCATTTTGAGTTATGAATGATTTTAGGTGTTTTTGGAGATTTCCATTTTTAGAAGCTATTCAGAATTCATTAATTTGCCAGTCAAAATGTTTCCCCTGTGGTCACATGGCAGCAAAGAAAGGGGGATTGAACTGGGTATTGCAACTAAGATGGCTGAAGTTTGCAGAATATTTGCTAAATTATTGTGATTTAAATTACTAAGTGTGACTTTAAAGGATCAGTTTTAATATGATTGCTTTTGAAAGTTAATGTGTATTTTAGGTACAGTATTTAAGTTCCTTAGAATAATTATTTGTTCTCTCATTTATTATTTAGCAAGTATTAAGATTTTAAATCATTCTACAGATTAATTTAAGGAGTTAAAGCATTGGAACTGAAATATAAAAGCTTTGAAGATGCAGAAGAACAAATTTATATTATTATTTTTATCTTTTCTAGTGTTAGGAGCCTAAATGTTTTGAAGCTGAAACATAAAGAATGGAGAAAGAAACAAAAAAATTTCACTGAAAATACCAATTAAGCATGAATGTTGCCTGATTGATAATTCCATGTATAAAGATTGTAAAGAAGAAATATAGCTCACAAAGGATGAGATGCTCTAAAATTGTAATTCTGACTATATAATTGAGCATAATCCTGCCGAGAAAGAATAGGAGTTAAACAGAACTTTAACTATGTCAGGAGCTCTTTGATAAACCAAGAATTTAAAAGAATATATATCAAGACAGAAGAAAGGGTACAAAACTAGGGCTTTTTAAGAAAGGCAGGAACTTTAGGACACTTAATGATCATGCCATTCATTCACTCATTCATGCATCAACAAACATTTAGTGGGAAACTTTTGTATGCCAGATTCTCTTGTTTACACTGTAGGTCCTAAAATATAAGAAGTCTTCGCCCTCAAAAAACTACTATGATAACATCGGACTATAATATTATAATTGACAATGGAAGAACTCCACCTCTGTTTTCTTTCCAAAATAGAAAATGGGAATTCAGCAAACTTAAGTGGAGATGCAAGCCCAGGCTGGGATAAGGACTAGAGTTAGTACTTTCTTAAAATGAGTTCAGGCTTCCAGTCCCAGACAAATGTATATTTGAGCTTACAAAAGAAATTACTCAAATAATTTGAGAAAACATGTTGGGTAAATAATAACATGAGATATTTAGGTAGATTTGACAAGTAGAACAACTGAACTCATAGGTAACTGATTCATGAGTCAGTGTTAATGGAATATGGATTCTGACCTTGCCCTTGCTGTTGAGTATTTATTGATAACTTCAATAAAAATGTGCTTACTAGATCTTTAGATGATAAATATCTTGGAGGGGTAGCTTATATCTTTGATCAAATAATCAGGATTCAATTCTCAGATAAATGTATAAGTAGTAATATAAGGCTAAAATGGTAGAAACTCTCTTGAGGGTAGTTCCTAGGGGAAAAAAGAATGTGAAATTTAAATTGTTAACAAGGCAGTAGTTTGATGGTGCTATTAAAAAAAGAAAAACTTGGCTTATAACAGCAAGGCCCCATAGATAAACTTGACTCACTTTAGAGGCCTAACTGGGGAGATCACAACTGTACTCAACTATTTGGTGTGTTCTCAAAGAACTGCCAGAAGGATAAATGAAGATCATTTTAGCACTATGAAATGAAAAACCTCCAGAAAAACTAGACCTGTCTATCAATGGAGAGAGGGCTCCCTTGCAAAGCAGTGAAAGGGCTAGGCCACTTAACAAGAATTGTTTTAGGGAATCTTTAAGGTTTTCTATCTTTGAAATTGTATAGTTCTGTAATTTCACAAACTTGTCATGACACTTTGAGACGATAAGAGGAATTTGCTCTAGGGGAAATAATATGCATGGGAGTGGGACATTTATTTTTAAAACAGATCAAACTCAGTGGCAATCTTGAAGACTGTAATTAAAAGTCAGAATGGGGAGTGGCTACAGTATTTCTCCCTCAAACATTCTGGTGCCGTTCCCAGATAAGTACAAAAGTATGTAAAGAAACAATGGGCTGAATTTGACCCCTAGTTTGTTGGAGAGGTAAAACATAGACATGTATTGGAGATCCCTTTAATTATTCCCTAACGTTCTGCTTCTCCTTTGATTAGAAGAAATACTTGCCAGGTTACAAACAAGAGGTTTCATTTGGGAGCCAACAATCCTTGCCTTTGTATTGAGTTAAATATGGAGGTTTCGTCTGTAAGAAGAAACCATGTTTGGTTCCTAAGTACCTAAACACCATTTCTATCTTTGCTCAAATTAACCTCATTAGGCCTACCTGATATTTTTTTCTATCGAGTTAACACAAATGACTGGGTAGATTACAGTTCTTGGTCAAACAGATTCTACTTGAATTTAGAAATAACTTTGTCCACTGGGATCCAGGATTGAGGAAGACCTGAAATATAACCTAATGTGGAATTCTTTATTTAACAAATGCAAAATTGAGTTCTAGAGCTATAGATTGACTTGCTCAAGGCAATTCTGTTTACAAAGTTAATATTAGAACCCAGCTCTGATGACTTCCAGTGAATTCACATCTTTCTATTGTACCACACTCTTTTTTAAAACTATGTTAAAGATGTGCATCGCATCAAGATACAGGAGGAAAAAAGGAGCATATATCCACATTGCTTCCATTAATTTAAAGGTGTTATATTTAAGTCTTAAGAAATATTTTTAAGTTTTATTAAAATTTGATCTTTGGAAATAAGAGTCAGTTGTTAAACTTCTGGTGAAAACAGAAGAGATAAAGATAAGATTCTGTGGTTAATTTCAAAAAAGAATTTAGAGTTTATGACAGTCTTAGTGACTTCCCTAAATTACTATCCAAGTAGTAGATCAAGTATCCTGTTTCAGGACAGCTTGTAAACTGGGTAAATGTAAAACATCTGAACAGAATATCACTTCACCTAGTGTTGATTCAGGCTTCCGAACTTCCTGCAGAGGGGAATATCAGCATGCTTGAATATTTGCTGCAAAGTCTTTAAGAATTAAAATTTCTTTTCTTATGGTTCTTTTGTTCTTTCTTGTGATTGGAATATAGATTTAAGTATTGGTACCTCACTTTTTTCCACAATAATTGACTCAACATTGGATTTAATCATGACAAGTGATTCTCAGTTAAAATGAATTGCAGTGATCTTTTCATAGTGGTTTTTATTGAGCAAACTCCAGATTATCTGACTCACTAAAATTTATGATAAAAATTAGAGATGCCCAATAAATGTTTTTTGAATGAATTCCATTAAGATTTTGAAAATTGAACTTATAAATTTTGAAAAATAATCTTTAGAAATAACCAAATTGATGCAATTTGAAGTGACAGTGTTTTTGAACTGTTCCGACTCAGTAATTCCTAGGTTCATGCCGTGTAAATTGACATAGAGATTAAACATAATCGTGGAACATTGGATATTATGGGCAAAGAGATATGAATATATTAAGTGGGAGGTGAACAGATTATCAAATTAATATTAATTTAGAAAATTAAAAATTATATGAATTTAAAGTTGAATTTAAAAAGGAATTAGGGTTTTCAAAAGTTGAATTCTAAGGAAATAATTTTTCTGGTTCATGTCACTTCAGGGAGGAGTACAGAGTAAAAGTAGGGGGAGAGGTTTAGAGATTTACTTGGAACAAAATAGTTAGGGTAATTTATTGCATGTCTTCTGTATATCTAATAAAGTATAAGTCACATTTTCTGGTCCTATAGAATTTGTTTTCTTTGGGAGTGGAGACAGGGTAAGACACTCACATATGAAGCAATTTGTTAAAACTGCCTAAAATTTGTGGTTATGAAGAAAGGTAGAATGCACTCTAAAGATGGTCTGTCCTTGGCTTTTCTTTCTTCATGTCTCCTTCCAGCCAGAAATGCTTACCATTCACCATAAGTACTCATATCCTGGGACCAGCTCTTGTCTGAGATTCCCGTGTATAAGAAATTTTTTTCCGGGGCAAGGTCCTCATCCCAGAATTATGCTTGTACCTGACATGTGTTCCCTCTCTTCAGATATCCTATCTTGTACCTAGACCCCTTGATTTCAATCCTGGCTAATCATCGGAATCACCTGTGGAGTTTTAAAATTCAGGCACTATCAGAATTTCTGGGGCTGCAGCCCAGACAAGCATATTTTTAAAGGACATGTACATGTGTTTCTGATAACTTTTAACTATCCAACTTCTGGTGCCAGTGATCTGCATCTCATTTGCTTATCTACCTGATCCTTACTTCCTGTCTGGTTATTCTCTTCCTGCCTATATAATGACTCCTCCTTTAGGTGTTTAATTTAATTTGTCTTAATCAAAATTTGGGGGCATAATTCTTTTAAGATCATTAAAAAATTGAAAATTGGAATCAGTTGGTTGAGTTATAGAGAACCAGACCTCAGTTAAAAATCTCTTCCATATGCATAGCATCTATTCTGGTCAGTGGATATATATTTGTCCACTCCATTCATCCTTGTGTGGAAAATCCTATATTTGTATCTTCATTGTGTTCTGTAATTGCTTCCAAATAAACTTTACTTACATGTGTGTTGACTGTAAATAGCAAGTTGAATAAATATGTTTTGAGCATGAAAATGTACTTGTATCTGTGGCTACCTGACTTTGAAATTAATTTGAGAAAAATGATGCCAGTCTATTTGGATAATTTCTCTAACATAATAAACATAAAACTTCCTATTCACATGACAAGTTTCTTCACATTTATTCTTAAAATGGTATGTGAAGCCATTAATACAGATTAAGTGAAAAGAAATTGGATAATTTTTCTCTAAATTTTATGGACGATATTCTCAATATTTATCAATAAAAATAAGATTAGGAATGTCAGATTCATAGGCTGGTCTTTATAACTAACTGTAAATGGATTTCTGGTTCCAATGTTAATGTACTGCCATTCTAACATGATTTAAATGTTTAGTGTATATAAGACCAAAGTTAACAGATTTGCTGGAATGACATGAATTAATTTTCTAGTTATGGGCCAAGACCATTATGCTACATATAAGTGCAGAGCAAATAAAAGTGAGGGTCTTTTTAGCTTGTGATGAGAAATCAGCACATTCCACATCAGTGAATCTATCTGACTCTCCACAGATAAGGAGATTAAGAGTTATGTGCTTTCATGATTACTTGTTGGGTTGATGGCATTTTGGCTATCATTGTTAATTACTCTTTATCCCCAAAGAATATTTTAAGGAATTTATCTATTAGTATTTCTTATATTTGTGAATAACTGGCATAAATAAATGCTGGGTCTGATATGTCCCTTCCTCTGTCATCTTTTATTTGTTGCCTACATGGCATGGTTATTTTTATGTTCATATTAGGTCCATCACTTTTACCCTGAAGCAATTTAGAGACCCTTATAGGAAACAGAAAAGGTAGAGGCAAAAATGAGGATGAAGCAGAGGAAAGAGAGTGAGTAGAGCAGAAGTCCAGCATAAAATGTAATGGATCTCAAACTGGGAACTTGTCTCTTACTATCTTCAGAACACTTTCGACCAAAGGATTTGCTTTAGTAGATTTTTAGAATAGAATGTAACCTTAGAGATAATATAGTTCATAGGCTTCACTTTAAAAATAAGGAAAGAACAGAAAGGTTAAATGACATGGTCCTGGTCACACAAATAGTGGCATTGTCTACTGACTGGCTATCATGCTGCTACTCATCTTTATTTTTAGGATGAGCAAAGTAGGTCATTCGCCTCAGAGATTCAGGAAGTCTAAGATCATCAGGTACCTCAATTTTGCCCAGTGAATAGGCATTTGCCAAACCTTATATTTTTTTCTTGAAATTCTGTTATTTTTATTTCTGTGGCTAAGTGGTCTCTGTCATTCTTCTAGTCTGAGCTTTATTATTTATTTCCTTCAGGGGACCTCTTTATACTTTGATTTCTTAACATTGGGCCTTTAGAGTTCTGTCCTTAGTCCACTGTTTTTGCATTCTTCATTCTTTCCTTGGGCAATCTTATTTACCATTTATTTAATACTTATTAAGAGTCTGATACAATGCTAAATACCGTGGTAGATACTAGGTAATGACACATCCTCTGGACCATGGAGTGAGCAACCTGATCAATTCTTGGGATTTCCACTTCTGCTGATATTCTGAGGCATCTTGAATCCATAGCTCTGGTTGTGGTTAAGGCCCTGAGTTGTATGCATATAACTAGTTCAGATGTTCCACAGAAACTTTACATTTGACATGTTTAACATGGACTTTATCATTTCCCTTTTCTCCTCACCTCTTTTTCAAATTATGCTTTTCCTTTTGAATTTCATTTTTCAATATCAGTCACTTCATAAAATTGAAAGTCAGCCTTCATTCTTGTTCTTTCCCTTCCCATGACTTATTCCTGGCCCCTCTAATGTACTGATATTATTCTTTTGTTGTCCCTTGTCTTCAGTTTTGCAGGAGGCTCTTAACTGAGCTTCATTTCTCCAGACTTGCTCTTCTTTCCACCACCATCATGAAGTCCACTCTGCACGGGGCTGCAGGAGTGATGGTCTAGACAAGAGTATAATCTAATCACGACAGTCACTGCTGAAAAACCTTGCTTGGTTTCCCATAATCCACAGAATAATACCCAAGCTCCTTAGCTTGACAACCAAGGTTTTCTATGACCTGGCCCTACCTATGCTACTTGCCTTGCATACCTAATTGCTTGCTGCTCTCTGATGATGTAATGCTGTTTCTTTAGTCAGAGTTCTTGTTTATGCCCTTTGTCTGCCTGGCATATAAAACCCCAACTCATGTCTCCCTACTTTGTTTGTATCTGTTTGTAAACTTTAAAAACTCACCATCAATCATTGTGTAAACTAATGGCTTAATCCATTGATGATCGCTGCCTGAATCAATCTTTTTATTAAGGGTTGCATAACATTAACTGCATAATTTTATCATTTCTTTCATATTTACTGTCTGTAACTCTTCTATAAAAAAGAATTTTACCTCATCAATTAAGAACATTTGGTTAACCTAAAATTCAGGTCGTAGAGAATAGGACAGGAAAAAAATGGTTGCTTCATTTGGATTACCTAGCTGAATCTTAGTCATCCTTCAAGACTCAGTTTAGGTGATTTCACTTGTAGAAAATCATTGTGAATCCTGCACAGCCAAACTAAACATTTCTTTCTCCTTTTGTAAAATTCCATACTCACCTCTGCCATTAGCATTCTCACAATATATTGAAAGTATGATATTTTTTAACTAGAAATTTACTTCATTGTAGGTTGAAAGCAATGCTACAGAAAGCAACTTGGTAGAACACAAACTACCCAAATAATTTGTTCAAAATTATTATTGAATCTCTTTTTCCTCTGGGGGTAGTTTTGTGAACTGATACATACCTTGAAGCATTTTTGTCCACTTTCAGATTTTAAAAAAATTAAAAAAAATTTAATTGGTTGTCAGCCATCTATGCTTACTTCAATGATCTATAATAGTTAAAAGTTGAAAATAATATAAATGTTTTAAAATGGGCATTGCTTAAGTAAATTATGGTATCCCAAGCAGTAGAGTAGTATAGTCATTAAAAATAATATTGTGAAAATATAGCTATTAGCGTGTAAAGATTTTTATGTTTTAATATGAATTGATAAAACATATTACAAAAATATGCTATGGTCCCATTATATTTTTAATTACTTATAGAAGTGTCATCATGTTGTTGTTGTTATTGTCATATCTCGAGGAAAAGATTTAAGGTTTATTTCCAAGGCTAAAACAGTTTAGAGTCAAATTACTATCAAAATTCCCAAAATGCTCATAAAAATGCAGGCTGCTCGCAGTAGCAGGGAACACACTCAGGAAGCTTCACTGATTGGAGTTCTAGACTCACATCTTTTGCCTCCATAGCTCAGGTGCACAAGTGCTCTGGGTGGAGTGAATGCATCCTGATGCAGTCCTCTGCTGGTACCTAAAGGATCTGGAAAGACGTGTGCTGGGTTTATAACCATGTTTCCTTGGGCTGAAATTTGGCTCCATATGGAAGGCAGAATAAATAAGTTTTCTGTACAAATAGCTATAAACTAAAAAAGTATTATTAAAGCTAGATTTGGGGCACTGTCATGATGCGAAAGCATTGTTAATAAAAATTATATCTACAAAAAATTGTGGTCCATGTTAAATTTAAAAATCATGATATACAAATAAAGTTTGTAAATGTTGTTCTTCCGAGATGTACACTTTTTTATTTGTTTATGCCTTGAAAAGGATTCTTAAACTAGATTCCATGGATGAATTTCAAGGGATTATGGCCTCCATGAAATTGTGTGTAAAATATTAGGTACATGTATTTTTGTGTGTGGAAAGAAATAACAGCCTTATTTAGATTCTCAAAGACGTGCGTTACCTAAAATAAGGCCCCTAGTTTTTGTGTCCGTAACTGGAATAAAACACATTTCTGCTCACATGGAATTTTGGAAACATCTACTTAACCTGAAATTTGATTAGTAGGTCGGCATTGTGCACATAGTAAGATGTATTCTTATTTCTCATAACTTCCACTTATGGTGTGAGTCAGAAGAATTTACTGTAAGAGTACCAGCCCAACAAACCCCAATATTACACCCTTTCATTGGCACAAGAAATATGATATATGCATTCAAAAAATATATTTTGTGTGTTTGCTGCCTGAAATTATTAAACTACTTCAATTAACACCTTGACTTTTTTTTATACTAGTTCTAAGCTTTTCAATGAATAATAACTAGCTCTTTATTTTTTTATGTAAGTTATATTACTTTAATTATCTGTGGAAACTAAACAGATGGGGTAAGAAAAATACACACTAACTCAGAGATTGGAGATAGAAAAAGGGAATTTTGTCATCTGGGAATGGAACTGAGAAGGTAGGGATAGGCCTACCCAGAAGTGGCAGTGAGTCAAAAGCTTAGAGCCTGGAGGTGTAGGGACTGAAATGGGTTTTTTTTTAATGACAAGAGAAAGAATTGAGAAGGGCTGTTCGTGCTTTAAACTCATGTTGAATTAAATGAACCATTTGTTGGTACCATTCATTTACTCCAAAAGACATCACTTAGAAATTTCCAATTACTAAAGACATAGTAGAAATTTAAGAATATCAGATGTGGAACCAAAATCCCCAAATTCAATTCCAGCTTGACTATTTACCTTGGATGATTTGCTTAACTCTTCTATATCTCAGTTTCCTTATGTTTAATAATTGAACTAATCTCATAATGTTCCTCTAAGGATTAAATTAGTAAATATGTATGAAATGCTAAGACGAAAGTGCTGTAAACGTGTGCTTTGGTTGTATTGGACAGAGCTGTGGAAGGGTTGAGAAACAAGGAAGATAGAAAATGCCTGTGAACATAGTGGTGCACGTTTGTTGAGAAATTGCCCCTCCTCTGTTTGCTGCCGCCACCACCATGTGCACACATACACAGATACCCAATCCTTTGCCCTCCAGGTATGGGAGTGGCAAAATCTTAATCTTAATGACATATACTATTAGGACAGTTTTTGACATAAAAACTGATGCACTCATGGTACATGTGTTTGAGAAGTTGTGTAATAATTGCTTATAAAATTAAAAAAAAATGTGTTTTGATCCACTTGGCTGGTTGGTTGCCTCAGATGCAGATAAACTTAGCTGTGTAACAGAGGTGTGACGCTGTGAATAGTGTTTTGTTATCAGAGCACCTGTTTTTCTCTGGGTATGTTTGCAAAGTTTTTATGGTTAGATTTATTTACCTTATGGCTAAATATTGACATATTCAAAAGAAGTTCCATGCTAAAACCATGACACATACTGGCTCTTCTTAATTTTGTTCAGTGTTTACATCATTCAGTAACATTGAAGAAACCATCACCTTTTTCTTATTTTTAATTTCTATGACATCTGTTCTCCTATATTGATTATATTCCCTCAGCAAGCTTCCTCTTCACTGTCTCTTGTTTTTTATGGCTTCTGTAACTCAAGGTTTTGTCGCATTGTCAGCTTTCAGGTCAAAGCCCAATATTGATATTAAGCAGGTGTTGAACTAATTTAGCGGTTTGAGCCATTGTTTCTGAAGCTTAAAAATAAAGTTAACAACAAAGAGGCCCACAATAGGGATACCTTGTCTTTTCCAGATTTAGGTATTGGTTTAAGACATGGTCAGGTCTCAAAATGATTTCACTACTGTTACAATTAAATCCTACAAAAATTAAAGTACCCTACAAAAATTAAAGTCTTCTACAAAGATTCTTTAGTCTCTCCTTATCTGTACTGCCTCCCTTCTGTAATTTGCAAACCCCACAATCGAGAGGTAATACTTGAAATAGTTTTGATCTTTTTTTTTCCCCTCACCTGCACCTCATCTTATCTTAGATGCAGCATGAAAAAAAAGTGAGAGCAGCCGGGGTGGTTGGAAATATTGTAATTGCACCTTTTAGGATTAGCTCTAGGCTCAGTTTACTAGTCTTTTTAATCCACTCACTCATCAAGGTAGATATGAACTCAAAGCAGATCAGGTTTTATTTAAAAAGGTAGGAAAACTAGAGTTAGAGTTCATATCATTAAGCTTTGTGAGCAAAAAGAAGGAAGAGTATGTTCTATTTGAATGTTTATGTAAACAATTTATATAATTCTCTGCTATTTTTTTATTTGTCATTAACTTTGGAAACATGGTAGATATTTTTAAAACAATGTGCATGTGCTTTAAATATTAAGTTTGTCATGAAGGAGATTTTGGCATGCTTGTTTTTTTGTAGAGTATTATTAATTTTTCTTAAAGGAGCTATATTTGCATATTTTGTTGATAACTATTTTTACTCTTAAAATACATCTGTGAGTTAGGTATAGTTATAAGTGGAAAGCCTTTTAGTGACCTGTAATTTTTATATGTTTAAAATTTTTTTATATTTTGAATGCATTATTTTCAAGACTGTAAAATTTGTCCTAGGTCTCATTTTTAGAAGACTAACCATGTAATCCTGTAAGAATGAGCACAATGGAACTGTTAACATGGCCTAGAGTCTGATACATTCAGTTTAAAGACTTAATTGTTAAAAGTATTATATGCAATAATGATTGGAATAGTTCTATAAGAAAATAGGTATGAAGTGACCCGTTTAAGTCAACTGGCTATTAATTATATTTTAAAAGACTGCTGTGAAGCAAAGGCATTGGGAAATAGCCCTAGAGTTAAACAAACAAACAAAAAAAGTAAAACACTTATTCTATGTTCTATATTTTTGTTGGAAAAAACTTTGTATTTCTAATCAGAGAAATTCAAATTGTGATTGTTCAGTCTGGATGACTATTTAGACTGGCAATTCTACAAGTTTTATCAGTTTCATTGTGGAATCTCTTACATTATCTTTTCTTCATTTTGGCCTATGGTTTTAAAAAAATTTTGAGATTAATTTAGACTTACAGAAAAGTTACAAAAGCTAGCTTTCTTATATCTTTCATTTGGCTTCTGATAATGGTAACCACTTTATATAGTCATAGTACAGCGATCAAAACAAGAGTCAATACGAAGCATTATTCTAGTTTTACTAGTTTTCTTACTGATGTTACTTTTCTGATCCAAGACTTAGTCCAGAATCCCACATTGCATTTAGCTGTTAGGTCACCTTAGTCTCCTCCAGTCTGTGATGATTCTTCAGCTATTCCTTGTCTTTCATGACCTTGACAACTTTGATGAAGTACTGGTCAATTATTTTGTCGAATGTCCCTCTTTTGGGTTTGATTTTCCATGATCAGATTGAGAGTGTGCACATTGACCAGAAGACTGCAGAAGTGATGTGTTTTTCTCAGGACATCATGTGAAGAGATACACAACATTTCATGACACTGTTTATGTTAATCTTGATCACTTGATTAAGGTGATAGCTGCTGCATTTCTTCACTGTAAATTTACTATTGTTCCCATTGAATTAATAAATAGTCTGGCAAGCAATACAAGAGATTATGCAAACCTTTTTTTTTTTTTTTTAATTTTGCCTACCGATTGTAGCAGCCTTCAGTAGTTCTTGCTTATGACAATTATTACTATAATGTTCTAATGATAATCTTGTATTTCCTTCTTTTTTCTTAACTTGTTTGGAATTTTTCTGTAAGGAAATGCTATACTTTCTCCCCAGATTTTTTGTTTCCATGTTCAATAATTAATTTACACCATCAATAAATTTTGTCAATCTCTTATTGTGGACACATGGATATTTATTTTTATTTTATGGTATGGTCTGCTAATATCTTTTTATTTTGTAGCTCAAATTCTTTCTTTTTGCCCTTGGGGTCTGTTCAGGTTGATTTCCGTGTCCTGTTGAGAGGCCCCTGTTTTTTTCTAGTACTTTGTTATTTTCTGGCACCACAAGTTGTTGCAGACCCATCTTGTTTTTCCCTTGCCTCATCATTGGAATCAGCTACATCAAAGAGTCCCCTTATTTGTACCTATATACCACTGGAGAATTATATGAGAAACTAAGATCTTGTCCCTTGAATTTATGAAAAAAAGACTTGTATTTTTAAGAATATGTTGAAAAGAAATAAATATTAAATAAATTAGAGTATTTAGAGGTGTGTAGCTGCAACCAAGAAGGAGGTTTCCTAGTATTAGTTCTCAGGGGCTCATACAAATTGTTTTTGCTATTTCTTGAAAATTTGGAACACCTAACAAAAGCAAAATATAACCTGTCGATTAACATTAACACTTAGGCTAAAAAGTCTTGTATATTACTGTTTGGGTTTTGAGACTATAGAGCTTCTTTATGTTATTCTTCCCTGCACTAGATCTTCTCAGTTGCAGTTGTACATAAAGGTATTTATCTTGCCCCTTTCCTGGCCCCTCATCCTTGATAACTAAGTGGGCATCTTTGTGGAAAATAATGCAGGGTCAAGAAGATCACAACCTTAGTGCTAAAACTGCTCTTAATGAGGTGCTGTGTGTGAATTAATTAAATTAGTTTGTCCCTCCTGCGGCAAGCTCTGTTTAGTGTTTGTCTAGTTGACTAATTTATGAGGATAACATTGTGGTACAGTCTCTGCCTTGCTTGTTTTCATCAAAGAGATGGGCTAATTTGTAATGAAACTTTATCAATCAGATCATACAGTTGGTTCACCCTCACAGCTCTGACTAATGAAGTAAGGCTGCTTTTCTTTCATACGTGGCACATGTTGTTGCAGCTGAGGCAGGAGGGTGCATTGCGTATAGATCAATTATAAAACGGACTGCTTCCCCCCCCTCCCCCAGCAAATAGACAACCACCTTTTCTGTTTTCTGTTTCTTGGTATGTTTATGTATTTATGGTTATCTTTCTTTTTATGTTGGATATGAATTTAAAGTGGAAAGTGTATAAAAATGCTGGTTTCTATTTGTTAGGGCAGAGCAAAGATTATGCATTTCATATTGGAACAGCGGTAGCTAAGAATTCTCAACAATGGAAGAAGGAATAATGGTACAACTGGCAGAGAAATGGAGAGTTTTGAAAGGCAATATTCTTCAATGTTGGGAAAGTAATGAAAGGTCAAAATGAAGCTCAATAGAAAAGCCATTATGAAAGGAAGGGGGAGAATTTGGCTTTTATGTTGCTGTCAGGATTTGGGATTTGTTTTCTTTTTATTCTGACAAAACTCTTTTGGGGTGTGTTTTTTTCTCTTCAATTCAAACAGTTTATACAAGTGTTATTTTAAATTTCCTTGTGTTTACATCATGTCTTTTCAAAGGAAACTTTTTTTCAATTTTGTTATCTGGGAAATTGTAAGGACCGAGCCACTGTTTGTAGGACATACTCACTCACACATATATGCATTAATGTGAGTATTTCTGTTTTTACTGCCTGACTGAGAACTAAATAAGTACAGGATAATACAAAAATACTTTGCAAGGGATTCCATTAAGAAGTCTATATATGTACTTTGATGTATTAGTGTGATTATTTGAAAATTTATATTACTTTCTAGTCACTGATAATTTATAAAATATTCATCATGTAAAGATATTTTATAAATGCAGAAATGACATAAAGCTCCACTTTAAACAGCATGTCTGTGGCAAAAGTGGATTTAGGATTTTGAGTACTGACTTCTGTACTGTCATCAGGCCACTAATCTGCTTGATTTTCTGAAAGGATTTGCGGCCCGAGGACAGAAGATGCCAGAGACACATTTCCAAAGAGATGAGTCACTTGGGTGGTTTGATATAATAAATCTGTGTTTATTTTGCAAAAGGCTTTTGAACAGATATTAGAGAAACAAATTTCATCATTATGTTCAACTTTATACTTCATAACATTGTACTTTCTGTTCCAGTAGTTAGCAGCACCAAGTTCATAGTTCTCTTCTTGTTCTCTTATGATTTTGCTATTTAAAAAAAAAAAAAGCAGAAGTTTTTAGTGTTTTATCAGAGTAACTTAAAACGTTATTAGTATCCTTTGCCTGGGCTATTAAATCTGCCTTTAGTCTTTCTAATACTATGGCTCTGTTTTGCCTACGGAACTTTCTTGCTAAGAAACATTCTGGATCCCTACTACTCACATAATTCTTCTTCCTGACACTGAAGGCTTTCTATGATGCTAACTCAAACTACTTTTCTTATGTGTGGATGTGTACCTTCCAAATCAAACTATTTCATCTTTCTTGAACATGCTCCAGATCTCTCCATGCTGTGTATTTGCTCACGTTATTCCATTTCCTAGCAGTAACCATAGTACCCATCTTCGCTGAGTTGCCACATCTCTTTTCAACTGCATATATCATGCTCTTGATTTTGTGAAAACTTTCTTGTTCAGGAGTTGTCAGAACAAGGTTTCTGGTCTCATGGGCTTTGACTTCTGGTTATGGATGGGCTTGTAGACCATAAACAAGTAAATACAACTTAAAAATACTTAATTTCTGATGGTGATACATGCTGTGAATATATTGTATAATTATGATAGAATTATACTTGGCACAGGGAGGAGTAGAGTGTAGGCCATATTTGATTGAGTGGTTCAGAGTAGGTCTCTTTGAGAAGGTGATATTAGACTATGACTTGAATACAAAGAAGGTGCTAGCCATGGGAAGCTCTGGGAAGAAGGAACAGGCACAAAGGTCCTGAGAAAGGAGAAATCTTGGTGAGTTCCCAGAATAAGAAGGTCAAGTTCATATGGCACACTAAACCAAGGGATGGTGGTAAGAGATGCCCCGATACAACTGGGGAGTCTCCAGGCCAGTTCACATAGGGATTTGTGATCCAGCACAAAGCGTGTTGATTTTGAGCTCCTGGTAAAGATTTAGGCACAAGAGTTTAATGATCTGATTCTTTGCAATTCATTTCATTTATTTCAATTATTTACATAGTCCTTTTTAAGTAATGGATTATAAGATCTTTTGAGGCAGGAATTATATTTTAGTTTTGTTTCATAGATAGAAAGCAGTCAGTAAATATTTGTTGAATTGCTGCGTGAATGAAGCTGAAAAATTATTGTCATAGGTGTTTGAAATTAATATTTTACCAAAGCAGAAAGAGTCAAGATCATACTTGACTCTTTACTGGTAGTCATACTCATGATCCTTTTAGGAAGAAAGAGATGTAAAGAGCATAGGCTAATATGCTAGGCATAGTACAATAAAAGGGCTAAGAATGTGAATTTAGGAGTCAGATTGTTAAAGTAGGAATCTCAGCTATATCACTGACTTACTGAATCTTTGGAAAGTTATTTAATCATAGACTTTGTTTCCACACCAGTAAAATAGTGATAGTAATATTATTTACATTATTAATCTGTCATGAGTCTTAACTGAAATCATGCATGTAAAACACTAAGAATGATGCCTGACATATGACAAAGACTCAATTAAAAAATCCCCAAAACATTAGAACAGGAGTGTTCCACAGTGTCACTGTTGGAAGGCTCTTGTCAAAATTCTTTCAGGCTCCCAAACAATTCTTGACCTCCTTGCCCATTTTATCTGGGGCTTTAGGATGATTCTGTTCATAGTTATTAAGGTGAAACAGAGTAACTTAGTCTTTAAAATTTAAAAAGACTAAAACAAAAACTTCATGAAGTTTTATATCTTCAAGAAGTTTTAAACACTGCTCGAAGAAATGTAACTTCAACAAATAATATTTTTGGAGAGAGGAATTTCAGCATTTGGTAAACAGGCACAATCTGAACACATCTCATTAATTTTCTTTCACAATTCATTCAATTGTAAAATTGTATGAGAAACTGTAGCCTGGCTTTAGCCCTGATTATAGCATGTTCTAGAACTTCTATCATTACATATGTTTATAGATATGCTCTGCATTAATATCATAGTGGTATCTTCAGTGTCTTTGTTGAAGGACTGTGTTATAGGTGAGATCATTTTCTAACAGCTTCCTCAGTATGAAGTCCTAGACAGCTTTGTTCCATAAGAAATTTCATGCTTAATGGCACTTGTAGAAACCGCAAATGGTGGAGAGATGAGCTTTTTTTTTGCTTTGGGAAGAAGCCAGTAGAACTTGTATATGCATAAAGAGCAAGGTGTTAAGTAATAAATTCAGTCTATGTTCTTTAATCAAATTATATTTTAGAACTTTTATTTCAGGCAAGCTTGGATTACATCAGCCTATTTTTTGGGTGCTCTTTCCTTTTAGTCTCCTTAATACACTGAAATTTTGGATTGGGAAACATGGTATAAACTAATGGTGGAATTCACTGTAGTTCTTTGAGGGTGTGGTTTATTGTTCCTTTTCCAACTCTTAAATAATTCTGAACATTTTAACCAGCCAAATAGAAAAATCCCTCAAGGCTTTTTGTACAGTTGTTATGTTGCTCTTCTGCTGCTCCCAGTAATATTACATAAGTTACCTGGAAATTGTGAAGCTTGGGCACACTGAGCCAGACAGTCAGAATTCCTGGAATTCTCACTTCCTCAAACATACGAGTAAAGCTGGATAATTTTTGGAAGATAAGAAAGGATCTGGAAGAGGTGTTAAAAATGAATGATGCTTCCTCTAATTGTTGTTCTTTTCCATATAGACAAAGCCAAAAAGGGCAGAGGCGAACCATGTCTCCAAGGATTTGTAGTCCAATTCAGCTTTTTCAAAAAGTTTGGGTAAACTTTAAATAACCTCTCAATGTTTAGGCATTACTCTTCTTTATAGGTATTTTTGCTAGTGTAAGAGTTACTTGAAAATCAGCAGAAGGGTGCAGTATGAAGATTCTGGAATTCCGACCTCCCCCCCAAACAAAACAAAACAAAACAAAACAAAACAAAACAAAACAAAACAAAACAAAACAAAACAAAACATACTTTTTGGATCAAAGAGTATGGAGACTACTGTTCTTCAACTCTGGTTATGAGATTGGACTGTTTCAAGTTTCTTCTCCCTTCGACAGCTTAGATCACTGTGGCATATTTAACTGAATTTATTGTCATAGAATAAAGTTATGGGATTCATTTTATGTTTATTCTCAAGTATGGTTTAAAAATCTAGAGTAATTTATAACACAGAAATTATTCAGAGTTAAATCCCAGCTTTGTCTTTGACCTTGCTAGGAAAGGGCTCTCAGAATTTGACTCTAGATGTAGGTGTGCATTCTTTGCCCTACAACATCCTCTCTAACCCTATGGTAATTTTGATTTTTATTTTCAAATATGTACTTTCTCTGGTTACATAAATTAACAAGAAATTATTCATAAATGGTACAATTTCAGATATTAGTGTATCATGAGATATACTTCACAATTAAAATGTTTTTAAAATCAGATCTTTGAACCTAAATTAGAAATCGTCTGTATCTTTTTGATGTTGTTTGAAAGGTGACCTCAAAGTAACCAATGTTCTCAAATGTTCATTCAAACTTAACAGAAACTAGCATCCAGATTCGTTATTGGTTGATACTTTCTGATAAAACCAGGTTAAATTCTCTGAAATTAGGTTTCTGAGGATTATTTTATGACAATATTTTTCAAATTATTTTCCTACTATTTTATCTTCGGGGCTCAATTATAGTTCTAAGTGCCGGGCGGAAATAGAACAAGAGTAAGAGATTATTTCCTTTAAATCTTCTGACTCTGTATCTAATTATATTGGCTTCCTTTGACTAGACTAAGTCAATACACTGGGACCATACTTTATTCATATAAGGTCCATATTCTGGTGCAGTGCCCACAGCAGATGTCCAGTAGATAGTCATCAAATGACTAACTCACTCTGATACTATTTTAGTTGTAGTTGAATAGAACAAGGACTAAATTTCATTTCTTGAGTGAATGCCAAGTTTTAACAAGATATCCTTAATTTGACAATGGTTCATTGAAAGCAAGATGGACTTTAACTCTTCTGTTAGCAACTTTATAACAAAAGTGGCTCTCAAGGTAGATTAGCAGTGAGTATTCCTGCTAATCATGGGGTCAGAGAATAAAATGACCTTTTAAAAGCAAAGATATAATGTGCAGTATTCAAACCCAACATAAATGGTGTACCTGTCATAATATTTGGAGATGAACCTTTCAAATTCTGTAAATTAATTCTGAACATATTTCTGTAGGGAATACTATTTTTTTAATATTTGTTTTTATTATACTGATAATGAGAAAAAAAATGGTCAGTTTTCTCATGTTATCATAGCTTTTTCTCTTTGTTTAGCATTAATGTTTTACAGGAAATTGTGGTACATTGGAACCGACTCACCATAGACTTCTATTACGCTTAGAATGTTGTGCATTGAACTGTAAAATACATTAAGATAATAAAATTCTTTTCTTGAAAGCACATTATTCCCAGGTATGAGTTAAGGTAGGAGGTTGAAGTTGAGAGAGCTGGATCCTCACTTGAATTCACTTACTTATGCTGTAACTTTAGGTAAATTTCATAACCTTTTTATGTCTTTGTTTTCTTCATAAATTATGATGATAACCTATGCTAACTGTTTCAGATAGTTGTGAGGATAAAATGAAATAATAAATGTGAAGTATTTTGAAACTTTCAAGGTATTATTATCTACTCTCATTTTTATTGGATGGCCTGAATTGGAAAACATATTCCAGTTTCCTGCCTTGGCAACTGATCTTCAGGAAGAAGTAAAGCCATCAGATCCCATGATTATCCTACCTTTATATACTTTATAAGTGCAAGAGGAGCTATGCATATATTTTTCATTTCCTTGCCTAGTCCTGTATACTGTAGAGGGAAGAGAAGGGTGCAGAGTTATTCCCCTACCCAGTTATTCCATGTTTGTATTCTATATATCAGTATGGTTTACCCAGGTATTTTCCTTCTTTTTTATTTTTTTAATTTTAATTACTATTATTATTTTTTTAGGTGAGCTAACCCTTGGTTGACCTCACAGATTGCAAGGACCTTGTCAGTTTACAATCCCTTATTTTTTTATTTTTTATGCCTACAGCACCTGGTCTTCCTAGGTGGTCTCTCATCCAAGTACTGACCAGGCCTGACCCTGCTTAGCTTCTGGATCAGATGGGATCGGGCTTGTTCAGGGTAGCATGGCTGTAGATATTTTTCTTATTTTTAAATTATGAAAACCTTGAAGTTATTTTTACTGTGGACAGGGAATCTCAATAAGTATCATTATTTCTAAAGAGCTTGTATCAGTTTTTTCATATTATTTCTAAAGAGATTGTGTCAATTTTTTCAATTTTTTTCACATCACACAATATATTCTACATTTAAGGAAATTATCAATTGATACAAGTACTTCTACATTTAATGGGGGTTAATTGCATCATTACTGAACCAACTTTTTAAAACACACTTATTATTTTAGAGGAGTTTGAGTTTTATAGAAAAGCTGTAGTATAGAGTTCCCATATACCACCTCCCATTGTTTTTTCTATTATTAATATCTTACATCCGTATGGCACATTAATTACATTATAATTATGGAACCAGTATGGATGCATTATTCTTAACTAAAGTCTATAGTTTATTTGATTCCATAGTTTTTCCTTAATATCATTTTTTTTTCTGTTCTAGATCCTCATCCCAGATACCCCATTCCATGTTATATCTTCTTAGGCTTCTCATGACTATGACTATTTTTTAGGTTTTCGTGTTTTTATGATCTTAATGAGTTTGAGTACTGCTGACAATGACTCTTAACCATATATTTCAAGCCTTCTTTTTAGAAGAAAATGATGAGGCCCATCCTCCTCTACACAAATAAAATTCCATGATATGATGAAGGATATCATTTTTTGGGAGTTGTAATATAGGTGAGGCTCACAAAGGGTAACCAAGGAACTCTAACAGGAGGAGGGATTCCTTCAGCACCCTGTGCTCTTTTGGCAAACCAGCTCATAAAGCAGATAAAGAGACTGAACAGTGGAAAAAACCATGTTGTATTATCAATTGTGTTCATGGCAATTAAATATTTTTCTTAATGAAGGAGAAATAGGGAAAGCAGTCATCAAAAGGCTTGAATATTATTTTATATATTTTAGTTTTATTTCAGTTTATTCTTAAAATGATTTTTTAACACACGTAAAACTTTACATCTTAAACCTGATGCCTGAGACCTTGTGTATTGGAATAAATCTAAACTGTTTTACAGCCTATTCTTTCATAAAAGGCCAATTTTCATCAGAAGTATCAAGATCAAAATACATATAAGTATTACTTGTAGACTCCAAGAAGTGATTCAGTTATGTTAACATTGCTTAGCATCACTTGCCAATGACAAGATGGCCTTAAGTGTTTATTATAACCCTGAGTTTCTGTTTCTATTAATACTTGAAGGGATTGAATCATTGACTTTTTGAAGCAACTTCACCACAGTCTATGAAATGATTACTTTTCATCATTTCAGCATTGTTACTGGTCTTGTATCTTATGGCCTAGAACCCGTACTTCACTTTTTCTGCAGTTGTTCAGCTTTACTAAACTTCTTGAAATAGATGTACCATAGTATGCAATTTATTTTAATTTTGTCAAGACATTTCCTAAGGGGGAAAATGTCCTTTGCTTCACACCAAAGAAGGTGAAACTTTTCAGGGACTTTTAAATCAAGGGGGAATGTGGCTAAACAGTCAGAAGGCATTTATTCCCTTTAATACCTGACATTTAGTTCCCCAAACCAACAGCTCTTTCAGTTGTTCAGCTTGCATTGGTACTATACTTGTACTTTGCATTGAAGTCCCTTTTAGCCAGTGTGAAATGTATGAAGCTATAGCAGGCTAATGTGAGGGGGAGACAGATGGTAGTTCTTCCTTCCTCTTTTGGTTAGTTTGAGTTTAAAGATTTCATTGTGATCAAAAATTTGGTGACTGTGTGTATCTGTTTGTAGTGCTTGCTTTAACCAAAGCCGTTTATATTTTATTGCCTCAAAGCAATTAAATGGAGTGAAGATGCTGGGTTCCTAATTCGGCAAATGCATTTGGAACATGTAGTGACTCGCTGGCTCATAATTCACCTTAAAAAAATATTCTGCTAGGAGTGTGAAACAACACATCCCTACAGTGGTGAAAGACAAAGCATTTTCTCATGTCATGAGGGAAAAGAGAGCAAAGAAGGTAGACTAAGTTCCATCACATACTTTTGGAGTGAGTGTTAATTACAATGGGCAGCCTTGGATTTGAAATGTGATTCCAGTATTTATCAGAACTTCCTCTCTCCATTCTTTTGTCCCTTCATCAGTCCTTTATCATTTTGTTCTTCTTTATAGTTTCCATTATATTGGTCAATTAATTATACTTTGGTTACTTCTGTACTTCAAAGGTCTTTTTTACATCTTTACTTTTTGATTCAAATGTTATTTCTAAGATTCAGAATAAAAATTTATCAGTTTTTATTGCCTGAGAATTTTTTTTTTTAACCAAACACTAGCATGTGACTCTTGCAAACAGTGCTTTGGGGATTGGTGTGGTAGGGATGGTCCGGGGATCATGATTTGTATAATAAAGTACCCTGGCTAAGGCTGCAGAAGGAAGAGTAGGTTCTTGCACCCTTCCCAGAAAGCCTGTTTAGGTGTTGCCACAGGCTGGAAAAATTTCCATGTAAGGGCTCAATTCAAGTCAGGGTTACAGATCAGTTGCCTTGGGTTTTACCACAAATGTAAATAAGAGAACCCACTATACAGAGTCATCTGTAATTTCCCCATTAACTAGTCCCTTCACTCCAAGTGCACACAAGCCAGAATGAATGGCTGCCACCCAGGCAGCAGCCCTGGCATTAAGAGAGAAAGAAAGAAAGAGACATTAGGTTTTTGGTTGGTTGGTTTGTCTGTCTTGGTTGGCTTTGGGATGAAAAGAATAGGGGTAAGCTTGTCTTACCTCTTATTACAAATGTAGCAGCAGTTTTGGTGTTTGTTATTTTTTAAATCCTTTTTTCTATTTTTTTTTTTTGGGTGTGGGGGGAGGAGAGGTGTTAACGTTTTTAACCATGTGTTTTTAGAAACCTGGTGTCAATGTTTAAGTTAAAATAGGCATAAAGGAATATTAGAGTATCATGCTACAAGTAAGCTAGCAAATGAGCAATAGACAATAAAAAGGAAATGAGAGAGTTTCTCTGTGCCCATTTTGGATATTTATATGGATTTTGGAGCTCTTCATGTGCCTCCAACCCACCCACACAACACCATTAAAAAATATGGTGTGTGTATCAAATACAGGCTGAATTTCCATGAAAGCATTCCAAAAGAAACTGTGAGTTGCCCATGTAGCCATTTTTTCCTTTAATTTTCCTGTGTAAGTGGAAAAAAAGAGCTGTTCTGGTTCAGCCACACTCGGACATACTGGCTTCATACCTGTTTCAGAATGTGCTTGCCTAGTACAAACGGCCATCTGAAAGAAAGTGCCTCCTAAAAAAGGATAACATGCTAATTTACTTTATAGTAAATAGAAGGAAAATGATATTAAAAGCGTTATAAAAGCACATTATCTCTCTTTCCCCCACCTCTCTGAATGTTGAATGCCCATCTCATGAGCAATCTTGGGAAACCACGGGGCAAAATTCCAGGACAAAATTCTTGTCTTTAATTAATAAAATCTGAAACTATTCTAGGTACGCTGGCTGCTTTTCTTGTCCTGAATATTGATAGAATATGTAGCCTGAAGAAAACCGTGCTGTAGAACAAATGGTATCTTTTCTATTCATTGCAGTGTCTGTTCTATGCCATCATTTTGTGATGCAAACGTGACAAAGCAGCAAGTCCATGCGTGTGTGAAGGCTGCTGTAAACTTCAGGAGGACTTGTGAAGCCAAGTGAGGTTTGCTGTTAGGGCTTTGACATCAATTTTGCCTTTTGTCTTTGAGGGCGGTATGAAGTGAACTTGAATTTAGATGTCTTTTTATATCACATTAAAAGTTACAAAATGTTTTAGGTGCATTTGTGACTTTTTTTTTTCATGAGCAGAAACCCCAATGTGTGGTTAGTAAAGTCTGAGGGAAATATCAGCCCCAGCCGATCTAGAAGAGAAAATGAAAACATACATCCCTCTATCTTCATCAGAGCCTTCTTACCTGGTAAGGGATACTCTGGTGGCCCTGTTTGTGAGAGCAAGGAATATGATAATGGCCAAAGGATTTTTTTTTGTGTGTGTGTGAAGTAAAATAGCCTGCAACCTTAAGTAAGGCCTTGTCTTCTTTTTCTTTATTCTTCTTCCCTTATTCTCTTATTCTTCTGAAGGAGGTGCGCTCTGAGCAGGCTTTATTGGGTTTCTGCCAACCACTTTGTGAGATTACTAAACAGCCTCCCTGAAGCCCACTTGGACCCTTGGGAATAGAAGCTGCCCTCTACTCCCAAACAGATTTTACCACGTGCCTCTCTGTCCTACAACCACCATCTCATTTGACAAATACAGGCTGGGAAACTTGCCTCTCTCCAGTCTGGCATTCAATTTTGATACCTGGCTTTGATAGTTAATCAAAGTGTCCTGAGATCTATAAGCGGGAAATGATTCTAATTTCTCCATCAGAGGCATTTAGGAAAAGGGAGTTGAATTAACTGGAAATCAGAGTGCAAACATCACTACTCTGCTCTTTAAGAGATTTGGACATCTGTGTTAGCGTACAAAGGTCGTTTTAGGCCCAGGGGGTTTCACATTGTTCCTTTAAGTTAGACCTTCAATGTAAACTATTTTCAACACTTGCCATGAAGAACAAATGACCTTTAGTTACTTGCCCAGAAGACAAATGGTACATTAACACAATAAATACAGTTTGCGGGGATCTCATCTCATCCTGGCCTGAGCTTTCTATTAGAATATTTTAAAACTATAGAATCCTTGAAAACCCTAATGGATTAAAATTAATTTGTGATATTTTACTTTTTGAATTCTGTGGATATTTTATTACAATGCTACTTAATGGAAATCACCTAATATTACCTGTATGCTTCAGAACACATTTTGGACTTGGTTATTTATAGTGGAAAGACTTAAAACAGGTTTGGGTAAGAATGAGGTTGGGTTCCAGGAGGATTTTTAAGAACTGAGAATTCTTACTTATGGCAAAATAAAATATTTAATATTGAACATCTTCAAAACTAAATGTAAAATTATCTCATCAGTTCTAAGTACAAATTTAGTAATACTGTGGGTCTTTTTATAACACATTGAGCAGACATGCATTGTATCTGGGAAGCTGGCAACTCATAACAGATATTTAATAAGACACGGCCTATAGTATAAGTAGCTGAGGAATTTTTTTAACCTTAAGCATTTTAAGTCACTCTCGAAAAGATTTAGGATGAATCATTCAGTTATCTTCCCTTTTTTAAAGTTTACACTTTTCAGAGTTTGACAAACTAAAAAAATTTTAGTTTTTAATTTTAGTTTTGCTTCAGGGAAATAATATTTAGTTTTCCTCTACTATGTGGTAATTGGAAATAAAGGTGCTCCCTGATGCTGCTATGGGAGAAAGATAAGAGCCAAACTCCTTTTATCTGCTGTGCCCTGGGTATGGAATGTACTAAAGCTTAATGTCATCTTGCCTCTATTGAAAGTTTTCCTTGTTGGTGAAAAAGAGGACACTGGCTACTGTGAACCCTATGGACAGAGGTATTTGTTCATCTGCTAGCAGCTGCTCCTTTAATAGGGCAGACATTAAAATTTGTAATGATGACAGCCTATTTAAATGGGATCCAGAACTACATATTCACTACCTTTCCTTGGGAGAGATATCTCTAAAACTAGAATGTTGGTAATTATAGAGGTAATTTTTGTTGCTCTGGAGTAACTTCTTGTCTTCAATGTAGTATTAAGGAGGATTGCCTATTTTTTTAAATGAAGAAATGGGCTATGTAAAATATTCAAAGAAATATCAGGGAAGCATTTGGCTTTATCTTGAGAATCCAGTTTCATGTACCAGTGTCCCTTTTAATGAATATTCATGAAATATTCTGTGTTGTGCAGACTTTTAGTCTCTTTATAATATTTACCTTTTGATTTTTGTAAAAGGAACACTGATTATATATTTAGAGAATGCAGCTTGGATTTTGAAAGTTAAAATATAAACAGATATTTATATAAAAAAGATGTATAACACTATAAAAATATAAAATATTATAAAGAGATTTTTCTAAGTTTCTTAAATTAAAATTATATTTTCAGGTAAAGGAAGCATGGCATACATCTTACTTTGGTTCTAATTCTAGGTTATTTGGAAATCTACAGTATTTCAAGGAATAATTTATGGATTTATCTTACTGGTGGGGTCAAGAGAGCTAGGCTGGTCAATGATAAACTTTGATTAGCTTTTTCATCAACTTCATTGTCTTCTGATTTTAGCAAATGCCTGTGGCACAGTAGTTTGTTTCGTGTTCTTTTCTAGGTGGCATACAGGCAACTCTAACCAGTTTTTATTATCTTTGGAAGCCAAAGTATCATATAAGATGTTTTATGCTTCTTTTGATAATTAAAAGATAACCCATAGCAGACATGGTTGATGAAGGGAATGCATTAGTTTTAATGTATTTACATATCAACAAGGCATTTGTTAATGATATTGAACACTGTGGTATTATAACTCAAGAATGTTGATTACATGAATCCACATAATAGTGAAAACTTCTAGTGTCTTTCCAGAGGGCTCTGGTATATGTTTCACGCTCTCAATAAGCACCTTATTGGTAAGACAATCTAAGTTGAAGAACCTTCAAATTAACAGTATGTTGGTTGATAGTATTAAGGTTCAAACTCATTTCAGCAGAATAAAATAGAATAGGTCATTGCTATGGGGATCAACATAAAGCCTCTACACTCACAAATATAGTAAAAAAATGATTTCCTTGTATTGTAAGGAAAAGGGTTAATGACTTTAGGGGACTCCGTATGGGCAAACGTTGTGGTATTGTTAACATTGCTTGGACTTCTCCCCAAACTAGTGTGGTGTTGGGTGCATCTGTTGATGAGCTGTAATACTGATAAGGAACTGAAACTACTCTGTAACATTCTAGGAGTCTTATTTTTAACTAATTTTAAGTCAGATCTTAAAAAGGATTATAGGACTAGCAACCAGAATGAAGGGATCTGAGGTAGACATAGGAGGAGTTACTCTCAAATGCAAAAGACCTATGGATACAAGTGTACTTAGATTTCTTTCTCATTTGGCTATTGTAGGGAGATGGGTTGAGACTCAAAGGAAAAGCCTTTTATGAAACTACTTCAGATTGGAATGGGCTTTCATTAGAAATAGTGGACTTCTTGGACATATTCCACAGAGGTTGAATTTATTATTAGTTAGGATGTTAGAGGAGAAATTCATACATTTGGTATTGATTGGACCAGGTTACTTCTAAGTTTCCTTTAGGTCCTGAAAGAGATGGTTGATCAGTTAATCTAGCTATTATATATGTTGTATCTCAAAACATAATTACAAAAATTGAAACAGTCTTTAGAAAAAACATTATCAGGAGGCATGTAATGGGTATGCATAAAATGTAGTGGATTATTATGAAAGTATTATAATAATAGCTGCTTGAAAGACTCATGTTTTTGACAGGTAGAGGAGAGAAAGACAAGCATTTCAGGATTGAGAAGATAAAACATTTAACCACATTGTATAAAGAAGCTTTAATGTGGGAAAGTATATAATTATAATAGTTACAAATTATTGATATATTTTATATGTCAGATTTTTTGTAGGTGCATTTAAATACATTATTTTAGATATCACAAGAAATAGGAAGGGTACTTGATATATACAGTTACAGATGAAAGAAACGAGTGCAGAATAGCTGCCACAGAGAAAGTCAATGGCAGAGACAAAATGAAATCTTTCTCGTCCAAGTCTGCCCTCTTTCCCCTACACCACTAAAAAGTCTTTCTAACAATTTGTTTGGACAATTCTGTGCTTTTAGTGCCAACTCTGAAGAACTCATATCCTAATTTGAATTACTGGTAAAGTTATTTTTTTAATAGCCCCGAAGATTGGAGTTTTGATTACGAGGGTTAGAAAAATCTTGAAAATTGTTTATACAATTTGAAGCTAAAACCACTCCCCCAATGTTTTTTAAAATTATTTGGTCTATGTTTTAATTATTATTTGCTGGGATTTGGTATTCATATTTTATAATATTCATTCTGGTATGATATATTCTTAGTGTCCTATTTAATAACTTATCTTTACTTCCTTCTATTATTTGACTTAAACCCACATCAATTTTTCTTTACAGGCCATTTCCCCCAGTACCTAACTACTCTTATTTCCTTCTCCACCTGTCAGAATCTTATCAACGTGCCTTTGACTTCCAATTTCTAAATCTACTTTAATGTTTTTTTTATCTCTGAGTTTCCCACCCTTCTGAATACAAAGAATTTTTTTTCTACATAGGTTTTAAAAATTATTTTCAGTAAAAGCCCTTATATTATTTAATTTTACATTTGCTTATTTTTTTCTACCTCCAGATTTAAACTTTTTGGATTCAGTCTATACAAAGCAAGGCTGAGAAGAATACATGTTAATTATGGCTACAGTCATTTCATAGAATGCTATCAGGGCAAAAAGGTCCTGAATCTTCACTGAAAATTGATTTCAAAAACCTTTTGACACATGATTTTTTAAAGAAAAATGAGAAATGCTTGTTATGCATGTACAATGTTTATTTCCACTGGGAAAATGTAGTTCAGTTCCTTTAAGAGGACTATTTTATCATAAGGCATTTGACGGTATGAACTAACCCTAGAACACACACACACACCCCTCTTTTATAGTTGAAAGGTCTGAAGATGCTCAGCTTCATTCTTTCTTAGAAGAAAGAAACAAATGCAGTATTCCTAATTAATATGATTTAAAACATTGTTCTCTAGCAAAAGGCAAAGTGGTGAAAGATTATCTCCAATAAGGCATCTTATCTCTGTAACTTATTTTTAATTCAAGAAAACATGGTCCTTGCTTTCAAGAAGTTTATAATCCTTTGAATCGAAATTAAGGAGGGAGAAAGTTTTAGTAAAATGTTACCTTCTTAGTAAACCAAATAGAAGCACCCAGAGACAAGGAGCAAGAAAGATTAATAAATTGAATGGATTGACTTATGAGAAAAGATTAGAAGAACTAAATATGTAAATCTTCGTTCAGTGAGTACTATGGTTGGAGACATGATAGATAGCCAAATTTACTCCTTTATAAGGCTTTTGAGACCACAGACTCTCCATAGAGGCGAGATGATGTTTAATACTATGGATGTCATTCATTTCTTGCAGCTCTTTCACATTAGCAGCATATACAAACTTGAAATGCAATGGACAATATGAATAGAATTAATCTCTGCCTTTGTGACATAATGTATGTCTGATTCAGTACACTTTTTAAAAATAAAGAATGTCTTTTTTAACTTAGAGAAAACACTTTGAGGACTTCATATGTTGTTTTGAGACAACTAATGAAGAAAATGGTAAAGATTGTAAAGAGTTTTAGATGTGGTGTTTAAACTCTGAAAAATGCTTAGAAGATCAATTTATAGTCAAGTTATGCTCATTGTGTCCAAATTTTTATCACCCGGGCAGATGTCTTTGTTAAAAGAAGCTGAAAGACTCTGTAGGTGATCATGCATCCTTAAAACAAAGGAGTTCCTTTACTCTTGCAAACTAGAATTACAGTGAAATACGCAAGTATTCATTTGCTTTTCAGTTTTGATTTAGAAGACTGCCCCCATGATTAGCATCTCATCTGAGAAGAAAGCTTATTGTTCATTTAAATAACTAAATTAAAGTGACAAAGAATGGGGATGTCCAAAACAAGGTTTAGTTTTTGTGATGAGTGATTTCGAGAGGACCATAAGAACTTTCACTGAAAGAGGAAATTGCTATAGAGCTAAGTTAATTCACCTGGTGTTTTCACATCCTAGTAAAATTTTACATGGTGTTGTTTTGTTTTGTTTAGTTTTAGGTAAAAGAAAAAGAAGCATTATCTTCTACATACAGTTTTATTTTTGAAGATTAGAAAAGCCTGATGCTTTTAAAAGGACAGTTGAAGTATCTTCCTGTCTCATTAGTCAGAAAGCTGCGATTGAATTTGAGTTGTCCTAAATGTTGTGTCACTGCATCTTCACAGTGGTTCTTTGTATATTTCATTCTATAAGGTTTTTGGTGTTGTGATGGTAGAGAAATATATATTTATATATTTATAAACATACACATTAAGTAATAGAAACATCCAAAGTTGATTTTCTATAATAAACAAATATCTATAGAAATAAGATTATATCAGTGTGACAATTTAGAGCAACCTTTTATTCATGCTATTCTTACTGTAAATTTTCAAGTGTGCATACATAATGTATCAATAACCCTCATTTATGTGGTTTCCTCTGTTCCATGTGGTCCTTTAAAGATACATTCTGCACAAATTTAAAAGTAATATCATAAAATGAAATAATAAGAATGAAAAATTATTCTGAAATATAATTTTCTAAAATAAAAAACTTTGTAAGTGTACTTTTTGGATAAATTTGATTCATAAATATACTATTTGTAGAAGGGGTTAGGCAAACTGAAATTGAATTTTAATGAAAAAGTATGATTTTTATTTCTTAGAAGATCTAACATTCTACATGGATCAAGGATTACTTACATCTCCACTCTGATGTATATTGATATGCATAATAGTAATAATAGTGGGGAGAATATCATTTCTGGTAAGTGTTAGCATTTCAAAGACTGAAAAAAATCTATGAGTAAAATTGTTCTTAATATGTTATCATTGCCAAATGAAAGCTGTCCTGATTTCCCCATTCTCTCCTCTGGGGAATTATACTTATCTTTCATTCTGTGTCAAGAGAAACTGTCATTTAAGGGCAATTTCTGTTCCTATGCTGGCATATTTCTTCTGTTTACATTCTTTCTTTTCCCATATGGGAATCTTTCTCAGTGTGTGAGTGTACAGTTTATCCATGCATAAATGGCAGCACTTGCTACTTCTCTTGTTGTCTTAGGAGTTGTTGCTGTTGAGAGATGCTGCGTAGGATGGATGCTGAGAGGAATGGCAATTTTTTTTTTAATGTCTGAAGTTAAAGATAGTCTTCCGTTCACATGTTATGTGATTCTACTTAAAAGCTTTCAACTTATAAGGCTTTTGATGACTGTATTAGTCAGATTTACCAAAGGCTATTTTAAGAATTCATTTAAAAATATTTTTGAATTTAGGTAGATGGGCCTATACTAGCAGATAATCCCTACTGTACTGAGATCCTTGAAGGTAGATGACAGCCCCGCACTGGGAAAGCAGCATGGCAGGATGGTTCAGTATGCAAGCTGTAAAGCCAGACTGCTTCCATCCAGATACTTCCTCTGGATCCAAGCTAGATGTGGAATCTTGGGTAAGTTAGCTAGTTAGTTGTTTTTGTACCTCAGTTATTCTCTTCAGAAAATAGGAATTATGTGGTTCTCAGAATTAAGTGAGTTAATACTGGCCAAGTTCTCAGAATCCTGCCTATGGTAGGTATCTAATAGACATTAGTTATTATAATTTTCTTAATGAATTCTCCAGCACCTAGTACAGATCTATCCCACAGTAGATAATTACATATGAAGTAAATATACACAAAATTTAATAAATAGCTGGATATCCTTTATTTTTCAATGTAAAATTTTATAGAACTTATTTTTTTATTTAATATATCTTTATATATGCAAGTATTGTCTTAAGTACTTCAGAGTTGGAGATATATTATACAGGTGTGATCTTGGGTATGTATGTTCTTTAACTTCTTCAACTGTAAAAGGGTTGTTGCAAAGACCCTAGATATAGATTATATGCATGCAGAGTGCTTACTTAGCCAGTGCCTGGTCATAGAAAACAATAGATATTAGTATTTTTTTAGTTTGGGAGGTAAAAAATGTATAAAACAAATGTGCAGGGTAGAAAATGACATGTACAATAAGGGAGGCTAATGTGTTAGTTATGTATATTTCTAATAGGGTGGCAGTGTGGGTGCAGAGGAGTGGTCAAGGAGAGTTAGAAGGAGTTGGTATTTTACTTATACATTGAAGGATGCATAGAATTTAAATATTACCTGAGCAGAGAAATGGCATTTCAGGTAGAGGGAAGAACATACATGAAGGCTCAGATTTAAGAAATCAGGTGCTTAATGGGAACAGAGAGAAGTTCTGCTTTGTTAGATTAAAATGGAGGCATTGATTCATACTATCAATAGAGAAAATAGTGGGAAATAGTGTTGGAATCATAATAAAAGTCCTTGAATACGTTGGATGTTATTTGTCAGGCATTTGAAAGATGTTTAAGATTTCAGAGCAGGGGAATGACATGATTGGAACTTCCCTGAATTCTAGAAAGTTTCATTTGACATTTATAAGTAGGATGGGATAGAGATGGAGATATTGGAAATAAAGGCATTTAAATACAATAGAATGGAGAAGGAATTGGGTAATCATTCAAGCAAGAAATAATGAAGTCTTGAGGTAGTCCTATAAGTGAGAATGCAATCAAAGGGACAGATGAAAAAGAGATTTCAGTGGGAGAATTGTCAAAACTCAGCAACTGGGTGTGGAAGAAAAGCAAGAGGATGAACAAATAATGCTCCAAGATTTTTAATTTCAGGTAATTAAGAAGATGATGCTGCCACTAACAGAAATAGGGAATATAAGACATGGAATAACTTGAACAGGAATAAAAATAGTAATGAACTCCATTTAGAATTTATTGAGCCTGAGATAATGCCCTCCATCATGGTCATCTGATTGGAGAGATCTTTCTGTAAGAATATGGGAAAGAATGTGATTCTTTTTATTAATTGTGAAATCTGTGGATGTAAGGTAAATGTTGCATTGCTCTAATAAAGCTGTTGAATTACAGCATAATAGGAGAGCCCCTTTGTTTCTTTCAAGAAAATAATAAAATGAGAGAAGTACAAAGATAAAGATGTAAATGTGTTATTCATTGATCTTAATAGGTAAATGGAAATCTGATCTTTTATGAATGGGATTTTAATATCAAATACAATAAACCATTTAAATAGTAGCAAGGTTTTATGACAAGATAGGTGAAAGAAAAAAATTCAAGATTATTTCTAACTCTTCAGTAGTAATTTAAAAAGTTCTTTTAGTATACTATCAAAAACATTTTTTGGGTTGTGACAAAGACTTCTTGATTCTGCATTTTCTAGGTATAGGACAAATGCACTTTTTAAATCTTTATATTTATTTTGAGGGTTTTGTGTTTCTTTTTAAAAAGGCTTCCTTTTTTTCTTAATGCTAATAAATTAATTTCATAAGTTAAAGTAAGTAATTCTTCGGCAAGTTATTAACTGGTAGCTTTCGTTAAAGGTAACTTTACTTAGCTACTTTTTTAATAAACTTCAAGAGAAAGATAAACTATACTGATAATTTAGAGTCTAGTATACTTATATTTAAATGATTACTATATGTATCTATATATAAATAGTATAAATACAATAATAATAAATAATAGATAAATGCTTATAGGTAAGCAGTATTTAACAAGCTCTTCAATTTACAGTAGTATTTGATGCAGGTCTGTGGGTATTCATCTCATTTTGAAGAGAACCTGGAACCCAGAGAACTGAAGGCATTGATCTTTTTTTTTTTAAAATATAGTTTCTTCTAATTAAACCGGGACTGGAATTCACATACTACAGTGAAGAATTTGTCTTTTTGATGTGTCCCTCATACCCAGGGCATTCAGTGTTTCTAAAAATTGTCCAACAGTGGTCTTTTTCAACATTGAGATGGTAAAATTATGATTGTACATGGGTCATAAAATTTTTTCACTATAATATGTAGCTGTATACAAAAATATTTAAATTACCATCCTGAGTATACAAATAGAAGTGATATTGGAAGGTTGTTAACCCTTTAATTTTGGAATGTCTAACCTGAATTTTGAAATATGTCATGACATTTTCTTCGGATTGGAAGTGTCACTCTTATCAACCACTGAATCACAGACCAGAAAGATCTTCAATATCATTTTATTCGATCTCAATGTTAGAGATTTATTTTTGCAGTAAATTTTGTGAACCTCCACTGTGTTTAGAGACCAGGCATAGATGAATAAAACATGCCTCTGCCCTCAAGGAACTCCCTATCTAGAAGGCCAATACACAGAGGTGCATGCAGGGCAGTGTGATAACTGGGAAGAGGAAAGTAGAGAGAGCTGTGAGTCCAGGCTGGAGCAAGGGTTCAACTCCTTCTCCTCTTTCATTCCTCCACCTTCCTCCTGAACAATTACAATAGTGTTTGGTTCACTACATTTTTTGGTCAGCCATTTCTACTCTCAGTCAGTTTTCATTGTTAAAAGGCTCTTTTATTTTGTTCTGCTTTAATGGTTGACCAAAAAGTCACCACCTTAAAATATCTATATATAGGTTCTGGTCGAATTATCCAGAGTAGCACTGCAGTCTACACCAGTGCTTTGCAAATTATCTGTGATGAGGACCAGTATTTCTTTTTCTTTTAAAAAAAATTTTAATCTGTGATGGACTGATGCTATTAAAAAACATAAGAAGATATTTGAAAAATGGAAAAAAGAAAACCAAAAATATACAGAATCCAAGCCCTGATTTTTCATTGTTAGATTTAATAGACATAAGAGGACTCTGTCAAATTGTTATGTTTCTGTGTCTTACTCTAAGATATTATGCTTCTTTTCTTGTTAACCAGTAACAATTCCTGAAGGGACAGTGGTCCTCAGAGTATACACAGGCAATACTGCTCAGCGCATTAGGCTGTCCTTCCAGGGAGTGGATTGTAAACTTTTCTCTTCCACGACTGGTTAAAATTCTGAAGTTTACAATTAGCTTGTTGACTTTTTTCTAATAAAAATTTATTTTTTTCTGTACTTTATGGGATGTAGTGTATATCTTACCAGGTATTCATTGTTCCAGTATGCTGATAATACACTGGATGGCTAGAGGCAAGAAAGCAAGGAGAGGTGACACTACTGGTCCTCACAATCTTTTAGAGTGTCTCTCACTCCACATCACACTCATCACTACCACCTTCAGCTCAGCTGACAAACATTTTGATGTGCTTACTTTTTGCAAGATGTTGTACTAACTGCTCAGGATGTAAAGACAGATAACACGATTGCTACCCTCAAAGTACTTTCAATCCTGTAGGAGACACTGACCGAATTCTATTTTTGTGTATGTTTAATATATTAAATTTTAATAGACTCTCATAAATAATCTAAATATTATAAATTTGATGGTTTCTTGAATTTTACTACTTTTCACTTCAAATAAGTTGTAGAATTATTTTCAATTTTATTGATCCTTTTTAAATTTAATTTTTTATGTGTAGAATTTTAAAAAAATGTAATATTGGGTAAAACACATGACAATATAAATTATTTCATGCAGAATTATCAATTTTTATAATAAAATTAAATAAAATTACTTAAAATTATGATATAGTAGTTTTTAAAACTTTTCCTACAGTAGAAAATACATTAAGGTGTTCACTAAACTGGAGAGGCTAGATCTTTGCAGAATCCTTTCTGGATGAGGGCCAGTACTAATTATTCATGGGAGGCTCAGTTTCACATTTGTACTCACACTCATGAAGAGTATTATTCAAATTGGTTCAAGAGCAATTGAACTATAGTTTCTGATTGTTTGATCTGGAGAAGAAAACCTAAAAACACTCCCAAGATTTGTGATATCTGAAGACAACAGATTGTTTTGGTTTGTTTACAAAGTCCTTTATTGATCGTTTTTATTAAATTTATTGGGCTGACATTGGTTAATAAAATTATAGGTTTCAAGTGTACAATTCAATAACATGTCATTGTTATGACACTGTGTTCAGTAATAAGTTAAATTTCCTTATTTCACCATATATTTGACCCCCTTTAACCCTATCTATACCCCGACCCCCTTTCCAGATGGTAAACACTAAACTTATCCGTGTCTATGAGTTTTTGTTTGTCTTGTTTGTTTGGTTGCTTGCTTCACAGATGTAGATGGTTGAAAACATCGTAGTCAACTTAAATTCTATTTTTGGGAATTTGCTATTTTACTTTTAAAGTATTTTGTGTGACAGAACTGGCTCTTGCAAGCATACACCAGCTTGTGTGAGCCAGATAAGCACATCTTTTCCCCATTCTGTGTTCAGTAAGTTCACAGTGGGGTAGTAGCTTAAATCTGACATTAGAGGTATTTCTCCATGAAATTTGCAAATGCTGCTAGCCAGGGCTTTTTTCTTTTTCCTCCTAGAGAGTCGACTGTTAAACATATACCAGCAAAGCATTGGTTTCAACTGTAGCCTTGTTATGAATGCAGATACTAGTGTATGCTGATCACATTTGCTTAGCTTAAAAAGTGGTTCTCCAGACACTTTAGGAAGCCCTTCTCTGCATGGTACCATTCTAGGAACAGGGATACAAAGACTAATAAAAAGATGAATGTTTTTGAGTAGTCAATATTTTGTGAGTAACCAAAAGGAATATTTTTCAAATAGGTTAAAATCATATAATAATTTAAAAAATTATTTCATGTACTCATTGATATTAGGTATTGCAGGGTGAGTGGTGTTCCTCTTATATTGGTTATACATTAAAATAGCTCATTATAGGTGACACAGCAGGTATTGTTTTTAAATTGTGTTTATTTCTTTTGTGGCTTATATCACATACAACATTATATGTGTGTGGGTGTGTATTAACACCTAATTAGCATATTATTTTATAATTAAAATAAGGCAGTGTCTCCAGGAATTACTCTGATAGGCTAGGGAGATAAAAATTCAACAAGTACATAAACTCAATTTTTGATGTAAAAATAGATTCCAAGTACAATTTTTTATATTTATATTAAGGACCTCTTGTGGGCTTTAGAAAACAGACATCTGATTGATGGGCTCTTTTTTTTTTGGACACGAAATTGAAGTAAAACATCTGGAACTTAGTGGACCAGTTCACAATTTACTTTAGAATTTTTAGTTGTACCACGTCCTCTTCTGTCAGTGTGTGGTTGGGTAGAAGGAATGATTTGTCTCTAATCAGAGGTTCTATCCTAATTAGGATTATCAGGCCTGCTATTGCTTAACACACTATAAACTAAGGTACAGTCCTTTGTGAAGGGAAATGATGAAAGCATGGATAGTTACAGGCCATGCACTTCTCAATTCCCTTTAACCTTTGAGAGACTAATTCTCTGCTCCACTGGGCTGTCAATCCAAAGAACAACTCCGACATCCTCTGGGTTCCTTTCACACACACTTTGCTTATCTGTCTGAGTGGTGTTTGTCTGATCTTTTCTTTTGCATGTTTTTACTTTTAAGATCTTCTCTTTCTTATGTAAAAGAGGCAATTAGACTCGTATCTGTTTATTTTAAACAAAATGGCTGTTAATTAGTGTGATCAAAAACCCTGCCATTGTAGACTATGGGTTCACTTTGTAGTTGCACTAAATTGAGTATGGTTTGGTGCCAGTTGACATGATAACAACTCAAAGTCTGGCTTTTTAAAAATTAATGAACAAACACATTTATGAGGCTTTGTTTTGTCTGGTTTAGATCTATAGGCTCTGAATCCATCAGAGTTTTTATTTTTTACTGACTAATGTTGCTTATTAAAAGTGCAAAAACTTATTGAAAAACTTTTTTTGACAACTTAATACAACTGATGTGTGAAAGCTATCCTATTTTTATTTAATTGGTTCACTTACGGTTTTACAAGCAGGAGTACCAAGTATGCTTACCATTCCATTGTAAAACACACTAACATGTTTTTTATTAAGTTATCAGCTTATCAGAACTCTAGAAACTTTCAGCTGTCAACCTTGTGAGCCCCTTCTCCCATTTAACATTTAGAAGAAACAAACAGATTCCAGGTATTTATTTAATAGAAAGCAACATCAAGAACATGGGTCTATATGAGATGACTCAATCTCATACATCTTTAACATTCTCAGCACTATGCCCTGATAATTTAATGTTCGGAATAATGACGATAGTTGTACTGTAAGAGTCTCTTTTAAAAGATTAATAATGTTTATGATATATTACTTCTAAGGCTGAAAGTCACAACAATATATACTAACATAATTTTTATATTGCAGATTTAGACAAAAGGAAATTTCTACTAAGGTAGTCAGAAAAAAAATAAATCAAAGTAAAATGTAATTGACTAGAACATCCTAGCTCTTTAATATCCTGGTTAACTGATTTAAAATTCATAATTTATTTTTCACATTAAAGAGAAAAGAAGAGGATGACAGGGATTTCAGGGAACAAAAGACCTAGCTCTTTGGATGTGTGCAAACTTTATGAATTACATTAAAATAAGAGCACCTACATTAACCTGACTTTACTAGATGTTTAGGAAACCTTTGGATTTAAAACATATGCCTCAATCATCTATAAAACAGCAATGAAACTTGATTTTGATAGACTGCTTTGAAGAAAAAAAATGCTTATAATGTAATGGATCAAAATACCTCACTAAAGTCATTTAGAGGTAAAAATCTAATAACAATAACAGCTACCATTTATTTAATATTTACAGCATTCCAGGCAGTACTTTGTGCTTAATGAGTAATTAACTCTTGGATTCATATATATATATTATCATGTTTAAATTTTACAGTTACCTTGTAAACCAAACTCTGGGATACTCATTTTTAGTTTTGGAAACTGAGGCTCCAAAAGTTTAAAAATCATGTTAAAGTTTACTCACCTCATGACAGAAGTGAGATTTGATTTCAGGTTATTCTGACTTCAAATGCTTTCCAAGGCACTGTTTCCTAAGACTTATCATAATAGTTTATTTTGAAAAAGCTCATTTTCCTATTTTGTGAGGAGATCACATTGTCACCCTATTTCTTTATGTTGAACTTTTCTAAGCTGAAAAGAGAGAATTTCCCCCATTTCTAGTTCTCTCACTATTTGAAATTCTTTATCAAACACCCCATGAATAAAAAAGTCTCATCTTAATGGATTTAAGTGTTTCAGTGATCTTCATCACTTATCTTGGAAGGTTCCTTCCTTAGTCTGTCCTCACTGTTGAACATTCTTTCTTGGTATTTAGCCTAAATTTACTTCTCTTGATTATATTCATTACTCCTAGTTACCTCCTTTATTGTGGATGTGTCAGTAATGATCTATCTTTAGCCAACTGGCCTTTGTTTACAGTCCTTCCCACAAGATTGAAGCTGATGTTGTAATGATGCTTAGAGATGATATAATATAGAAGTAATTGGGCAATCAAATTCAAAGTACATTTGAAACCTAGAATTAGTAGGAAAGTAATAAATGGCACTCAATGTTGGTTTTCTACATCATCTGTACTTTAGTTTGCATTTAAAGACATCTGTATTTGATGCTCTAAGCTTATTTACATACAATTATTTTGTATGGCTTAATATATACTAACAATTGATAATTTAAAAGTTTATTATATATTATCTGATTTAACACCACTCATTTTTTAAATTGTTTTTCACTAAGTCCACATCTCATACAATATAACCTTTGATCACATTTTCCTACTGCTTCCTGCCCTGAAGTTCTTGATTTACATTTCCTTCAGTAGTAATGAGACAAATTATCAAACAAGCTCATTTAAGGAAACTCCAATTGTAATCAGTTAGCTTGATGGAGGAAAAGATTTTTGGTATGCAGCATTCATCCTCCCCTGTGGATACCCAGTATAGTAATTTAAAGCTTAGTATAGTGTATTGAGCACTCACAAAGTGAGCTTTACAAAGTAAAACCAGATTTCTTCATTTGACAGAGAATAGATATTTATTCATAAGCTGCATGTGTCTGGGGGTTTTTGTTTTGTTTTGTTTAACGTTTTCATAATGCACTAACTCGGGGCATCACAGAATGTGGTTCTTTCTCTGTTTTTGTACAGAAATGAAGCTCTAAAATCACGAGATAAAGAGCATTGTGAAATTGTGAACCTAGAACATGAGTGCACAAGGGGGATAAACCGAACCCAGAAATAAAGAGCCATGATAAAGAAGCCAAGAGGAGAACCCTAAAATGTCAATCAGGAATCAAAGCAGAAATAAATGGGAAAAAGTTTAGATTACAAAACTTTGGGTGGAAACAGGCCAGGTGGAACTCAATAGAGAAATAATTCATCATTTTTGAAAATGTTGTTAAAATCCCTGAAGACCAAGAAACTGGCAGTGTGGAGAGAGAAATACGAATATTTAAAAATAAAACAGCTAAAGTTATAGACGATAGACAATAAAACATAATAAATACATTAAGCACTGAGAGATTAGGCACATGAGAATGAGAAATAGTAAAAAGCAGTAGCAGTGGGAATAGGAGAGGACCCCTGGAGAACTATCTGTGGGCTGTGTTTGACTAAACTCTTATGACCTGAGTGTATATGAGAAATTTCTTGATTCTCCGAGGATCAGTCTTACAAATTTCTCATGTTTGGGGCCAAGCCTGTGAAATCAACAAATCCCGGTAGATAAATCACATTTACAAAAGCTAACACTAATGTAGTACTTACTGTGTTCCAGGGGCTGTTCTAAACACTTTCTGTATTATAAATCTCATGTGTTTTAATCTTCATAATAACCCGATGAAGAAGGAATACCATTGTCACACCCTCAATTTTACAGGTGAGGAACAGATACCAGAGAGATTCAGTAACTTGCCCAAGTTTACACAACAGGAAAATAGTAGCACCAGGTATTGCAGGCAGCATGGCCCAGAACCCCTGCCCATTTCTGCTGTGCTGCTGTGGCCCTTTCAAAACCTTGGGAGCCTTATAATGTCCTTCACTGGCTCTATCCACTCCCGGCACAATTTCACCAATTCCTGGCAACTCCAGCTCTTAAACTTCTGAGAAATGTGCTTTCTCATCATCCAGTTGTTTGTCACGATCTCGATGACTCTGGTGCCCATACACTGCACAGTCTGACTTTTCCAAAACACGAACCTGACCATAAAACTCCATTAAAATTAGTCGGTGGCTCTGCATCATGTCCAGGGAGAAATCCAAGCTCCCCAAGTGGCCTACATGGCTATTTTAATCTAATTATAGGCCCATCTTTCCTTTCATGTTCCCTAACAAAACTTCTCCCCAAAGAGTGGATTTTTTTTGTGGTTCTCTGTGCACACCAGTTTGCTTCCTCCATGTATGTGCACCTGTTGTTTTCTCTGTACACAGTTTTTTTCTTCTCTCTTGGCCTGGCTAACTCCTACTCATTCTTCTTGATTCAGTTTAGGCAATGTACCTTCCCAGAAGCCTTCCCTGATCCTGCAGGAGGAGTTAAGTCCCTGCTTTTGTTTTCTAATTGCATGCTGTGCACAGCTTCTTTGTAACACATACACTGGATTGTGTTTATGGTTTCTGTCTCTCTTCCTCAGTAAGTTATGAACTCCTTCAGTAGAAGACTATTATGGTCATTGCCAAATACCTCATGGCTCTCACGGGGACTAACAGAGTAGGAGCTTAATGAATGTTTTTTTTTTTTTTTTGAATGAATGAGCAAAGAAATGAATGAAAGTCTCTAACAGTGTTAATACTTTTGCCTTGGTGTTTTAGGTGAGGATGTGATTTCCTATCAAACATTAACTAGTCCTTGAGTATTTTTTTGAAGTAGAGAATGTGGGTCAGCTCCTTATCTTCATTGTGGAGATAAATAATGGAAATGAATTTAAATTACATATGAGGGAACTAAGTGGGGAAGCAAGTCTTTTCGGGCAGTTTTGGTAACCAAAAGTTATTTAAAAATGGACTGAATATCTTTGGTGCACTTTAAAAATGGGATACATTTACTTTGGAAATATCCTGGGTCAAAAGCTCAATCTGACTTTGATTACCTGGAGACTCTTAAAAATTATAGATTTCTTGGACTTTATCCTCAAAGATTTAACTTAATAGGTTTAATGTAGGGGTCCACACATGCTGAGTTTTTTGAGAAGCATCATGGGTAATTCTGATGTTCAGCTGGGATTTGGAGCTTGTCGCTGGGGAGCAGAATATTTGCTGTTTAGTACAGCAGGAAGGTACCTAATATATAATGTTGGATGTTAGAACTCTATGGCCATATGTGACCATTGAGACTACTACTCCATGCCCTTTAATCAGCAGGCTTCTTCCTGGTTATCAGGATTTCTAGTGGAAACTAACCAAGATCTGTTCTACAAACATGTGCCTATGCCAGGATTTTTGGAGGACCACGATAACTTCCTAATTAACAAGAATTCCAAGAGGAAGGGTAGGTCCAGAAGGTTTATTAAAGGCTTTTGGAGTAAGATGTTCTTTCTCAGATCTCTTATTTACTGACTATATTGTCCTTCTCTTCTTTTTCCCCTCCCTCCCTTTCAAGGTATGGAAGAAAGATTCAAGGCAAACAAAACAAAACAAAACCTTTTGCTTGGAGTGTGATATAATCAGAATTGTATTACTAGAGTAAATGTTATTGTAATATCGTAGTGTTATTGGTATAAGGTATAAGGTATAAGGATGTGGTAGGATGTAACATAAGGAGGCATTTTCTATCTGTGTAACACATCACTCCTGTCCTTAATAGTTTTCTGTATCGGAGAATCTCTTGAAGGCCCTCTAGAGCTTCTGTGGGGTCAGGATGTTGGATCAGGAATGATAATCGGTCAGCCATTACCAGTTTCATCAGAATTTAGGGTATTGCTTGCCAAACTGATCTGTATCTTAATTAGTTTGACCCCCGACTGATACAGTTTCATTTTGCAATGAATTGTTTGCCTAGCTTTTCCTTCACATCTGCGACTATGATACAACTGTGTAGAAAAGATACAAAATCAGCAGTCTGCGTGGGTTCAGGTCTCAGATATGCCAATTACCTGTTTTGTGACTTGCATAAGTTAACTCTGCTCCCTGGCCTCAATTTCTAATTGGGCTGTAAGCATAATGAGGGCAGTAATCAAGTCTGTTTTTCTTTATCATTGCCTTTTTAGCAATCAAAACAGAACCTGGATTACTTGATGTGCCCAATAAAATTGGTCAATTGAATAAATAAGTAAATCTCTAAAATTGGAATATAATACAACTTAGAAATAAAATAATGTATAAAGGCACTTAAAACAGGGTCTAGCACCTAAGTGTCCAGTGTTAGCAATTATTATTAATTTGAAGGCAGAACACTAACCCATAGGTGTGAGTGTGCTGGAGGTAGAAAGCTTGTGTTTCATTCTGGCTCTGTTATTTATTAGTTGTGTGATTTTGGGTCAGCTGTTTATCCTATCTTAGCTTCAGTTTTCCAACCAAGAGGAGAAAGATGAAGATATTAATTACCTCAGAGAGCTGTTGAACCTTAGATGAGAGGCAAAGCTCAATTATAGGCCTGCAGTACTCATTCAGTAGTAGATATCATTTGTACCTGAATACCAAGGAGGTACCTCCTATTTGTCAACACATTTTTAATCTTATGAAATTTGAGATTAGTTTTTAAAGTTTTATTTCTCTCAAAAAGCCAATAAATATGAAAGCAAATTTAAAGAGAAGTATTTAATACAGGAGAGTGAATGAGGAGAGAAAGGTTTGTGTTTCTGGTTATGTGAGGAAAACGTAGCCGAAGAGTCAGTGTTTATTTTTAGCATTCAAAAAAAAAAAAAAAAAAAAATGCCTGATTGGGATTGGAAGCTTCAGATCAAAAGGGCAATTTTAGAAAATTGTGGTGAGGGAATGAGAGCACTAGTTTATTGAAGAAATCAATTTGCTATCTTAACCAATGGTACCAGTACCATCTCTATAATCTCTGAAAATAGATGCTTTGCAGTTCACCAATCCGTAGGTCACATCTACTTCCTTACACCTGGCAAGCTCACACACCCTTTTCAAATAAGATACTATCACAGGAGCTTTGTGGGTTTATAAAGCCACAAGATTATTAGTAAGATAAAATGAGTGTTTAGAAGTTTAAAACTGTATTGTCAAGACATTTCAGTTATAATGGCAATTTCCAAAGGAAATATGACATAGTAACTTTTAAATCTTGTCAGTCTGTTTCCTTAAGAGTGTTTAATTTGTGATAATCCATAGCAGGGCTTCCTGTCTTTTTTTTCATATTCAATTGTACTTAGTAGCAATTGACATATTGGAAACTTAGAATCTGCAAGTGATAAAACACCTCCAGTTTTCCCAAAATGTTTCTTTGGATTAAAGTGGAGCAAAAAAATTAAAGGGAAAAATGATATACTCTTATTTTTTATTTGAATATAATTGACAGATAACATTAGTTTCAGCTATATAATACACTGATTGATATTTGTATATATAGTGAAATGATCTGCATAATTAGTCTGGTTAACATCCATCACTGTACATTGTTACAAGTTTTTTTGTTGTTGTGATAAAGACATTTAAGATCAACTGACTAAGCTAATTTTAAATATACCATACAGTATTATAACTGTACTCACCATGCTGTTTGTTACAGTCCTATGACTTTATAATTTTATAGCTGAAAGTTTATACTTTTTCGCCCCTTTCCTTTATTCTTTTTTGCCTCCCTTCCCCAAAGGAATTGGTGGTTCACTGGCAACCACCAATTTGTTCTCTGTGCCCATGAGCTAATTCATTTTAATTTGTTTTTTTGTTTTTGTTTTTAGATTCCACATATACATGAAATCTTAGAGAATTTTTCTTTGTCTGATTCATTTCACTTAGCAGAATGTCCTGAGTCTATCCAGGTTGTCACAAATAGCAAGATCTTATTTTTTATGGCTGGATAATATTCCATTGAATATAATGTATATATTGCATTTTCTTTATCTATTCATCCATCGATGGATATGTGATGACTTCTGTATCTTGGCTATTGTGAATAATGCTACAGTTAACATGGGTGTGCATATATGTTTGATTTAGTGTTTCTGTTTTCTTCAGATAAATTCCACTCAGTAATGGAATTGCTGGATCATATGGTAGTTCTATTTTTAATTTTTTGAGAAACTGTCATACTGTTTTCGATAGTGGCTGTATCAGGTAATAATCGTACCAACAGTGCACAGGACTCCATTTCCTCCATATCCTCACCAAGACTTGTTTCTTGTTTTTTTTGTTTTTGTTTTTTTTGATAATAGTCTAACAGGTGTGACATGGTATCTTACTGTGGTTTTGATTTGCATTTTCCTGATGATTAGTAATGTTGAGCACCTTTTCTTATACCTATTAGCCATCCGTATGTCTTTTTATGGCTTTAAATGTGTAATGCCATAGTCAGAGGAGAAAGCAGTCCTAGGGGAGCGTGGGGTCCTCTTTAATACATGGTTTGTCTCATTTAAATGATCAAAAAATGTCTATAATAAAACTTGTCAGAATTCAATAATCAAAACCTAAATAAGCCTTTTTTTTCTTTCTTTTAATATTCAACTTTAGGAATAGGAGCAAATCTTAAGAGAACAAACTGAAAAGCAAATTGCAGGGCATTCATTTAGATTATTATATTTTTTATCAAATATTATATACAGAACTGCTAAATTGAAATTGATTTTTACTAAGAACTATAGATATAGAGTTAAGAAAGAGGAAATTTTCCAGTTAATCCCAGGCTTGCTATATTACCAAGATATAAATATGAGTATTTAACTAAATTCTTAACATTACAAAATGATATTTGTGAAAGAGTAGCAATAAATCTTTTTAATATAATACCATAATGACATGTATCTTGTATATTGTTGGATACACTTCCACATATATAATTTCATGGTATCCTTAGATAATCCTATGAGGTAAGAAAGGCAAATAGAATAAGCTTCATTTTGCAATTGAGGATATTGTCAAGAGAGAGGAAAATGATGTAACCCCAAATGCTATTAATTAATAACTGAGCTGGAATTAGAGTCTCCAAGAGCTGAGAATATTCCATTATATTAAACTAGAGTATAATTTTATGGAAATGATAATATGATACAATTGGTTTGTGGTAATTATAAACCTTAAAATACAGTGGAGGTTAAGTCTTATTATAATTATATAGATTTTGAAAAATTACTAGATATACCACCCAAACCAAAGTAAATTAGTTCTACTGAAAAAAAATTATAGTAAAGGACTATTGTTATTCTAAGTTAGCAACATTGTTTCTATTTTGCCACCATTCAGAAAGCAGGAATTTCTTTCTAGAGATTAATTAATTAGTATAAGTTGCTATTTTAATGGGGATAGAATATGATGACCCATGGCATTAAGCATTTGAGCAAAAACTGTCAGTCACTTCATATCATATTGTCATCCTGCCATTTCTCTTACCTAACGTATAAATCCGTTGACATCTTTCATATTGCACGCTGACAGCATCACTAGCAAACTTCAGATTCAGTGTGTTCAAATCAAGAATCATAATGGCCACTTTTATGACTTAATTAAATGGCCAGTTTAGAGCATGCCCAACTATGTGCAATGAATCCTACAAAATACTCTCTTTTCTTGGGCAGCTTGTACAATCAATTACTGAATTGTATCATTGGACAAACCTGGTGTACATAGATGTATATCCTTATTTTTCCTTCTGTAAATGTATCATATAGTGGAGGGTACCCAAATCTAAAGCCATAAATACAGACACCTGAGAATTCATGCTGTCTTAAGAGAGCAAGACTAACAGTCATTCACTTATAGGGAAAGTGTTTTCGTTGATATCAATTTACTTTCTCCAATAAATTATGGTGCAGATTACCCACATCAGTTTGGACTGGCCACATGGTACAGTAATATACCTAGATGCATGTAGGAGTGATTTGCATTCTTCTGGAAGAGTCTTTGTGGAGGAAGCTACCATGAAGAGCTCTTACCCCTGCTATTCTCTTGTTAGTACCAGTACAGTGCTATATTGTCACAACTCTAAAATCTACCCTTAAAACAGGGGAAAATGCATCTCTGGGGAGGACTCAAGAAAAGAAAAATGGAGGGGCGAAGTGTAACCCCATACAAATTATTCCTCATGATATGAGGAACGCTTTTACGGGGAACAGGGAGATTTCCGAACTGAATAAATGCAAATAACAATTCTGGAGAACATTGCAGTTGGAACCTAATCTACTTAACTTGGTCTGTCTTTAAGTTGCCCACTTATCTAGAGTTTGTTCTTTTAGAAGTTGAGCACCTCCGTCATTGAGGAGTGGTCAGATGGACTGTGCTATTCTGCTTACTTGCTGGCTGACGTCCTTTTCATTGCTTCTAATGTAAGCTTTTATAAAGCTACAAAATACAGTGACAGACACTATCATATTCAATTGGCCATGCCTTCTGCAGATTTGTTAAGGATTTACTCTACACATTTGTAGCATTTAGTTGCCATGGAGATGACCTCAGTGGTAAGAGGAACAGCCTTTAGGTTGGACCTCAGATTTTCCTTTCATTTCCATTTAATTTGATTTGACTGCAAAATGTCACTTCCACTGCATTGATTAAGCTTCATCGCTGCCACCAACCCTGTTAGAAAGGTGAAAGGGCAGGCCAGCTGCTGTCATTTTGCACCCCTACCCTTTTCTGATATCAATACAGATAGGCTTTTGAGATGAGAAACTCCTTCGCTACATTGCTGCAGACACAATTTCTCTTGCAACTTCGTGAAATATAATAAAACTAAAGTTATGCTAGAAATCTTTATGCTCCCAAAAGCACACTCTATGTAACCTCAATTTTTCTCTTCATGCTCCTGCAAGGTATGACATATAATGTATGAAAACTACAAATTACTATGGTTTAGATTTCCCTTTAAAATTTTTATCAGATAAACTCAGCAATTGGCTATCTTGAAAGACTTCTTCTTTTATAATTTAAATGAATTGGAAATAAATTACAAAACAAAATTGTAAAAATATGAAATATTAATTCTTGCTCATCTGGATTGGAAGTGCCATCCTTAGATATTAATAAAGGTAGGTTGAAAGCAAATTGATGCTATGGATGAAGTTTTCTTTACTGCTTTTGTCTGCTGCTGTCTCTGTTCCCTTGCCTGACTTTTAATGCCTTCAGAAACTGAAAACTCATCCATACCTTCTTTTAAGTAAAAAAAAAAAAAATTAAAATTTATTCAACACATATTTGAGAAAATAAATGTTAATTTCTTAGAAATATAGCATATATATTGAACGAGGGCAGTGGACATTATTTAACACAAGAAACTTACTGCTTATAGGTGAACTCCAGTTATAAGTGTGGAAAGACATTTTGACAGGAAGTTATCTGGACACTTTTCAAGTCCTAGCATCTAGATTTCAGCCTGGAAGTGACTACTTGGTTCTGCTGTGTTTAGGTTTTGTTGCTAGGCTTCTTAAAAATTACCATCACTTGGAAGCAAGCACTCAGTCACTTGTTGGAACATATACAGGAAACCTATGAATTCATGGCTGGAAATCACACAAGTCACTGATCACTACAGATACACCAGCACTTTGGGTGCAGATCATCTTGACTAGAGCATAGTAATTTCATATTTCTATAAGAAAGGTAACTTTATTGACTAGGGTTGGGATTAGGGGGAAAAAGAAGCAATAATTGCTATTTAGATGTTGCTTTCTTGGTTTGTGGGGTTATGGCCAGGATGAGGTATTTTGTCCTTTGCAAATTAATACCAGCATTCCATCCAGAGTCCCTTAGGATAGAATAGTTCGTATGACTTTTATTGGAAACCTAAAGTGATGTGCATTGGGAGAGTACTGATGACTTCTTTTTGCTCTCTTTTATAATAACTGCCCTTAACTAGACAAGTTTTGCTATTCTGGAATATTCTAGAATTCCTGTTAGTAATATAGTGAAAGTCATTAGTGTGGCTCCATTTAGTTGTTATCTCTAAATGATTTAGAGTGGTGTTTGTCAAACTGAATTTGCATATGAATCATTTGGATATCTTGCTAAGATATAGGTTCTGATTCAGAAGGCCTGGGGTGGGGCCTGAGATTCTGTGGTTCTAACAAGTTGCCAACTGAGGCTGATATTGTTGGTTCTCAGACCACACTTTGCAGAATAGAGATTTAGGGCAGGTTCTCAATCTCGACTGCATATTTGAGTCATCTGAAAGGATTAAAAACACCTCTTCTGGGGTCTCATTCTACCCCCAGTGATTAGTATTTAATTGAGTGGCTGGGTAACTGGAGTTTTAAAAGCTCTCCAGGTGATTTTGATGATCAGCTAAGGTTGAACGTGTATTAGATAATGAACCTGTGAAGGTGGTAATGATAATGATAGGATGATAATGATAAAATAATATTTTTAAAATCCTCCTCAGAGTTTTTATTTTTGCTATTAATCTGAAGTTTTTTAGAGAAGACCGTGAACCAAATATGTAAATAAAAAACAATTTATTATTAGTTGCAAATATTAGTTCACAGGTGAACATTTAGCAATGTTATCTTCTTTTAATAATAATTTAGGATAGGTTGCCAGATTTAGTAAATAAAAATACAGACACTGAGGCGCCATCCCAGACCTGCTGAATCAGAACCTGCATTTTAACAAGCTCTTCAGGTGATTCATATGCACAATACAGATAATGCATGGACACACTTAAAAAATTGTTTATCTGAAATTCACATTTACTTGGGTGTGTTGTATTTTTTCTTGCAACCCTATTTAGGAAAGAATTAACATTTATTTCATTATGGAGTAAAAATGGAAGGTAGTATTCGGAGTTTAGAGAATACTTTTAATATCTTGCCTCTCATTTCACCTTATCTTCATGTGTTTTAATGCCTCCAGTTTGTTAAGCTTAATATAAAATAAAGCCAGCTGATTGGCCTCAAGATGTCACAGTGCATATTGGAAACAAAGACATATTGTTCTGTTCTGTGCATGCAAGAATAGGAGATAGCTGTATCACTTTTAGGTCAATAATTAGTTTACAGTAAAAATTGTTTTACATTTTTTCTTGTTTATTTTAAAAATTGTCACAGATTTAAAAATTGTTTTACATTTTTTTCTTAAGTTCATTTATTTAGAAATTTGTCACAGAATTCAGAAGCCAGCTTGTTATATGTAAAGTATAATGGTTGGTTGTGCTCTTAAAACTACAAATACCAGGATTTCCCAGAAAGAGAATTATCCAAAGACTTATCTTACTATAAAAACACAGTCCCACAAGGCTAAAAATGTTATGTCTCTATTCCCAAATAACAAATGCTAATCTTTTACAAAATTACTTACATTAGCTAAAATGTCAAAGTCTAGCATTGTTAGAAATGATTTTATTGTAAACTCACATTTAACCTGGTTCCTGTTGACTAGTTTCCTATGAATTGCAGGTATTGAAATAACAGATTATAAGTTTAGTCACAAAAATTAATTTTCAGGTTAAGGTTTATTAGGTTTTTTTTTAACTGTCTCTACTTTAGGAGCCTGTTACACATCGAGTACTCTATTAAGGAAGAAGACATTTATATTCTGGTATTGAATAGAGTGATTTGCGCTTTAAAATGTAGTGTTGAGAGCTCTATTTGGAATGTGTTGCTGTATATAAGATTGAGCTTTAATAGTGTTATATTTCAGTCTATAAATAACTTTTGCTTCCTATCTGACATTAGCACAATGTATGGCATTTGGCAATAAGTAAACTGCCAAATGATTTCTTAAGTGCCTAGTTAAGAGATATGTCATTGTAAATTTTTTATACTGGTAAAAACACTGTAAGAATGCATCTGAACTATACAAATCCTTCAAATTAAATGATTTATTTTGGCACTGTGAAATCATAAATGATAATCAACGTTCTGAAAAGTGTGGCATTGTTGATTTTTATTTATAGCGAGTCATGTTAGCAGATATATTATGTTGTGAAGCTGTACTTAATTAGTGAGAATCAGGAAGGTAAATGATAACTGACGTTTGCAAACATGGTGAACCAGGGGAGGACAGAGTGTGTTTATTTGTAGGCCTGCTGAGGCACTGGAGTGAACGAACACATTAGTGGTTTCATATTCAAATATCACATGCCATAACTAGACCTCAGTTTCATCATTTGTAAAATGAGAAAAAGAATATTTCTTAATTGAGTTGTGAAGATTAAGTGAGATAACATGTAAAGCTCCTTATTTGGTGCCAATAGATATTCAGAAAAAAGTTAGTTTTCACCTCAACCATCTTCATCTCCTAAATCCCTCTAATCCATTGGTACCATTCTCCTTCCTTAGTAGAGCTTCTAGAAATATTGTATAGATTGTGAGATGCTGGAAAGAGGTAAATTCTTACTTGGTCAGATTTAAGTTCAAATGTGATATTGTTAGATGAAGTCTAGTTAAAGTCCTTTAAGGAAAACAATTTCCAATAAAATTGTAAGTCAAAAGTTAGAGGATCTGGTTCTGGGACTAATTGGACATTTCGCTTAATGCAAATTACCTAAGATGGCTGAGGTTTCTTTGCTTTTATAAAATAAGTTAAGTAGAACTATGGTACTTCTTTGTTGCCCTCTAGCTTCTCTCATAGTAATGTTTCTTGGGTAGAGTTCCCTGAGGTGCTGAATTGGAGATTGGAAATGCTCTCAGGATCAACACTTGTGACGGGGGTAAAGGTCCCCAGAGACAGAGGGAGTAGTTGATCTAAGGTACAGCTGCAGCTCGGGTTTCAGCTAATCCCACTGGGAGCTTGGTTGCTGCATGGCCTTTTAGAGTTGATTGGGGAGCTTGCGGCAAGAGTGCTGGGCGTCTGTCTCCCCAAACCCTTTATAGGGGCATAACTGTGGACAAGGCAGCCCTTAGGGTGCCTTGGGGGGCAGGACCTGAGGAGCACCCACTTGGAAGTTAGCCGTTACCAGATCTGTTAGCAGCTAATGAGTGCTTGGTCCTGGAGGGGGATCTGACTTAGCTTCTACTGCATGAGGTAAGTGTCCTAGTGACTTAGGTTCGCAGACTGGTACTTGGCAGGATACCAGTCTTTTCTGGAGTGCTGTCTTTTTCAGAGATGTCTTAGGGAAATGCTAAACTTTAGAATCTCTGGGTGTACTTGGGGATGTTATTTTGAGCATAGTCTCCACTTAGGCATTTTCTGAAGCAAAATTAACCAAATTATGTACTTTGATGTGAAATCTTTGCTGAACTTTGCAGAAAGACAGACTTTTTGTACTAGTTCTAAGGCATCTCTTTCATAAAAGTCTCTCCAAAGGCACCATGAAAAACTGCTGTGGATTTTGGAGTTTCGTTTGTAGTTATGAGCAAAACAAAAGTACTCAAGTTCAATCCGAGGCATTGAAGAAGTGAGAGTAGTCATACAAGTCATCAAGAAAATCAGCCTGCTTTGGAACTTTAAAAAAAGTTCCAGTTTTGTTCTAGTTTTCAATAGGGTAATTTTTTGTCCCAATACTCTTCACTTAACTTAAATAGCTGATCATTTTTCAAGTTTTAGATGGTATGTTTCATGGATAATGGTGCTGTAGATTAGCGCTGTGGACTGGGATCCTACAGTGAAGGAATTTTTTGTTAGTTGAAATGGAGCTGAGTGGATAAGACCATCAAGAAGATCGAGCTAACTTTATCTACTATCTAAAGAAGTTCAGTGTTGAAATATCAGTGCATTCTTTCAGTGGCCTTATTTGGTAGGATAAAGTGTGAACCTCCATATCTCCTTAGTTGGCCTGAAAATGTAATGTCAAACAGCATATAATCATCTTTCTTGTTTAAAAAAAGAGAGTGAGAGAAAGCGATTTTATTTGTGTCAGTTTTCAGATGTCTTAATACTCTTTCCTGTCTAATTTTGCAGAAAGTGATAATAGAGTCCCTGTCAAATTAGAGGCTGCAGACTTTTAACCTATGTCAAGGAAAAAAAAACATTAGCTATTATTACCATAAACATATTTCAGCTAAAAATTTAGTTTTAATACCATTTTGTTGAAGGGTGCAATCCAGGCATATAATTTTGCTCATTATAAATATTAAAAATTCAGAACGGCAGTGCATTGAAGAAGAAATTAAAAAAAAGAGGTTTTTGAATTCTTTTGCTTCCAAAGATGGAGGTTCAATGTAAATTTGTAACTGGAAAAATTAGAATAAAAGTGGTTCCCATAAAGAATTGTTCATCTCTGTTATTCTTGGAACTCAAAATTATTTTTTAAAATACCATAACATGCCACATATTTGTATCTGTGAAGCAGAGACTAAAGTAAATAGTGTCGAGAGTGAGAGATTAAAGTGGAGTAAGAAAGAAGCAAGTGGAAAACTCACTGTGTCCAATGTCGTGGAAACAGCAATAAGCAAGTAATAATTTCTGATCTTTGATAAATCAATAGTTGAATCTGTTTTAGTCACCTGAGAATTACTTACATGACTGGTATTGCTAAATGTGAAAATGACTCTGGATCAATTTTTAGAATTTTTCAGAACTTTATTGAAACTCATGACAATTTTGACTATTATTACATTTTCCAAATGCCAGTAGACAGAGCATACTCTTTCAGCAGTTCAAGTAAATGCAAGTAGTTCATGCACAAAATATCTAAGCAGGTGCATTTTTTGGTGTGAAAGGGCATTTTTTCAGCCAAATTATTAAAATAAGAAAATGAATGAGAAACAAACAGCAGAACTTTAGAGAAGTCCTCTCTCACATTGCTTTTGGCAGTATTATCAAATTGGGTCACAGATAATTAGATTAATTTGAGTACCCTATGGTTTTATTTGGAGAAATGTAATGTGGCAACTCTTATTGCTCTTGGATATCTATAGGAAACAAAAAAATGGCAACACTTGGTCTTCAAAAATGATAGAGCTGTTATGTCATGCTCAATCAGAGAGATGTAGACACTGATAGAATATCAGCACCTGAAGCCACTCTATTAAAGGATGCTTTCATATCACAAGCAAAAGGCACAGAAAATTGGCTTGTGTTTTGCCATCTAAGCTTGCTACCAGTTGGTTTCCTTTAATGGGCTATCATGTCCTTTTACCAGACATTGGCTCTGTGTTTGAAGTTGCTGGATGTTGGAGTGATTTACTTGAATGAGTGTGCTCAGTAGAGTTTCAAACATCAGTTTTATTAGAAATTACAAATCATGTGTATCTGAATATTCATACTGCAAAGGAATTACATAACCTAAAATCTGAGATGCTTCTCAGAGTCTGACTTTACCTAAAGACAATATTGGAAAAGAGGGGTCATGAAAGCCTCTGGCTGGGCTCTGGTTCTTAAATTATTATTAAGGACAATTTAAGGATAGAATCAAAGGAATTGAAAAATGAATAGTATGGCACAATGTTTGGTATAGGTATTTTTTCTAATAAATGAATAGCTTATAAAAGGACATCTTAATGCCGCTCTGAGCAGGATGCTTTTATGTTTAGAGCATAACCACTTAAGTGTTCACTTTTGCTCAACTTTTTAAGAAATCAGGCTCCCCACCCTTATTTGAAATCATAATGGCTTTCTTTTAGAAGAAAAAAATTCCAGCATTTAATTTTTCTTTTCTGAACTAACAAACATTTCAGATTATCAAACTATTTTAACTATGTATTTCCTGATTTCTGCTTGTCTGCTAGTAGTTTTAACCACAAATACACATGCCTCCTTTTTATCTCTTTTATAGGCTTTGAATTAGGCCTACTCCTATCATCGGGGGGATGGATAATCTAGAACAAATATTTTTAAAATATAAAAAGTAGGTGCTTTAAATGTAAAGGAAAAGAAATGTAACATTCTTCTGAAATAAGTCTGGTAAGGATTTTAAGTTTTTAAGACTTTCTATTTAATTACTTTGCAATGAAGCCAGCTGGTTTGGTAACTTTCATGACCTTATATTCCCTGAATGTTCTCATAAATCAAAGGAAGAATATGCTCAATTCTAACATTAGTCCTGGGGAAAATTCCATATTTGAAAACAAAAGAAAGAAAGGTAGAATCAAAGTTGCCTTGGGAATTTTGAGGTCCTTGGTAAGGTTAATTGGGAGGGCATAAATTCCTTTATCCTCAGATTTTTCTTTTCCTTTCTCTTCTCTCCCCCAAGCTTTCTTGCCCTCTAACCTATCAGTTTCTCTTGTAGCTCGAGCCTTCACACTTCAACATTGAACCTGGAAATATAAAAATATTATAACAGGCAGGGGGATAGCCTTGATGATCTCTTAAAATTATTTTTAGTGCTTTATTTTAAATTCCAATGATTTCATAGAAACTCACAGTTGAGCTGGTCCTCTGGAGGTTATCAATGCAGCGCCCTCCCCAATGCGAGATACCTCCCACCTTCTGGGAGTTGGCACTAACAGATAGTCCCAAGAGAGCTCTTCTTTCCCTGTACTTCTTCAGAACTGTGGACTCTCTCATCTACCAAGTGGGGGATGGAGGTGTACGTCAGATTGGAGAATTTTTTAAACTATATATTTTACCTTCTTTCTAACTTAGATTTTAAATGTATAAATAATTGCCTTAGTGAGCTAATCTTTTGAAAGGTATTATTTTGAGGGTGAGTGTGGTTTCTTTTGGATGAGAATTTTAGGAAGTCAGAATCTATTGAGAACAAGAAATTTAACATACATTAATCAAAGACTTTTGTCCAATCAGGAGCAAACTAAAATGCCTCTGAGGACAAAGCTGAAGACACAAATCTATTAATTTTGCATCCTACCTATTTAAGCTAATAGGGATGGTGTGAGGCCTGAGGCATTCGAGACCTTGTGCTAGCTAATCAAAATGTGTTTGGGCCACATTCTGCTGAAGCCACATTCTGCTGAAGCATTCAGTTTGCAAACCCTTAAGTATCTTTGCATGATATGGGCTGGATCTTGTGGAAGGTTCACAAACGAACACCTAAGATTTCTGATCTCACTAAGGTACAACATTAATTAAAGTTGTTATTATTCTAATGGTAACTAGCATTTATAGAGTAGTGGCTCTATAAATACTCCATATCACCATGCCAATATTATTCAATCCTTATATTAATCCTATGCAGTAGTCATATTCAACTCTATTTTAAAGGCTGGGATGTGGAGACTTAAAGAGGATCAGTTACTTGCTCATGGTCATTCCTCTAATAATGTTGGAGCCAAGGTTACAACTGAAATCCTCCAACTTGCTAACTTCTAAAACCCATACTCGTAGTCATTATTCAGGTATATCTCAAGCTATCTTCTGTCATATTTCAGTAGATATTGACAATTCCATAGGCAAATAATGGAAAACAAAATTTAAGTTGCAGAAAGTGAAACCCCACACATTACTTACCATAGACTTTTTTTCAGTCTTTTATATTATTGCATGTTGTTAATCACTCAAAGTGGATATATTTTGCAGTGTTTCCAAAGCTAATGTGAATTTTATGAATTATCTCAAATACTAGTGTTCTAAGGAACACACTTTGGGAAATTATCTGTATTACCAGCCCCCTCACTGAGATACATGTTGTCATTAAGGAGCAAAATATTTGGGGGTACACACAAAATAGATAATAGTTGTGTTATCAGAGAATGCATCAAAAGGAAAGTAGCATTTGGGATTGGGTCTTAAAAATGAATAATGTTTTCACAGATGACAATGTTGACATAGATGATGTTGGGAGTTGGAGAACATTTCAGGAAAATTTACTTCAGTCAGAGGAACAGTACAAACATACATAGAGACAGGAATGCATAGGGTCAAACTGAGTAATAAAGATTGATAAGTGTCATTTGATGTTTCTCATGTGTTAAGCTTATATATTATATCTTATAAATTATATCTTAGAAGATTGGTCTTATTTCTTTGGATATTAGAAAAGCTCATTTTAAGATTTCAAGTTAGATAACAGGATGTCACCATTACTTGTATAATTAAAATTATTAATTCATTGACCAAATATTTATTGACTGATTATTATATTCCAAGCCTTGTTTGGGATGCTGAGACTACAGCTGTAAATAGGTATTTAAGATTCTTGTTCTCAGACAACTTGTAGACAGAAGCAATGTAAACATAAACAAGTCAACAAGAAAATGTCATCTGGTGATAAGTACTACACAGAGAGGAAAAATAGGCTGCTGTGATAAGAGTGCCTTAATGGCTATTTTAGAATAACAAGAAGGAGCCAGACATTTGAAGATGATGAGGAAAACATTTTAGGCAGAGAGAACAGCTGGTGCAATTTCCCTTAGGGAGAAATGAACTTAAGGTTACTGAGGAATAGAGAAAAGGCTAATGTTTTTGGAGCCTTGGCAAGGAGGAAAATGGTAAGAAAGGTTCTGAGAGATGAAAAGAACCAGACTAAAAAGTAAGGAGTTAGAATTTTTTCCTAAGTGTGATGGTTAACTACTGGAAATATGTAAGAAGGGGCTTGACCAAATCATGTGTGTGTGTGATCTCTCTGGTGCTTTTGGAGAATGAATTGCAAGGAGAAAGAGTAGGCCAGTTTGGAAGTGACTGCAATAGTCTAGGAAGACGTAGTTTGAACAAGGGATGGCAGTCATGATGAAGAGAAGTGCACAATTAAAGAGCACTGCACAATGAAACATATAGGTTTTAAGGGTATATTAACGAAATGGATGTATGGGATAAATGGAAGAAACTTAGGTAGATTGGTGGTATTTGCTGATGAGTAAGGCTGAGGGGAAGTGCAGGTTTAGATGGAAAATCAGAAGTTTTATTTTGAAGACACTAAGTTTGAAATACCTCTTAGATATTCAAGTGGAGAGGTCAAATAAGAAATTGAAAATGTGAGTCTTAGAGTATTGTCTGTGCTAGAGAAACAGAAATACATTATTCTACATTCCATTAATAAAATGAAGATGGTCTACTACAGTTAAAATGTATTTTAAAAGTAAACTAAGGAAAATGAAGCAGTGAGTATATTTGTTAATTATAAATTAAAAGTGAATACAGTATACAAATTACTATAGTATAGTGTGGATTTTTGGCACAACCAGATCTCTCATCATTTTTTATGTGCAGTTAGAGAAGCAGGAAAATATTAAATTTTAGTATCTTATGCTAAAGTTTCCTGGAGTTCAAATATTCATCTCCTCTACAATGTTCTGAACAAATGTCTGAATGTTCGGTTTTGGAATGGTGGTTGTTGCTTCGCAGGGCACACAAATCTAGGTTTATAATAAGTTTCTTTTCTTGAATAGATGTTGCCCCACTCATAATCATCGCTCCATATTTAGAGCCCCACAACTTGAGACTTAAGAGAAGGTCAGATCCTCACTTTTAATAATAATCTCTCATATATTTTGGGGTCATTATTGTCTTTCACATTTTTTAGGCTAAACACATTCAGTACTTTTTAGTTGCTTCTCATGTGACACAATTTAAGTCTCTTCTTCTTTATGGTTACATAAAGATATGGTGTATCTAAAATGTTCTTTGTGGTACCATTGTAAGCTGTTCAGACTCCTATCTCTCTATTTCTTGTCATAATGTTCAAAAGCCATCTTCTTAATAATCCATTTTGGTCTTTGGATCCACATGAAACTCAATAATCTGTTACTATAAAATTTATTTTCTTCTTTTACCACTTTTTAAATTCTCCTTGGACTCAGACACAATTACATAATAAAAAAAAAAGCAATCTACTCAAACAAGTGTAATGTTTTACCATGTTAAGGAGTATGTAGTTAATTAGACATATCTGATACTATGAAGATTTGACCACCATATAGCCTACATGAACTACATAGCACTTTATAGTCTTTGTAAAGTCACTAACTGATAATTCCTTGCTTAATTTCATGATTTGTTATTGTTTGGACTGATTTGAAGATAAGCACTTTATAACAGTGTGAATATTTGTGACTTACTTCCAGTTATAATGGGAATTTCATTAGACACTAACATTAGCCCATGGAGGTACTCAATAGAACCAGTTATTACTTTTTAATCTCAGTTCTTTCAAATGATATGAAATGTATCATCTACTATTTATTCTTGCTGCGATGTTGTCTTTGGTCATCTTCCTTTGGAAATATGATCTGAGCCTCTGATATTTGCATCTATGAGGTTTATTGTGTGTGCTCTTGGGAACCATATCTATGAAGACAAAGGAAGAAGGATGGACAAATGGAGAGATTGAATTGAGATGCATTTGCAATAGAGGGCTCAACCAATCCTATAGGGAGTTCTAGAGCTGGAATGGCCGCCCTTCATCTGTCTTGAATTGAGATAGGGGACTGCCCTTCGTACTTCTTCATTTAGCAGTCACTAGATATTTGCTGTCTCTGGGGAGGAGTGTAGCCTCCTGTGAGGCATCTCCCTTCACCCAGGCAGTGCCCAGAGAGGGGCTCAGCTGTGAGCTGTTAGCATTTGTGTAATGGTTCCCTCTTATCTGCAGGAAATATCTTGCAAGATTCCCAGTGGATGCCTGAAAGTGTGGATCATACTGAACTCTATATATACTATGTTTTTTTCCCATACATACCTGTGATAAAGTTTAATTTATAAATTAGGCACAGTAAGAGATTAACACAATAACTAATAATACAACAATTCTAACAATATATAGTAATAAAAGTCATGTGACTAATTCTCTCAAGATATCTTCTTGTCCTGTACTCACCCTTCCTGTGATGATGTGAGATGATGAAATGCCTACATGATGAGATGAAGTGAGGTGAATGATGTAGGGATTGTGATGTAGCTTTAGGCTACTATTGACCTTCTGACAATAACTTCATAAGGACCATCGTTGAGCCATGACAATGTCTTGTATTCCACATACAAATTTAATGACTTTTCATCTTACCTAAGTCGTAATTGTGCACTGTGGCCATAACTTTTTCAGTTTGAAATGCAACAAGAAAACTAGCTAGAATTTTTTTTCTTCTTTATAATTTCATCAATAGAAGATTCCTTCTTCCCATAGATCTTGGCAACTTCAGCATACATTTTTTTCCCTTTATTAAGTAGAAAACTTTTACCTTTTCACTCAAAGGAAGCATTTTATATCTTTTCTTTGGCATATCTGAATTGCCAGCATCACTACTTTTGGGCTTTGGGGCAATTTTAAGTAAAATAAGTGTCTCTTGAACACAAGCACCGTGACACGTGATAGTTGATCTGTTAACCAGTGGCTATGAAGTGATTAGTAGGTGTGGATTCACTAGACAAAGGGTTGATTCACACCCTGGGCAGGATGGATCTAGTTGTGTAAGACTTCATCACACTACTCAAAATGGTGCACAACTTAAAACTTATGAACTGCTTTTTTTTCTGGAATTTTCCATTTAATATTTTTGAATGGGGTTGACCTGGAGTAACTGAAACCAAGGAAAACAGAAACCACAGATAAGGGGGAACTTCTGTACTGCTGGCAGCTGGGGCAGTGAGTGCTTCAGGAATAAAGGGAAGATCTTTGGTGGTGGTGTGGACAGTACACAATAGTACTTCTGTAGGCAAATTCAAATCGTTTTATGTCCCATTCCTAAACTCCAATTTCTGTGCCATTTGCATTCACCCTCATTATTATACTGCCCAAGTTCTTATATCTACCCTGAATATCTCCTTCAGTTTCTTCAGCTACAAAGTGGGGATAATAATGCATACACATGTGCATGCGCATGTGCACGCACACACACACACACACACACACACACAAATACATTGGCCTTTAGGACATAGTTGAATGCTTAATAGATGTTAGTGTTTTCTATTCAGACTTTGAAATATGTCTTTAACTAATGGTTAAAACCTTAACAGTTTTCACAGACCCCTTGCTCGAGAATGGTTCCCACTTTGTGGATTTTGTACACATTTCAAGAAGAATGTAGTATTTAAATAAAAAATGTGTTTAGAGAACCTTAAAAACTCAGCAGCCCTCTATCCAGAACTAGTTCAACTCCTCCTACCTCCCCCACATTATCCTCCTTGTTAAACGCTAGTTTAAAAACTGAAGGTTTCTGGAAACATCTTAAACTTCTGAATATTATCATTTAATGAATAATAATCTAAGGATTTACTGACCAAGTCCTTTAGTCAAAGCTGACAAGAAAGCCAAGTATTTTTTTGCAGCTATTATATTTAGTACTATACTAGAATGTGTTTCGAAAAAGCTGTTTTTTTCTTATTTAAAACATTTTATTGCAAAGGAAATGTAGTCTCAACCTGTTACATTGGTAATGCACAACAACATCTGATTTGAGACAGTATTGATTATGTAGTGTGGCCTGCCTTGAGATATTATCCTTCCTCCAACTACTCAGTCTCAGTGCTTCTTTATCAAACATATCTAAAACTGTGACAACTCATTCTTGTTCTAGCATCTTACATATGCTGAACAAAACAGACGTCTGACTTCTGTCAACAATGCATGCCCCTTTTCTCTTTGTAGGAACCTAATTTATATAAGGAAATAAACTGTCTCTCTAAGATATGACAGAATCAAATTGGTTTGATATGCTGAACAGTTTTCATTTATTGGCTAGTACCACAAATTCAATCACTGATTTTCAACAGAGTATGATGGAGTTCGCTGAATTCATATAGTATCTTAAGTGTTCATTGAAGGAAAGTGAAATGATGGTGATCATGTCAAATATTCCCATTTCAATCTTTACTTCATGGACAAATCTTATCATCTTAGGTCTTTGAGGCCTGAAGATGTTTTAAAAATATTCCTTAAATTTAAAAAGTTTAAAAAACTTACATAATGTAACTGCTTCTGGAAAGAAATGGTTAGTATATGATATCTTTGATCATGTCGTTTTGTAGAAAACTCCTGTGGCTTCCCATCTCACTCAGAATGAAAACTAATGTCCTTACAGTGCCTGTGATGTCTTGATCTTTCTGGTTCTCTGGTTACCTCTTTAATTAATTATGAATTATACCAGATCTTACACAGTTGTCACCAGCCACACTGGCTTCATTGATGTTTGTCTAACCTCCCAGCACAGCCCCCACCTCAGGATCTTCAAATTTACTTTTCTTCACATGCTCCTCAGTTAAATGAATGACTTGCTTTCTTACCATATTCAAGTCTAAATAAATGTAACCAGACTTCCCATTAACTTTTTTTCTTATGACTTCTAAACTCTAAAACAGCAGACCACCACACCCTGACCCTACAACAATCCATTTCTTGTCTTTGCTTTATTTTTCTTCTTGGTATATACTACCTTCTAATATACCACATATTTATTTATTGTTTATTCTCTTCTCTGCTCACTAGAATGTAATGTACATGGGTGAAGGGAGTTTTGTCCACTCATGTATCCATAGCACCAAAAATAATTCCTGAAACTAAATAAATTTTTGTTGCATGAATGCAATGAGTGCAAATAAAATGGACTTAATAACACATGAAATTTAGGCTGAACTATGACTGAGATAGGATTGCATTCGAACCGTATAAATTTTTTTGTCTCTTTTACACAAATCACAGTGCTCAAATAGTTTTTCAAGGGTACTTTTATAAAACATATCTATAGAGTATTTACCTTTCTCTGTTGGCTGCTTTTTTTTACTTCCTGCTTTGGCAGTTGTGGCATATAGTTAGATTTTTCACACCTTGTTTAGACTTACATGTTTACTGTAATTCTACTGTTTTAACTTTCCTACCTCCTTAGATCCACAAAACACTTCAAGAAAGGATTTCCATGTATTATATTTTGTTCAGAAAGCCTTATCTCAGGCAGACATATTTGCCCATTTTCGTTTTTATTACAAAAAGTTGTATAATAATTATACATGCAGAATGCTATTCCAGCAAACTGGGTTAGTATCTCTCCATGAAACTACACACAATAAAACAGCTTCCTTAAAAAAGTTAACAATGCATAAAATGCTGATACAGTGCTTCAGAACACTTAATTATTTCTTTTTCCCCCCATTGTTTATCATTGTTTTGTCAACTTTCCATATCACTACCCACAATGCTTTTGGTTCAGTTTTCTTTGAACATTCCTTTCCTCTGAACTTACCATGAACTTAAGCCTGTAGCATGCCGCCACAGAATGCCACAGCCACTTTATAATGTAGGGTAAAAGCAAATATAAAGAAGGTGCTAAAAGCAAGCTCAGACAATATAAAGTAGTAAACGCACTTGTCCAATTGCTGTTTTAGACTGAAGTGTGATGCTCGCTTTCAAAGAAGGTTAGCGTAATAGTTTGCACAGACTTTAGGAGAATTAGGAATGAAGTTTGTGTAGGGAGGAGGAAGAGAGGAAAGAATTATGTTTCGTAAGATTAGGTGGACTGTAGGAGGAGAAGGATTGTATAAATACCAAATATGATACAAGAGAGGATGGAGCCCCTTATCGCACATGCAATGGAGAATGATGTAGAGGATTATTTATTTTAAACAAGAAAGGAGGAGAGAGTTGTTTTTTTATTTTCATTTTTAATTATTCCTCTGCTTATAGAGAGATATTAGGAAATTATTGCTTCTCCTATCAAAATGTCATAAGAAGGGTTCTGGTTTGGGAAATAAATCCTAGGATCTCGTCCTAGCCCTACGAGTGGATAAAAGTAAATGAGAATATCCTACAACAATAATTCTTGCCGGATTTGCAGCCTCAGGTGACTATTTGATAAAAGGAGGTTTCATCAATGCTGCTTGTGAGTTGCGACTCAAGTCATAGCAAAGTCATGTTTTCCAGCAATGTCCCTTATATAACAGGTTGTTATATTTGACTTACCTTGTTGCTTTAGAAGTGCACCAGAGCTCCAAAGGGCCAAGAATAATGTGGATCAGATCATCTATTTAGTATTTGCTAAGCAATTGAAAAGTCTCATTTTTCGTTTGTTTTACCTTTTGCTTCTCAATCACCTGTGGAGTGTATGAGGGGTGCAGAGGGGAAGATGCTAATAAGAGTGATGAAGAGTATGGTGGTGAAAATTCCTGTGGAAAGAATTAAGAGTGCTCACCACCCAAAAGTACATATGGATGGAAAGTTGTAGAAATACTCAGGGAGCTTGGTGTGTGTAGCCTGGCCTTTGGGGGATAGGTTCTGGTACATGATGTAGGCATGCAAAGGTCAGAAGGCAAGTGATCATGGCAAAGAGACAGGAATGTGGTGAAAATAAGCCCCATTTCCACAACCAGTAGGAAAAAGATGTGGTTTCCTGGAGGTTATATGTGGATCCTGTAGAAGGTTGCCAATTATGACCTCTCCCAACACTGCCTCCCTCCTGGCCTCCACCCACACATACCCACACATTGAACAATTTTCTGCCAGGAGAAAGACAACTTCAGCGGAAAGAGATTGGTGAGCTGATGTAGAAGTTGAGAGGGGTTCTTCAGTCACCATTTATGGCATTACCAGTGCCAAAAAGCCACATTCTGAGAATATCAGCAAGGCAAATCTCTGAAGAACACATAACAATACAAACTATAAGAAAAAGAGCCAGCATTGGGACATTGGCCAGTGGCAGAATATTATGGTCCCTGCCAAGGACGATTGCTTTTCTCTCTCTCTCAGTTCTTTCCTTCTCCTCATCCTCCATTCAGATAGCAGTCAAAATTTGACTCAGATTTTTACTGACTAAAATTTCAAGCTGTCCTGAACTAAGTTGTTCACTTGTTTAGGAAACATTTATCGAATAGGTTATACATGCAACGTGTCATACTAGCATATGTATTTATTTCCTGACCTCAATGAATATGCCCTGCAACGAATTTTTCCTTATTCTTGTTCTTTATGCAATTTTAGTCTGCTCAAAAAATATTTAACATTTGCATAAATAATTTCCAAGTCTGTAAGCATAGTTTATAATATGAATATTCTACTTCTCCTTGAGTGAACAAGGTGAGGGGAGATTGAGCTGAGAAGAGCAGAACAGAACAAGCATGCTTATGACAGTTTCTTTACATGGAGAAGTCTATAGAGCAGCAAGCCAGGCAACTATATGTGATTCATTGTGATCTTCTCATTCACTTGCTGAATTGTTTAATTTTAGCTCTTGATGTTATGATGTAAAAGAACTTGTTTTGCTTATTTGCTTCTTTAGTAAACATTTATTGAACAGGTACTATACATAAGGTCTTAAGAGAGTCATATATCTTTCCTGCCCTCAAGAAAGGTATAATCCACTGGAATAGAAAGATTTCATTAGTAGAGACTACTGCAGTATTCAGAAGCATTTGATTAGTGAGATTTGAATGGTATTAGGAATCTTTCATTCCAAATAATAAAGACCCAATTCGAAAAACAGGCAAAGAAGAGATTTTTTTTTAGCTCGTGTAACTAGAAAATGCAAGGAATGATACTTCAGGCACAACTAATATCAGGATACACTTCCCTCTTCCCATTACTCTGCTCTGTTCATTTCTGTATTGGCTTCATGAGCAGGTAGCTTTCTTCTTACAGAAGCAGCTCTAGGCTAGGCCACTCTTTTACCTACTATATCCAGAGAAAAGGGTGCATATTTGGGGTTCTTTTTTTTTTCTTTCTTGATAAGCCCAGGAGGTTTCTTGTGACTGGCCCACTTTAGAGTCTCTGTCTTTTCTGAATCAATCACTGTGCCCAGGGAGATGGAGTGCTTCCACTGAGCTGCCCTTGGTTAACTACCTCCCTTGTTTTAAAAGCCTCCCTCTTTCCGGGTGGAGGTGGCTAGTTCAAAGCAAATTACGTGGAATGTATCTTACAAAAGGAAAGGGTTTTCTTTCAGCAGGAAAGGAAAAATGCAAGCAAAAAAATACAACTCAGTTAGCTGGTTGAGGGACTGCAGAGAAGGGAGAGGTCATTCTAGTGATTGGAGATGTATGGGAAGTACTGGCAGTAATAGATGAGCTTTATTCGAGATTTCAATAGAGAATTTGGTGGGACATAGAGGGAGGCTTCTCTCTTAGAGGAGCCAATTTCTGAAATTTACAAAGCTCAAAAAAATTCAAACAATGCCATGTGACTCTTTCTCTATATGTCCTAGCACCTTGAAAGAAATCCATTCTCTATATTATTTTTCTCATTTTCTTCCTTTCGCTCCCTCCCCACTGTGATCTCCATTCCACTCGTACAATGTCATTTTTACTGCCCCAGCAAAGGTGACTTTTTAATCTGCAAATCCTCTTTGCAGCCCTAGCTGACTTGATCTTTCTGAGTGTTTGACATTGTGATTCACGTCTTCTCAAAATCCCCTCTCTCTTCTTCTGAGACACTGCTCTCTCCTGGTACTTTTCTGTCCACCAGAGCATTCTTTCTGAGTTGCTGTTGCTGGACCCTTTGTTTCTGACCAGTCAATGATATCTCCTTACCCCAGAACTCAAGCCTGGTTCCCTACTCATTGTGTGTGTCTGTGTGTGTGTGTAATTTTTTTTAATGATCAATTTGATTCATTCTCATGGCATCTATGATCACTTCTATGTTCATGTGTACCAGTAGCTCTGCCAGAGTTTTGATCTCTCACTGTGTATCAAACTCCATGACCCATAAAGATTACAAATTGGGTATTTCCCTTATATTTTTGTATCCATTCTCTTCTTACCATTCTCAGTGCTGTTGCTCCAAAATTAAAATTAAATTAAAATTTAATTTATATCATGCCAACAATCAAAAAGGATTTAAAGTTGCTCCAAGCCCTGTTTGGTACCCCGTAGTGACCAAATTGAGACAAAGTTTGTCTTCAGTCAAGTGGGTGCTCTGATCATAACTTCCACTCCTTTCATCAAAAAGAATATCACTGGTTGACTGCTTCAAGAAACATGTTTCACATAATATTACTTTTTCTTCAGTCTAACTCACAATTCTAGTAAAATGAATTTTTCCAATTCATTTTTGTAGCAACATCACATTTCACTGTGGCCAGCTTCTTTGTATGGATAATAAGCCAATGTGAGTATATACTACAAACCAAATAGTGTATTTTTTGGTGCTAAAAGATGAATTTGTAATGTTTCACCCATGTGGATTATTAGAATCAAATATATATTGAATATTAAAAAGCAATATAGGTTTGTTGAGGATATTCGAAATATCTAGTGTTAGTGTTGCTTTATCATCTACATTGCTTAAGACAAAGGCTTAAGTATGATTTTAACCATCTGAGAACAACACCTTGAATATCTCCCTCCTTTTTCTTATACGGTTATGTCATAAAATTATGACGTCACTAATTTCTGATATTTTAGTACCTAACATTCTGTCTTCATATAGATTGATAGATTGTTTTTATTCTATTTTAATCTTTGAAGCATGAATATAGCCCTCTTTTTAAGAAATTACAAATGAGATCTTTATTTATTACAAAATACATGATCATTGTAGAAGGTTTAGAGAACACTAGTGACCAAAAAAGAAGCAAGTGAAATTTCATTTATAAGTAACCACTGTTAAATGCATATAAACCTTCCAGGCTTTTATTTTAAAGTATAAATCTTTTTTTTTAAATAATAATCAAACCAGACAGTGTGTGTGTGTGTGTGTGTGTGCGTGTGTGTGTGTGTGTATTTTCTCTTTTTAACAAAATATTGTGCATATTCTAGAGTTTGCTCAAGTGTACCTGTTTTATACCACATCAGAAAATTACTACTAGGAAAGTATCCTGTCATCATGGTTGCTATAAAAAACGTGAATTCTCATATTCTATTTCTTTTAGATAATAATAATAAGAATAGCTAACTAATTGGGGACTTCTCATGTGACAGGCACTGTGCTAAGTGCTTCACATATATGCTTCATATATATTATATGACTCATAAAGTTTCCATAAACTTCCTATCAGTATCCATCTTTAATGGGCAAGAACCTTAAGCACAGAGAAATTTATTATTTTGACCAAACTTGTAGCACTAGTAATGGGCAGAACCAAAATTTAAATCCATATCTTTGGGTTCTAGTCTGTGCTGCAGTACAGTGAGGATATTTAGAATATATATAGTAAGATGTCACACTGAGTGTACCTGCTTGCTCAGTGTTCTCCATCTGCCAACTTTTGAAATTTGGGTAATCCTGCCACAAGGCTCTGATGAAACCCTAAACCATGTGAGAAGAGTAGCATGATTCAGAGAGAAGATCCTCAAGTTCTTATTAGAAGAGCCCTATAAAGAGCATTGTTCCGTTTCTTCTCTCTGCGTGAGTATGATCACCAAAGCCCACTACTTCTCTGATGAATTTTCAAGAAGTACCATTATTATCAAGAAATACATTATCAACTACCAAGTCACTTACTTAATTTCAGACTCTCTAGCCAATCATCAGCAGCTGGTGTGGAATACTTGAATTTCACTTTCTGGTTAAAAAAAAAAAAACCTCCTTTCTTGGGGAGCAAGCAAAAGATAGAATTTGTATAAGAAATGTAGAGGGTGATGGAGACTTTAGCATTGAACTATTTAATAGATTTAGCAATAGAGTTGCTTCTCAGTTATGATAATTCTTAATGTAACTTGTTGCTGAGATAGAAAGTATGCAGCTTCATAGTCAGAAAGGTCTGAGTTTGAACCCCAGCTTTACCGCTTACTAGCTCTACAATCTTTGGTATATTGAATAATCTCTCTGACTCTCTGTTTCATCATCTGAAATCTATAAATATAGATTTATAGAGATAGATGCACACTGTCTGGTCTATAGTAGATGACCAATGAATATGAAATCTTTCTTAAAAACACCATGACGACCTTTAGCTTTGTATTTGCTCTTCTATGGGATGGAGAACACATTTTGACCATCTATTCTGCAGTAAAAGTGAATTTTGGTTAAATTCCTGTATGGAAAAGTACAATTTAATTATAAAAAATTTCAGGCATAAAGAAATCTCAGATATAATCCAGTTCAACTTTCTACTTGCAAAGGTGAGCAGATTTGAGGCTCAGAACTGGGGAATAAGCTGATTGATGGCATTACCTGGACTCTACCATCTTATCCAATATCTTGGATAAGAAAAGAGATAAAATTTAAGAAGTTTTATTATATGAGTGATCCTTAAAAATAAGTTACATGCAAGAGTGACCTCTGTAATCCAAATAAAAATTCAAGCCCCAGAAATGTAGTTGCCAATGGATCAATACAGAGAATGCAATAAAGTCAGAGAATGATCCCTTAACTCATAAGACTGGAATCTTTGTAATGAAGCACATTGTTTCCTTGGCAAAAGATCATAAACGTAAATATGTGTATGTGATTATGTTTTTTTTGCTTCACCTTCATAGATATTTGTTTTAATTTTATTGATACTCAGGTTTAGTGCATTTTACATATTAAGTACACAGATACATTTAGAATTTCCTTATATTAAATAATTATGTTGTGGATAAATTTTTATACTAGTTTTTGAAAATATTACCTTCTTAGTGGTAATAAAAATGTGGATTTACCACTTTTCATAACTATATTTTGAAAGCTTTATAGACCTTTAGAGACAGATTCCCTAGAAGCCTTGCCAGTCAGCAAACACCCAAGATTAATAACGTGAAGGATTTGATGATTTTGGCATTTTTCAGAAATTATACTGTAGGTTTTCTTTAAAGAGGCATAACATATATTTTTCACTTTCAGTTCTCTTTTAGCTCATGTTTCAAATAGACTCTTGGTATATACTTAAACTGCTCCTCCAAGATTTCCAAAAATAATTTGATGAATGATGATAATGTAAATTTTAGAGTAAAACATATGGTAAAAACTTGTGTTAATGGATCTGGCTTTTTAGAATAACATTGATTTTTTTAAAAAAAATGTATATTTCATATTAGTGAAAATTTGATAACTAGTAATTTCAGTTTCACTTGACCTAACTTGTGGAATAGGTGAAAATACCAATGGCAGATAAAGAGTATGAGTGTCTCATGGTACTTGTCTCCTTTATTGAGTTGCCATTTGTCAAACTAAATATATATATGTAACCTGTTGTACTGGATGTTATTCTTATAATCCTTTAGCTCTTTTTGTTTGTTTACTCAAATAAAAATAGTTTAGAGGTTGACAGAAAAATATTTGTGTATTTACCTGTCTTAAACATTGTAAAGAATATGTTAAATAATCTAAAAAAATGTCTTTTTCTAAAGACTCAAATTTTGAAATGGGGGTTTTGTGCCCATGTAAAATTTATATACGAGTATTTTGTTCCAAGAGAATAGATAGTTAAAAAAGCAACACCTAATGAGTATATTCTTATAATTTCTTTTACAGAAGAGCTCCCTCTGTCTTCCCTGGCTTTGTCCTTATTTGAAAAATGTTGTTGAAACCAATTAATTTATCTTTAAATTTTGAGCATTTAGTAAATGTCAGGGACTGCTCTAATAATAAAAATAAGTAACATCTTTCTCACTACATGGCATGTAGTATTCCAACTTTACACACACTAACTCAATTATCCCTCAAGACTGCATGAATAGGGCACAGAAGGATATGTTGTCCAAGGTCACATAGCCAGTAAATGGTAGCACTGGTATTTGAACCCAGGCACTCTGGCTCCACTCCCCAACACCATCCCCAATGTTAACTAGGTCACTGAACTGCTTTCCCAAGTTGCAAAATACTTTTAGAATTATGGCTTCAATATTTACTTATAAGAACAATGACATGAGGAGCAATTAGCTTTTTAAAGGAAGTATTTAAATAAACTTTTAATTTTTTTCCATGTCTAATTGAGTCTCACGATGAAAGTAGTGCTCTTTAGTCCTGTTATGTCTAGATGCCATATTGAGTCCATGTTAGTCTTTTACTATTTATACGTGGAACTGAAGCTTGGTAAAGACAGAAGAGTTTGTGTCTGAAGTTTTGAGTAAATGAGTGATTAAAAGTGTATACTTTCTCAAGTTGTTCAAATTGGTCAGGATGATCAGTATTATATGTTCTTGTGTAAAATTTTTGCATTTTACACCTTTAAGGTTTTTGCATCTTCTGACAATAGCTGTCAGTGAAGTTAATGGAGGATTTGTGTTAAGATGTATAATATGGAGAGTTAAATTATTAGCTAGTCACAGCTTCCCCACCCCTACACACACACAAAATACCTGAAAGATTAATTTTAACTTCCTCAAAAAAATTCTGGAATGTAATACAGTATTCGAAAGGTTTATAAGTACACACCTCTACTGTTTGTTTTTCAGTCTGTGCAAAACCTTTTCAGTCAGCAACAAAGCCCTGAAAAATCAATATTTAGGCTCTTAGACTCCTGATAGGGGTGTAAGGGCAGGGTTTTCTACCTTTTTAATTTGCCCCCTGATGTTTTCTAGTTTCCTTGTCCTAGCTTTTCTTGTGATGGGAAAAGGAGGACTGTTTTTATCAACCCCCAGTGGATAATTCCACCATTGTGGATTTCTGCCTGTTAGTCTTTTACTGTTACACACATTCACACCTCATATATTTTGCTCTAAAAGCAGAACATCTGAGATGATTCTGTGGTTGAAAAAGATCTCAAAGAGATGGAAGATGGATTTAATGTTGCCATTTTTAGATAATGCTGTAAATAGAATGGCAGCTGTCCTCGGATGCATAGCAGATATATAGTACATATGCTGAATAGAAACAGATAAAATATTACACTCAATTAATCCTCATGGAAAGTAGCATTTTAGCTATGGACTCAGTCATCGAGTTTTTAACTACAGTGCACTTATTCTTCACTCTCATGTGATAAAATCTCATGCTTTGAAGGTGACTCAAGAAGGAAGAAATTTGCTATTACCCTCAACTAGGTTTAAAGCCATCTGTAAGATTTTAGTTATTTGCCTTTCTCCTCCCTCTCTTTTTTGAACCCTGTAAGCAATTAAAATCTACAAACATTTCTGGAACACCTATTATGTATAAGACACTCTTCTTAGTGTGATGAAGGGAATGAGATATGAACTATTTCTTGTATAGAAAATGTATAAGCAGAAGTTTATCATGCAAGATAGAATGTGAAAATTGCTAGAAGTAAATTCTGACAGATATCATTAGTTCAGTAAGTTGAACATTTATAAAACTACACTTCTGTTTCAGGTGTATTGCTAATAGGTACTGCTGATACCAAAAGGAATAAAACCCAGTCCCCAAGAAAATTTCCTCAGGGGAGATGGCATGTAAAATAATAATTACATTTGATAACTGAATATATAGTTTAAATGTTCAAAAGGAGCAGAGGAAGAGAAGATGAACTCTTCTGGAAGATGCTGGATTGTAGGGCAAGGCTTCACAGAAGAGGTAATGAGGATTTTTAGGCATGAAGAGGATTTTTAGGCATGAATAACTTTAGTAGAGAAATAAGAAAGGGCAATAGAAGAAGGTGAGGGCATTATAGTAAAAGGGAATATCATGCCCCACCAAAAGGCAACATGAGACTGGTGTATTGGAGACTCTGAATTTTCTGGTGTCACTCTCATCCTATAGAATCTGTCTGTATTATGGGAGGGTGTCCAGAGTGTTCAGCAAACACAATTATGAAAGTCCGTGCAAAAAGCAAAGTAAATTGTGTATGAAATCTTTACTTTTATAACAACAACTTACATACTTTCTAAGGCAAAGAAGGTTTTGAATCCTGACTCTGGAACTTGTTATTCTGTGATCTTGAGCAATTCTCTAAACCTCTCAGACTTCAACTTTTTGACAGTGAATGAGGGTTCTGATATTTAATATAAAATCATACATTTTCTGATACCTAGTATATAGTGATGACTTTATTGTTCTTTGTTTTTGTTTGTTTGTTTTGTTGGTTGAACATTTTTTGATGGTGTTCCTGACTGAGGGATCAAAACACAATTGCACTCAAATTAATGATGTGGGATGGGAAATAGAAAGAGCTCTGGAATGGGAGTTTGAAGAACTGAGTTCTAGTTCTACCTTAACCATAAATGAAGACTTGTGATCTTGAGTCAAAATGTGCCCTGTAACTTTATTCTTCAATAAGAGAATGGGAGGGATGTGGTATGAAATGTCTGACTCATGTCCTTGTTGCTATGAGTAGTTACTGAGGAGCATCCCAGCAACTTGAAAAGATAAACCACACAACTTAATTCCAGTAAAGTCTTAAGAAAATCAGAAATTTGCTTATGTATTTTCTGTCTGGAGATATGGGGTGGGAATTGTCTGTACCTACTAAACTCACTTTAAAGAATGGTGGTTTCTTCATTATTGTAAAAAATGACAAAATTCAGAGCTATATCTTCTAAAATTCACTAAACTAGCAAAAGGTGTGGGCCAGCCTTGATAATTTATTCAAAGATCAAGAATTTGAATTGTGAAGTATAGTTTGATGGTTTGGGTGTGTGATAGTGAGACTGTGGTTAGGTGGGCTCTCAGGAGCATGCCTGTTGAGAATCTGTGCATTAGGATGTGTAAAAAATACAAATGAATCATGTTAATGATCGATGAAGTTTACATCTAGAGAAATCTTAGTCGTTGTTGACTATGGAACACAGTGCTTCTTTCTATAAATTAATTGTTTTACTCATGAATAATGACCGTTCATTGACAAAGTCTAGAGAGATTAACATTCTGAAGAATATGTTGTCAGTAAAGCCACAGTCAAGCAGTGTTAACTCCAGATTCCAAACCATAGCCTTTTGATATTACTTCCTCTCATGATAAAATCTAACTGCTATTTTCACTGTACATTAATTTTGATATCATTCTGAAGTAATATCATGTATGGCTCTGTAGTCTCTTAATGTAGACAGTCCTCTCTCTCTCCCCTCTATTTTTCTTGCTTTTATTTTTTTCACTGTTAATCTGGTAACCAGCCACTTATTGTTCTGATTATCTTGTAATTGAAACTGTAAAAGCCTATGGCAGGTAAACCTATGGCAGGCAGATGGTCTCCCCAGTATGTCAGCTGTCTCGGATGTTTTTTTTTTCTTTCTTTTTTGGACTACAATGTGGTCTGGGGGGAAAAACACAAAGAAAAAAAAAGAGTCCAGATTATACAATTTGAAATTTAACAGAATGTATTTGCTAACACTTTCGAAGTTGCCTTAGACCAAAATTCATTATGGAAGCATCTTTTGTGGAGCATGAAGTGAAAGAGAAAGAGAAGAAACTACAGTGTTAGGAAAAAGTATGTAGGTTATTACAACAGATTTTCAGCAATGTTTGTGCTTTTGGTCTTTTGGTGGACTTATTCTTGGAGGGGGCAGAAATGTCCCCAAGCTGTTGGTTGCTTCTGCTTGTTCTTATAGCAGCCTGAGGAGAAAAGTGCTTGTTTAAACACTAATATAGTCCCCCAAACCAACAATTAAGCACATTTTTTTAAAAAAGAAAATTACATTAAAGATGAATGAGGGTATATTGAAATAATTATGTTTTAAGGTACATCACATTAAAAGATATTGAATAGAATATTGACTGTTTTGTGGAAATAGCAATAATGAGATTCCTGTCACCTAATCTTACAATAATTGGGTTATTACTATGCAAATGAAGGTATTACTTTAAAAAGTAAGGAAGCAAGACAGATCCTTAAGGCAGTTCTTTATCTGTTCTTAAAGCTATGCTGTCAATTCTCCTTAGACAAAAGATTCTGTTCCAAACAATTTGGACATGCTCATTTCACTATTTTTCCTAATTTCACGAAAATTTCACTATAATATCTTTGAGCTGCCACAGGTAGCAGATTGGTAGCTGGTGATTTTTTTTTCTAGCTCTTTGTGGAACCCAAAGGAATAATTGTACTGTATACTTATTGCCCACTGTCTTTTTTTTTTTAATGTTTGAATTTTTTTTTGCCAAAGATGCATGCTGGAGCTCTTATCTCTGTTTTCCATGCAGCTCTATCATTATTGTTTAGTTCCATGTGGTACCTATGAATCTCAAAAGCCACCAGGTCATTTTGGGCTAGCAAACCTTCTAGGATACTTTTGTGGCTGAGGAGGAGATTTTACCATGTCCATTTAAGCTCCTATGGCACCCATCAAATACATAGAAATATTTGGAGCAATTGCCATTTCACTTCATGACCCAGGTAAATAAATACCTGTGTGTTCAGCAGAAAATGATATTTCAAACTGTTGATTCCTGAGGGTTTAGGTAAAAGGTGACTGTATTTCTTGGGAATGTTGTGTGATTCTTACATACTGCTTGCCGTATGAAATGCTCTCTGTATAAGGAAAGGTACAAAGTTCCACTTTCAAAGTTTTCTAGTATTCCTACATAGAGAAAGCATCAAACAAAAGTCTTAGATTGAGCCTTATTGAAATTTCACAATAGACTTTTTATAGTTTCAATACACTTTGATAACATATATGAGGTTAATCACAGCAAGCAGATTTGAGGAAATTGTAAAAGAGATTTCATTTATCAAATACTTTTTGTTTCAAGCATTTGGAGGTCAAGAAAATATAAGCTTTCTCAGTTTATTTCAGAAGCAGTTGAAATTTAAGAGACTTTGTAAATGTCATCTATAACTGCTTTTTATGTCCTTTTATAGTTCTTAAGGTAGAGCTAGGCTCAGAGTAGCTACTACACATTATATCTATGTCATTCTGTGTTCAGTAGAGAAATATTAGAATAAATTTCTATTTATGTGAGCACAAATTTGCCATTTTATTGTTATTAGGCATTATTTATCAAATATAGTTAACATTTTCAAATAATTCACAATTCTGAAAATATTCTAAAATCTTATAATTCTACAATCCAACTAATTTGGTTGGCCTCAACAAATTAACCTATGCTGGCTGGTAGTTTTTGTTAGAGCACCATGAAAAGTATATTTGGAAAAAATGCAGAATTCTAGAACATCACTTGGGTTAGGATACGTCATGCTGGTATAAACATCCCTAAAATCTCATTTACAAGGTCTGTTGTGAGTTTAGGTAATTGAGCAGGCCATCTATTGGCCATATGTTGGTTTAGTTTTCCAGACTTTGATTGCATGGTGCGTCCATATATACCTACTTCCTAGGACAGGAAAGAGAGGGCTGGAGAGTGGAGCACTAGCAGTTAAATGCCTTATTAGAGAGTGACAAACATCACCTCTCATATTTCTTTGTTAGTACTAATCATATGGTCACTCCTAATTTCATTGGGGTGGAACATGGAGGGGAGAATCAGATATTACTTGATACTAATAATATTTATTATATCCAGTATTGATTTATTCCACTTATTGAGAATAATACCTTTGAAATATGAAATATCACTCATAATGTGTGGTGAAACTACAGCTAGGATAGTAATGTTTTTTATTAAAAACAATAAGCATTTTCCTCTATTCCTTGATTTGCCCACTTGTCTAGACTTCCATGAACCTTGCTCTTCTTGGATTTTATGGAACAGATTTTACCTTGACTAAGGTAGCTGTGTAGTCTGCCTTTACAGTGGTTGCAGTGAGCTTTTAAATTGTAGCTGTGACCAACCTGCAATGATAAACATCACAGAAGAAAGCCCTTTGTCCAGGTTTGATAAGGGTTGGTGACATTAAATGCAGCTAACAGTTTCTCAGGTTGGAAAGGAGGTTATTCTGTTTGCAAAAGAAGGAAACATTAGAATCAGTACATTCTTTAACTCATTCTGATAGGATCTACAAAGAAAAGAGAACACACTTTTAGTTAATGAATGCCCAATTATCTTTTTAAACAAAGCGGAATATTAAACAAAGCTAATAGATGTTAAGCCAGTAACAAAAGTTTGTATCTTATTTAGCTTTTGGGATACCAAACAAAAGGAGAACTGGGCTGTGTTTGACCTGGAGGGGAATTATTTTACCACGTAGGTGGAATAGATTACTGTCATTCTCAGAAAGTAACCAAAATTTCTTTTAATTGTCATCATGAAATTGTGAATTTAAGCACACTTGATTAGTTTGATCTGTTGCAATTCTTATCATTTTTAAGCTCAAATTGTCTTATCGTTGACCAATGGAAACCTCTTCAAATTGGCTCCTGAGTACTTTTGACATAACTGTAGTAATCTTTGATAGCTTGCTTGATATCTAGTATGTCAAGATGTTCTCGGGGCATTTTGTATATATCCTTTCCCCATCCACTTATCTAAGAAGCCTTATTTTCTGAACACTTTGTATGTTTATTGCTGTTGGCTTGGTCACTATTCATAGACCTAACTAGACAGTATTATTTTATGTGCTTAGATTTTTCACTTCTAATTTTACTTTTAAGTTATCAAATTTTATGTCATACAAAAGCATTTAAAGTTGTCCTAAGATATGTGAGTGAGGTCTAACAGAAGTTTTTGTAATGTTTTTAGAGAACTACATTTCATCTGTGGAAGAGCGTCATCTTCTACCTATCAACAAAAATGTGTACATTTAAAATGTTTCTTAGTATTTCCTTGTTTTAGTAGTATGGGCAGTCTTTCACAGTTTATTTTCAATTTAGTTCTCTTTTGACTAGTGGTGATCAAATCTGCTAACAGTTACTATCTCTATAGCCTCTTATGTCTAGAGTTCTATTTTTTTTTTGCATGTTTGTTTTATCTTGATCATCATTTACCAATGTCTATCAGCTGCAGTAATTTCCTCATTAGTGGTCATATACATTATATTACTTATACATTTCTGTAGTTAGACATTTAAAAATTATTTTTTGGAAAAATTAAGGTAATAAACACTAGCACAATTATCATAATTTTACTGAACTAATATATTTTGTGTCGTAGTTGGCCTAAATGGTTAATTGTGCTCCTAGAGATTATGCCCTAAAGCACTGTTTGACAAGGAAACATAGAAAGTTACAGTCTATAATATTTGCTTGTTCCAAAAACCCTTTACAGGCTGGGCCTCATCTCTAAGAAATTCTTTAAACTAATATGACTGGGGAATAAAATGCTCTTACACTCACTAGCAGCTGGGTGGGAGGAAAGAAGAAGGGTGGAGTTATGGGGTCTAAAGATTTTCTTTCTTAGAACCTTGGTTAGGTATAATTTTGAAGTACCTGCATTTGACAAGAATGTCTGGACGAATCTGGGTGACTTTAACAGCTGACTACTTCACTTTTTCAGAAGATGGTGCTTGTTTATCTGTATTAGATCACCTGGACAGGTGTTTTTAGATATTTATGGGTCCTCCATTCCACCTGTTTACCTGTCCTGCTTCCCACTTTCTGGAGTCTTCCGGAGGCTCTAAGACTAACCAGAAGGCCATGAAATTAGCTGTATTATTGGATTGCAGCCATTTGTAAATGATGCATGATTGTACTGGGTTATTAGAAAAATTTTAAAAGAAATTAGGGTAGTTTGTGAAAAAAGTCCAACCAGATTTAATCATAAAGAAAGATAATGTCTCAAATACCCAGACATTAGAGTTAGGGCAGATTACTGGGCTTTATCTAGTGCTTTCAACATCTTATCTCTGTAATTCCCTGAGCTCTTCTCTCCACAATTCTGTATGTCAGATTCATTCTTAAGTTTGAAAGCTGATTGCATCTGCAGTTCCAGGTCTGACAACTATTGAGTTTGAGGAGACCATCTCTTTTGGTGGCTCTCTCTTAACAATGATGGAATGTTTTTACAGATGCAAATCTCATGCATGTTTTATTTGTTCATGTAGTGCCATATGCCCATTCCTGGACCCAAATCATGGTTCCAGAGGTATTTCCTTACAGATTAGCATAGGCCTGGTTTTACCGATCAAACGCTGGCAAGGAAGACGGGATTGCCATCGTTGTCTTAAATTCAGCAGGATTTATTCCAGAAGGTGAGCTCATTTTCTCAAACTGTACAACTTTTACATGCTGAGGAGGGGATTATTCAGGAGAGAATATATATATCTATTATATTTAATAGATATACTTATATCTATTATATGTCTATTATATATAATGTAATATATCTATTAAAATATATCTATTATATATAATTTAATATATATTACATCATGTCTTAGGACTTATATATATATATTTATTTGTTTGGCTTTAGAATATGAGTAAAATAATGAGCAATTACAGTTGATGTAAGAAGAAAGACTGTGATATAATGTATCCATAGATGTGTGGTTTGGTTATTAAAATGTTTCAAACTATTCCTCTGGTTTTTATTATTTAAAAATTTTTTTCAAATATGAATATGAATTGCATGAGCAACCCGTCATCCCTTTGTATCTCTAGATGAGCTCAGTGAAAATCAACTTCTGTGAAATGTGATTAAACTTTCTTTTAAGAACTGTCATCTGCATTGAACTATGTATTCACCATCCTTCCGTGGCTTCTCCATACAATCCCTCTGCTTTAGGTCAAGGAATGTTCCGAGCTTCACCACCACCCATATTTTTCTAGACCCATGCCTGAAGTATTGTCTGCTCATCCCTCCAACTTTCTAGATCTTTGCCATTCCTTGAAACCCAGCTAAAATACTATGTATATGAAGCCTTTTGGTAACTGGACCAGTGCAAGGGGCTTTTCTTTCTCTTTCCTCTGATAACTTTATATATTATTTTTTATTCAGTTCATTTGATGGTCAAATCATGTGTTGCCTTTTGAGACATTTTCTAATATCTTTCTTTGAGCTATTTTTAATACCTTCTATTATTGATTATAACTTTTGAAAATAGAAATCTTGATATCTTAATGAGTTCCATGAGAAAATTTGTGTGTGTGTGTGTGTGTGTGTGTGTGTGCAGTCATCTTGGAAAGGGAAGTTTAAAGAATCTCTTTCTGGACATAAAAATGGCTCACATTTCTTAAGCATTTGCTATATGCCCAAAAGACTAACACATGCTTTATGGGAATTATTTCATTTCTTCCTCACATACACATAAAAATCAGAAACAAACAAAAACTCTATGTAGTTGATTAGACAAACTTCTCTCACAATAGTTGAAGCAAGAAAAGAGATAGAGTGGTACTCTGAGAGAAAAAGGTAATATAGTGGTACTCTAACCTTTAATATCACCAGACATCTATCTCTCACTCTGTCATCCCATGTCTTAGCTTTGCTTTCCACTTTGTTGACTTTTAATGTTAAAATGATCCTTAGTAACCTCAATCACAGAGAGATAAGGGAGGAGGGTAGAGAAAAGGAAATGGGGGAAGAGAGAGAAATCTTTACATTAATTGCTGTGGTGATGGAGATCCCCACATAGCTTCCCAGAACTGGTCAAAGATTACTCAGGCCTGAGTAGTCATTCTTAAAGTACAAGAATGGGTGGCCATTAACTCTATTTGAACCATGAACTTTGCAAAGAGGGCATTATGATTTTTCAATGAGATCCTGAAGAACAATTGCTCTGGTAAGTATTATTTCTAATTTATTGATAAAACATGAGCTTAGGGGTTAAATAAGTTGTATAAGATCTCCCAGACAGAAAGATTTAATCCAGAGTAAATTCCAAAGTTTATGTTAATAACCATTTTGCTATAATTGTAGTGTTTTTATTAAACTGTATATGAGTATCAGTGCTCAAAATAAAAATAGCCTCCACTGTATGGACTTTATTTCTGAATCTTCAGTAGCAGTCCTCTTTAAATTCTCAGTGCCTCTACTTCCTTATATAATCTCATTAAATTTTTTTTACCAAATCAGGAAATGAACCTTTTTCTGACATTATTACATGCTAGTTGAGTGACTCAATTTTCTTTCCAAAACCTGTTTCAGTCACCTTTTTTTTTTTTTTAATTCAGATCTTTGTATTTGAATACTTTTATAGCTTTTTGTGGCAAAGAAATTTCAGATATTTTCAGTGTGGATATATTTGCAGAGGAGAGGCACGATGGCCACTGGAATCTCCCTCCATTGCCTGTGGAGGTGACTAGGAAATAAGCAGAGATTCATGATTATTTTCCATGGGCTAATTCAATATTTGTCACTTGACCAGCCCTGGGGAGAAGAAAAAAATAGGATAGACTGAGCTGAAGTTCTGATTCTTAGAGCTCCTGAGATGAAAGGGTATGAGTCCTGTTATCTCTGGCTCCTTCCAAAATCCAGAGCCTGCCCTGTTCTTGCTTAGGCCTGCCACCAGGCCCTGTTCTTCAGGTTCTTCCTGCCCTTAGTACCTCGGAGAGACCACCCACTGTTTCTCTGCAGCTTCAAGTCTTCCCATTTTTCTCCTCCTGACCCAAGAATTTCAGATGTCTAAGATGAATTTTCTATAATTTTTGACATTATCGTATTTTAGTGCTATTTAATTTATTTTATAGATTAATACACAAACATATATTTTGTGGTAACAACCTCTTTCCTAACATTCTGGAATGCATTTCTCATTTTATGTCTACTAATGACTTTTCCAACTTTGAAGTAGTTTGAAGTAGTTAGATCACAGCTTCTTTATTAATAAGTTTTAATGACTTTGTTTTTTCCACATCATCTAGCAAAGTACGTTGCAGATATTGCTCAACAATATGTTTATTTAATTTGGGGGTAAGAGCTGTAGGATGAAACAAAGTTTACCAGCCTAATCCATGGATTGGTATGTAGTTCTTACCTTCTTTATCCATTCAGTCTTTAGTATTTTGGCTGAGGGGTTAATTTGGGATCACTTTTTACTTTTAGAATACAGAATTTAGCGTAGTCTTGGGATTTTTGCATGTAATCAGGAATAATGGCTTTGTGTTATGAAAAGCATTAAAATATTATGAACTATCTTATCAAAATTAGATGTCAGTTACCTTATAGTTTACATTTAAACCATGATAGTACTGTGACCAGAAAGGGGAACAAATCTTTTTATGTTGAAATTTGGCCTATGAGCAATGAAAATTGGATTCCTGTTAAAAATTCATTGTCTATATTGAAGATATTTGGGCTATTCACCAACTGATTTTTTAAAAATTTATTTGTTGAGGTGACATTTGTTAATACAATTATATGGGTTTCAAGTGTACAATTCAATAATTTGTCATCTGTACATCGCATTGTGTGTTCCCCACTCAAAGTCAAATCTATATTTGACCACCTTTACCCTTATCTACCTCCCCCCACTCCCCTCTCTCTCTGGTAACCACTAAACTATTGTTTGTGTCTATAAGTTTTTGTTTGTTTTGTTCATATGTTGTTTTTCTTTAACTGGTAAAGTACAATTTTACCTTTGGTCCATGTACATCAGCAGAGGGGTATGTCTATTTTACTTTTTAATGTTATAAACCACAAAGGCTTTTCTAAATTAGCAGGGGGCATTTACACAGCAAACCAGTGAAAAATGTCATGAGCTTTCATCGGTTGTTTTGGTTTTAACTGCCACTTTGGGGCTTTTACACTTCTTTTCTTTTCCTATCCCATCTCCAGGAGGCAAACAAAGAGATATAATTTGCATCAGCTATAGAAATGCCTCTGAGATCACTGCTCTAAGTGTGCTGGGGATTTGGAATAGAAATCTTGAAAAAGAGAAAAAGGCAAGGGTAAACGCTCTATTGACAAGGGAGTTTCATAGGCATGTGGTGAGAGCATAACACTGGATGTGTGAATACAAATTTTTCAAACTTCCTCTCCTCTAGTAAAAAAAAAAAATAGAAAGTCTAGGGGTGTGAAAGTTCTGTCTGGTTAAAGAGGTGGACACAATGGCAGCTGCATAGCTTAGTTTTTTCTTTTTGAGTCAGATACTTCCCTTTTAGAGTACTTGTACCTTCACTCCTTGCTCTCCTCCCCATCACACAGGACACCACTGGTTGAGAAGAAGGCAGATGACTCTCTGTGTGTGATGCTAAACAATGATGCTCTGTCATTTGGCCAGCCCACTGGGCTGGAATGGAAGAGCATTTGAATTCTCACTTTGGTGCAGAACATTAGCACATTCACCCTTTCTTGACATCAGGTCAAGGAACCCAAGTTACTTGTGAACCAAGTTTTCCCCTGGAATAAACATAATATGTGTACTTGGCTAGGAGGTCAGCTGTTAAAAATGATTTTTTTTTCAGTAGGATCAGGTATTCAGATTTAGAAAACATCCAAAAAAAGCCAATTTAGACATTTAATCAAAGCAAACTCTATTCTAAAAAAATAAGATCTCATTATAGATTCACAGATCTATGTATTTGTGTGCTCAAGGATAATAATAATACTGGGATATGTTTCAGAGAAAAGAAATGAGTAAAAATACAAAAAAAATGTAATGGATTTGAGCCCAAGTAAATTAAACTCTATTATTTAATTATAGTATCTGACTGTGAATATAAATGAAAGATATGGAGCAAGAATTTGTTCTACAGTTTGGATCATTGAAGATTCATGACTAAAATGGGAAATCTTTCACTCAGAGCTACAAGCTAGAGATTTGATCCTTCACAAAATGAATCAGGGAGTATAAAATATTTTGGGAATTGAGGACAGTCCCTTTTGGACATACTCAAATGTTTTTACATCTAAAGTGAGTAAAAACTGCATATTGTGGAAAATACGCCAGTGTCCTTCAATTTGCCAGTCTGTGGTAACTTGAATATATGGAAAAAAATTCACTGATATACAATGAAAAAAGACATGCTAACTCTTACAGTTTTATTTTTGGAACCTCTTGTGGGCCAGCTCCTGCAATAATATTCATGGTTGGGCTAATTATTTGTTATCAATTGATACTTTTGGTAAGTAGGTAAGTTTAAACTCCAGCGTCCTGGTTAAATTCTCATGTAGAAGAGCTATGATCCATCTGCCATGTTCTTATTTTGCCTTCCTTAAGAAAAGGAAGCATAACTGCATTCTCAAGCAGATTGTTGACACACTTCAGATTAAAAATAAAAACTAATATTTTTACTGTGTATTTCAGTAACATCAGATCTCACTTCTAAGCTCAGCTCTCTTACTTTCTTGCCTATGACCTTATTCAAGTTAACTTCATCTCTAAGATGTATTTTATATAAAAGGTGAGCAATAGCCTAGGCAATTTTTAAACCTTCTTATAATTTTAACAGACTATGAATTATTGATGGTTCTTTATAAATAAAATAAATGGAAAATTTGCCCCAGTGTCAAAGACTTTTCAGTTTTGTATTCACTTTAATGCATTAGAAAACACATTCTCTTAGGCATTATCTTTAATGTTGTCTATTCAAAAAAGTGTACATCAAATGACAGAAATTGTGGTGTTTCAAATCAGTCAGGTTTTTTTTCCCCTGACTAATCTCAATTAATCTCTCAGTTCTCTTTTTAGTGGAGGTATGACTGCATGTATATTTCTAGATGGGGAAAGCAGGAGAGTTTGGGGAGAAACAGGAAGAATATCACACATAACTACTTTTATTCTTATGTTTAAAGTTTTAATGTACTAATCTCACCAATCTGCAGAAATATTCAATAGGGCATGAATGGTATGTGATGCATTTTACTCAGACTGGTAAAATGATGACACCATCAGACTATGACAAATTATGTACATATAATGTCAAACCTAAAGCAACTGGTAAAAAAAGCTATACAAAGTGACACTCAGAAACACTAAATAAATCAAAACTGAATTAGAAAAAACATTGAAGGGAAAAAACAGAGATAAAAAATAGAAAAAATGAAAAATTGCAGATTTTAGTTCTAACACATTGTTAATTACATTAAATATAAGTGGTCTAAGTACAACAATTAAAAGATACATTGTCAGAGTGTGTTAAAAATATTGAAACCAAATATATACTCTCTATAAGAAATTATCTTCAATTATAATGATGTAGACAGGTTGAAAATAAAAGGATGGGTAAAGATGCATCATGCAAATATTAATGAAAAGGAAGCAAGAGTTGTCATATTAATATCAGCAACAAAAGACTGGAGCAAAAAAATATTACCAGTGACAGAGAAGAGCATTACATAATTATAAAGGAGTTGCTCCATCAGTAAAAAAGGTGATCCTAAATGTGGATGCTCTAAATTACTGAGTTGCAAAATAACATGAAGCAAAAAATGACAGATCTGAAAAGAGACAAATAAACGAATATAGTTGAAGATTTCAATACCTCTATTCATTAATCAATAGAGAACTAGAGGCAAAATTAGCAAGGATGTAGAAAGCTCAACAGCATCTGTAACCAACAGACCATAATGGACATTCACTCGGCAGCAGCAGAACATACATGCTTTTCATGTGACTATGGAACATATATACACAAAAACACTATCCTGTACCAGAAAACACATCTCGACAAATTTAAAACACATCTCAACAAATGTAAAAAATTAAAGTCATATGGAATATAATCTTTGACCACCATGGAATTGAATTAGAAATTAATAACAAAAATATAACAGGAAAATCTCTGAACACTTGGAAACTAAGCAGCATACACTGTAAATAATCCATAGGTCACAAAGGAAGTCTCAAGGATCATAAAATAATACATTGCACTGAATGAAAATAAAAATAACAATGTCCAAATTTGTAGGTCACAGGTAAGAAGTGCTGAAAGGGAAGTTTATACCACCAAATGTATATATCAGAAAAAGTTTTAAATCAATAATCTAAGCTTCCACTTAAAGGTCCTAGAAAAGAAAAGCTGAATATAACCAAAGCAAGCAGAAGAAAAGAAATAGTAATGTTTAGAACAAAATCAATATAAATGAAAACAGAAAAATAATCATTTTTAAAACCTCATTATTTGAAATGATGAATAAAATTGACCAGCCTCTAGCAAGGCTAACAAAGAAAAAGAAAAAAGACACAAGTTGCCAGGAATGAGAAAGGGTTGATTACTACAGATCCTGCAGACATCAAAAGGGTATTATGGGAATACTACAAACAGTGCTACACACATAAATTTGACAATTTAGATGAAATGGACCAAGTCCTTAAAAAACAAAAAATATCACTGCTCACCCAGTATTAAATAGATAATCTAAATAGTCCTATAACTAATAAGGAAATTGAACCTACAGTTTTAAAACTTTCAATAAAGAGTACCCAGCTCCAGATGGCTTCACTAGAGAATTCTAACAAATGTTTAAAGAAGTAACACCAATACTACACAGTCTATTCCAGAAAACCACTCATTTTATGGAAGTAATATACAGACACCAAAATCAGACAAAGACAGTATAAACAAAGAAAACTAGAGACCAACATCCCTCATGAATGAAAACACAAAATTTCTTAACACAATATTAGCAAATAGAATTCAGCAATTTATAAAAAAGAATGATAAAGCATGACCAGTTGTTCATTTGTTCCAGGGATACTAGTCTGGTATAACTTGAAAAACTATCAGTGTGATTCCCTTTGTTAATAGGCTAAAGAAGAAAGAGCTCTTGATCCTATCAATTCATGCAGAAAAGAGAAATTCAATACCCATTCATGATAACCCTCAGGAATAGTACTTCCTCAACTTGACATAAAGCATCTTTAGAAAAACCACATAAAAATCTACAATAAACATTACTCTTAATGAGTTTTTTTTCTTTTGGATCAGGAGCAAAGTCAAGAATGTCTGCATTCAACACTCTTATTCAATATTGTGCTAAAATTTCTAAACTGCAAAAAGTTAAAAAAATTAATGTAAAAAATAGAAATAAGAGAAGAAATCAAACTGTTCCTTTTAAAATTTCAAGGAACTTAAAAAAAAACAAAACAAAAACTTACCAAACAAATGAGTTCAGCAAAGTAGTAGTATATAAAATAAGCATACAAAATTTAATTCTATTCCTCTGTGATAACAATAAACAGCTGGACACCAAAATTAAAAATATGATACCATCTGCAGTGACTCAAACATTAAATACTTAGGTATAAATTTAATAAAACATACATAGATCTTGTTTGACAAAAGCCACATATACTCGATGGAAGATCTGAATAAATAAATATGTTTATAGACTGGAAGACTCACCATAGTTAAGATATCACTTTTCCCCAAACTGATATACAGTTTTAACACAACTCCTATTAAAATTCCAGCAAGACTTTTTGTAGATATAGACAAGAATATTCTAAAATTTATATGGAAAGGCAAAGGAATCCAAATAGAAGAATAAAGTGGGAGGAATTGATCTACCCAATTTCGAGATTTGTTATATAGCTACATTATTCAAAAATGTGTGATATTGGCAGAGAAAGAGAGACACATATGAATGGATTAAAACAGCAAAACCAGAAATTGTCCCACACAAATATATAGGATGAATTTGATAAAGGTGCAAAACCAATTCAATAGAAGAAACATTGCCTTTTCAACAAAAGATATTGGAGCAACTGTGTGTGCACAGGAAAAAAAAAGCTTGATCTAGGTCTTACTTCTTATATAAAACTTAACTCAAAATATATCATGAAGTTAAATGTAAGACTTAGAACTAAAACTTTTTATGGAAATAGTAGAAAATCTTCAGGATTTTCCCAACACAGGCAAAGAATTTTTAGAAATTATATAAAAGCATAATCCATAAAAGTAAAAAAAAAAGTTGATTAGACTACAAAATTTAAAACTTTGTCGAAATTAAATTTTTTAAAAGGATGAAAAGACAAACTACAGACTGGGAGAAAATATTTGCAGACCATCGTCTGACAAAAGACTAATATTATGAGTATAAACTGTCAAAACTCTATGATAAAAATAAACAGTCCAATTAGAAAATGGACAAAAGTCATGAAGAAACATTTCCTGGGAGAAGATATACAGATAACAAGCACATGAGAAGATATTTAACATCATTTATCAGAGAAAAGCAGAATGGCTAAAATAAAAATAATGACATCACCAAACTGGCAAGCATGCACAGAAACTGACTCACTCATGCACTGCTGCTGGTGCGGATGTAAAATGGTGCAGCCATTCTGCAAAAATGGTTTGGCAGGTTTTAAAAGAAAACTTAACATACAGCTACCATACAATTCAGCAATTGCACTCCTGGGCATTTATCCCAGAGAAAGGAAAACTTATGTTCACACAAAAACCTGTATACAAATGTTTATAGCAGCTTTATTCATAATAACCCCAAACTGGAAACGACTAAGTGTCCTTCAATGAGTGAATGGTTAAATGATTCATACCATAGAACACTACTCAGCGATAAAAGTTAATGAACTATTGACAGACACACCAACCTGGTTAGAGCTCTAGATAATTATGTTGCATTTATGACTTCATTTATACAATATTCTTGAAATGACAAATTATAGAAATTGTGAATAGAGTAATGGTTTCTAGATTTTAAGGAGAAAGTTGAATGGGAGGGAAGTGGGTGTGACTATAAAAAGGCAACATGAGGAGTTCCTATGGTAATGGAAATGTTCTGTATCTTAATTGTGTTAATGTAATTGTCTTGGTTTTGATATTGTACTATAGCTTTACAAGATGTTACCTTTGGAGGAAAGTGGGTAAAGTCCTGTACTCTATATATGCTGTTTTTTCCTATACACATATACCTCTGATACAGCTTAATTTATAAATTAGGTACAGTAAAGATTAACAACAAAAACTAATAATAAACTAGAACAATTATACTGTAAGGAAAGTTCTAGAAATGTTTCTCTGTCTCTCAAGATATTGTATTGTCCTGTACTTGCCCTTCTTATGATGTGAGATGATACAGTGTCTATGTGTTGAGTTGAAGTGAGGCACTCAGAACAGCATGCAATTGAAAACTTATGAACTATTTCCTTCTGAAATTTTTTATTTAATATTTTGAGACTGTAGTTGACCACTGGTAACTGAAGCCACAGGAAGTGAAACCTTGAATAAGAGGCAACCACTGTAGTTGCTATTTCCTCTGTCTGGAAAGCCGGAGAGAGCTCTGGTTTACTCTCTTTATCCTGGCCTCTGCTTAAATGTCACTTTATCAGAGAGGCTTCTTTTTTGGACACTCTATCTAAAATAGTGTCCTTGTCACAATCGATTCTCCTACCTGGATTTGTTTTTCTTCTCTCATTAGAAACAGATTTGGTGTCTTTAAAATTCCAAGTTCCTAGGATAGAAACCTTAAATTTTCTACTATGCCTTCTCTTTTCTGTGTGTTCTAGGATTTGGAGCATTTTATTTTAAAAACAAACCAAGCATACTGATTTACTCTTGTCTTTCCTTTTGCCGATGACTCTGTATCTGTCTAGATGGAATTTAAAGGGTTCTGTAGAGCACAGTGCATGTTTTGTATTCTGCCATGTTCAGCTTATCACGATCCACTAGTACTTACCCAAATAACTGTTTGACTCCACATTGCCATGAATCTGCCTCTAAATGACTTAGCTCTTATTCTCTTCTAGGCTTTTTAATCAGTTCATGGTGTAAAGACACACTTCAAGAAGATCCTTAGAAATCTTGGACAACCTTCCCCGCATGTGGCAGGTATGTCTCTGTCTAGACGCTGAGTGTGCAAGACATGTAACTATCTTTATTTTTTGTAGATAAATCTAAATTATATATAGATTCTTCCTTTAACTGTGTGGCAACAATCTGAGATTGCATCTAAGTTCTAGGTGAGTTTATGAGGTGTCAAGCTTTTGAGATTGTGGTGTACCTGCTCCTCGGCTGACTAAATGTGGAAAGCAGCATGATTCAATATAATAAAATAAAATACTTTAAATATTATACTGAATATGAAAAAATATTGCCTTTCTCTTTCGAGTATCTGCCATGTGATTTTCAATCTTTATAATGGCACTGAATCCTTTATATTAAAGATTTGACATTTGAGGAAACCAGGTATAGTAGTTTGCTATAGCTGCCATAACAATGTACCCAAAACAGGGTGTTTTAAATGACAGAAATTTATTGTCTCAGATCTGGAAGGTAGAAGTCTGAAATCAAAGTGTCAACAGGTTTGGTTCTTTCTCAGGGCTGTGAGGGAAGAATCTCCTTAAGCCCTTCTTGGCTTATAGATAGCATTTTCTCCCTATCTTTTTATGCCATCTTTCCTCTATGAGTGTGTCTCTATGTCTAAATTTCCTTTTTGTATAAGAATATCAGTCATATTGGTTTAGGGTCTATACTGATGACCTCTTAGCTAATGGTATCTGCAATGACTCTATTTTTAAACGTCACATTCTGAAATACTCAGCATTAGGATTTCAATATAATGAATTTTGGAGGACACCCAATTCAACCCATAATTCCAAAATTCAAAGAGGCTCCCTGGCTTCAATGGCACACAGACCTTGAAATGTCATGGCAGGGATTCTGCACCATGACTGTGTGCCTCTAGACCTTGTGTTCATTCTACTGTACTACATTTCATCTCAGGCAACTCTTGCATGAAGGCTTGTGTGGTGGGAAGAGAGAGTCTTTAAACAACCAAACTAAGGCTGGGTGAGGTGTGGGTCCATTTAGGAAATAAACTCTTTCTTAAACATAGGTGTGACATTGCATGAACTGAGAATAACTTGCCTTATACAAAGGAAAAACAGAAACATGTTTGGGGAGAGGTCCAGTCTAACACCATTATACCATACTAGAAAATGAATTTATACCTGACCTAGAGGTATAGATATTTCCAGGATTCAAATGGCTCTGAAGCAATGAAGAGCATGTCAGCTTCAGTTTGATAGTGATATTCTTATGTCCAGTGGTTTACATTTTTGGTGTTCTTGACCTGTATTTATATCTAAATATGCCTATGTGTATGTGGTCTGCTTCACATACAGGATATTTAAATGATATGTACTAAACATTTAAATCATGCAAAAGAAAAAGAGAAAAATCTGTGCTATAAAGTTTCTGCAGACATTTACTGGTAATGATAATGATAGCATCACTAAAGAATAAAATACATTGTTCAGCTTCAATGAAGATTATATTCAAGAGAATTATCAGATTATTTTGGATATTTTCCTATTTAAAACATTTATTTAGTGCATCCTTTATGGGACATAAGAATTGTAATAGTGATTTGGAAAAGTGGCTTTGTGCATATGGACATAATTTGAATCTAAAGTATTCATCACTATTTTATTCCAGATGGCAAAATTTTTTTTTATTATTTCTTTCAGTTAGTGCCTGAAATATATACCTACAGATGAATTCATTGTAAGATTTTCTTGCCAAAACTCTAATAGATGCTCACTTACTGAGAAATATGTGTACTGAGAAATATTTAAGAAAAATACCCTTTAATGAAGCTGCACTAATGATATTTATTTAGCTAATTGTGTACAGAGATCTAAACATGATTTTAAGTAGACTATTGGCCATGTAAATAAACCTGGCACAGGTGTGCAGAGTTTTGAGAATTAGATAGCAGATCTAATGAAAACTAGAGTAAGCATCAAAGAAATATTTTATTATAAATTAAATTTCCCATTTATAAAACAAATATAGCCACATAATAAAAAAAAATTTAAATAAGGGTAAAAAACTTGCTAACAATATCCATAAGCAAAAGCAATAAAAGTAACCTTTTGATATATTTGCTTTTTTTGTTGTCATTGTTTATTTGTTCAACTGAGGATAACTAGTACTTACTTAATGCACACACTTGGGAAATAAGAATAGCTGGGACAAGATTTCTGGCCTGACTAAGCATTTAATTTTTCAGGGGAGAGAGACAGTGAATGAGTTCTTGTAATAGGTGATAAGTGCAATACTGGAAGACTGTGGGCCAACGAACTAGATATTGACTCTATTGTCAGGTCTGGGAAGGCTTTGACAGGTAACTTGGGATTGAAACACAGGAAGAAATATGTTAGCCAGAAAAGAGAAAAAGGTACATTTTAGTTTGAGGAAAGAATATCTGCTAAGGTATAGGAAAATTGAAATAATTTCGTAAAGGAACTCTAAATAATGCAACATATTTGAAACAACAGAGCATAAGGTTGGAGAATTGGAAATGATATCATGCAAGGATTAGTGTTACATATCCCTTTGGCAAGGAAAGTTTTCAAGTAAGAAAAAAATGTTTAGAATTTCACTTTAAAAATTAATCTTTAGCAATATAATTGGGTGGATGGCTTAGAAATTACAGACCTTAAGAACTAAGGGTTTGATAAGGAGCTAGATACACACACACACACACACACACACACCAAGAAGCTGAAATATAGTTTAAATAAATGACACTTGTATTGCATTGGCCTCTAGCAGTATTTTGGTAGGGACTCTAAAATCTGTTCTCATGGTCATATGTTTTATAAAATTTCAAAAACTATGAGTTTTTAACTTCAATTAGTTGTGAGTACATTCTTTTTCCAAATTTCCCTCTTGTTATGTATGCTACTCTAAATTTTGGCATTTGTGACATCAATTTTGTATTCTCAATTTTATATTCTGTTTTTAAAATGGTCTGCATGTTTTATAAGCTTAGGCCTCACCTTGCAGATCTAGCCCTACGGTGATATTGTAGCAGTCCAGAAAGGAAATGGCAGGTTCTTAAACCAAGACAGTAGTTGTAGAGATGAAGAAGAAAAAAATGAGAAGACGGGAAGAAGAACGTTGGCTCTGTTGTTGTTGAGAAAGTATAGTGCCAGGATTTCTCATTTCTATTATAGCTTGGTGAGTGGTAGGCTGTGAAGAGAAAAAAGAAATGGTAGAGCAGGTCACTATTGTAAATAACAGTTTATCAAACATCTTTGTGTGTGTATATGTTTCATATTTTTGGATTTACAAAAGTGAATTTCCCATATCACAGCGTATGTATATTTTCATGGATTTTGTTATCTATTACCAAATTGCTTTCCAGGTAGATTGTGCCATTTAACACTGCTACAGCTAATATATGGATGAGTTTTCTTGCCCACTCCTACTAGCCCTGGGCATTATAATTTTCAAACTAAATTATTGGGTAAAATCCGTACCTCTTCATTTTACTCTGAGGTGAGATAAATACCATCCATTATTGTGAGCTCCCATAGGAATCCATTTTCAGGGGGTAGTTATTGTGGTCTTTTCCTGGTAGTAACTTAGGAAGCATTAGGAGGTACTTGTAAATCTTTTATATAAGTAGTTATGTTATATACTCTAAATGCATGCATCTATACATATATTATAAGAGATATAAATAGGTGGGGCTAAAACAAGATCAGATAGTTTGAGACTAGGTATCAGAAAATATTTCTTGTAAGGACTAGATAATAAATATTTTAAGCTTTGTAAGCTAGGAGGTAAAACTGAAGATACAATGTAAATAATTTAAGAGAGAAAAAAATTTTCCACAAAATTTTTATTAACATAGTTCAAAGTGTAATAATAGTTGAGTAAAATAATGAGAAAAAATGAATTTTTTTGTTGGGAGACTTATTATAGTTCAAAGATAATGTTCTCTATCATCAAATTGATTTAAATGTTAATTCATTAAGCCATTTTTATTTCACAGGTGGTGAGCTGGATTTGGATCACAGGCCAACTGTGCCAGTCCTTGTTTTAGACAGTGATGTTTAAAAGTCATTTTTCCATTAGGCTTTGTTAAATATTTTATTTAATAATAAGTTTCAGTTCAGTTGCATACTTTATTTGAACCTATGGTAATCTACAACTTGCAAAACAACCAAAATGCAGGTATACATGTGTGTATGTCCGCACTCACGCGTGCGTACGTGTGCGTGTGTGTGTGTGTGATATGTGTGTGGGGCATAGGTGATTTTATTCTGCATTGCCAGTGATATTTGGTATATATCTGGGGTAGCAACACTATTACACTGAAGCATTTTGTCTATTTAGGTTAAGAGACCAGAGAAGCCAAATAGGAAACTAGACTTGACAGGACCAAACTTGGTCTGTTGATGTATGTATTGGAATGACTTGGAATGTTCCCAGTTGTTGACTTTGAGTTGACTATAATTGGTTTGTTTCTGGAAACTTTGGGGAGATTGTGCTTTGGTGTTAGCTTTGCAGTTACTCGGCAACTTTTTTAAATGTCTTAATTCTTTCCTCACCATCCCTCACAAATTTGATGTCTTGAAATATTTTTTATAATTCAGATTTCATTTGCTAGTGCTTTTTGGTGCAAGGCCACCCAGTCCTATAGCAGAACAGAAAGAGGAATGAAGAAGATAGACAAAATGGAAAGAAGTGAAAAATTGAAAAGCTTATAAATAGGTCATTTTATCCACTTCAGAGACTGGGCCATCTATCTTTGAAGGTTCAACTGGAATTTGATTTCTAACTCTAAGACTATTTTTTCCTTTTAAATTCTTAACAAATGGTTCAGGAAGTCTATTAAAATTTGGATACATTTAACTATTTTCATGAGCATGCTGGATTATTGATTGGATTTCTTAAGAATTGAAGATTAGATTGAAAATTTGTTTTATCTTTTTAGTCAGTATGGGTACATAATCAAAGAGAATTCAAGTGAATAAACTCAGTATGAAAACTTTATTTTAAAAATAGGAAAACTTTTATTACATTACTGGCATGGAGAATATTTTGATTTAATATGTTGTCCAATAGTTAATATGTTATACCTATTTGTACAACAAATATGGCTATGTGAATTTTTTAGAGATAATATGTTATTACATTGCAATTTGTTTTTGAGAGTCAGCATGGGAGAAAAATTCCATCAAAATTAAATTTATAGTTATTTTCTTTTCTTATTTATTTCCATAGATTCTTTGGAAAACAAGCTTCCAAATGTATATTTTCATAGTTTTCCTGCCAATGGCTAGCTCAGTCTGCTCTTCTTAACCATTATCTTGTTTTTAGCTGCTAAAATATCTGCCAATTAAAAAAATATTTAATTCCACATTTTGTTTATACTTTAGATACAGAAGATTTTTTTTTAAAGAAAATTGGTACTATCAGTTTTATAATTTCAAGAACGAAATTTGCTCCAAACACCATTCTTTTTTATTTTTCATTGAATTCTCAATTATTGTTAGTTACCAATTGGAATCACTATGTCTTACAATAAATTTCTTTAATAGGTATTTATAATCACAACTATTGACAAATATCTAACATTTGTTATTTAAAAAAACATTTGCTCAACTAGAAAAGCAGTAAATTATTTTACCAGAGAAAAAACTAAGCTTTGTGTCCCTTTTCTCCTGAGTTGTTTCCTGGATTTGGGGAGAAGCTGTAGGCAGTAGGTTCAAATGACCACATACCTTGTAAAATTTGCAAAGTAAGGTAAGCTATTTTAACTGCAATAATTTATGACCAGTGCCTCTACTTTAACTTTCTTTATTTCTTTCCTGTTTTGCAGTGGCATTGGAGAGACCATGATTTTGTTTTGGTGTGTGTGGGTGGAGGTCCACCAAAGAGGGGATTACTAGGGATGTACTGATTTTAAATTAAGTGGGATATAGTTATGTTGTTTGCAAATAGTTCTATATATAGTGAAGGTATTGATGATGTTTGCCAATTCCACTTTGCCAATTCACTGGAATGTAGTGACACACAGTGAAGACGGAGGCCGTATTGTCCTTTGGACACATGTCTTATAGCACTGACACCTGACACATGTGGGTGGAGGGGAGAAACTAGGTTTGCAATATACAGAGCCAGAATCCACTCTGTGGAAAATCTTTCTTATTATTAGATGTGTAATATTATAAATAGAGGATATGGTTTGTATCAATGCCCAGTCACAATAGAAGTTCTTTCCTGGCAGAAATTTAATGACTAATGCAGTTTATACTAGTATTAACACATTATAAATATTTTTCTTTTTTGATGGATATTACAGAAATAGAATTTCTCCAATATCTATTTTTAGGGCACAAATTTGTAGCAATAATGCAAGCAGCAAGTAGCACTGCATCTGTGCAGTTGCATGTTTTATGAATTCCAATTATGAATAGTTAAAAACAAATTATGATTAAACATACTAAATAAAAGAATAGATTATCTTTCTATTTTCTCTGTAGAAAATATTTACAAGAGAGACAATCAAAGACTACACAGCCAACAACTGTAAGGGAAAAAGCATTAGAGAGGTGTGGTCAGGGAGCTAATTAATATGAATATTATGTTTTTTTCCAGATTTTTTGTGATTATGGTATTTCTCAGTGTTTTAAAGAATTTATTGAAATTCTTTTATTGTAAATAAATATTCACTTTTATGTTAGATTAAAAATTTTAATTTGTATTCTTATTTTAAAATTGCATAAACTTTGAACCCTCACAAAACCTGGGACCACAGAATAAATACTTATTAAATATTTAGATACTGTGAAGGTCACTTTTAGCCTAGCATAGAGCATAGTTTATAATTTTCACTCATCATGTTTTTGGAATTGAATGCCTCTTTATAATAATAATTAGTTATTTTTGATGATGATTAGAACTTTATATGGATTTAAATAATGTCTGTAAGCCATGGCTAAGAATTTCTAACTTCTCAGGTGACAAAATCACTCATTCTATAAAATCATTTTCTTATGGGTGAAAAACTTAAAAATCCTTTATTTAACCGGGGATTTGATGTATGGAAATAGTATTTAACTTATCACTCCTTTAACCACCTTTTCTGGTTTAACTTGTTGAAACAGAAAAAAGAAAAAAAAAGGAAGAAGGAAGAAAAGAGAACAGGGGAAGGAGGAAAGAGGGGAGAGAGAGAAAGAGAAAGCCTCATAAGTCAGAAGACGTTTTGGTCTGAATGGATTATAATGTTGTCATGGTAGGAGAGTCTCTAACAAGTGCTTCAAATTCCAAAAAGCAGCCAGAATGCAATTAGTCAATGGTACTCCTGGGAAAGTAGTAGCAAAGTACTGTTAAGGTTCTCTCAATATAAGTCCTTCCATATAGTACATTTCAAAGAAAAATTTATGTAAGTAATACATTTGTTTTGAGGTGGTGGTGTCTACCTGTGTTTTAAATAACTCCTTGTCACAGAACAGTATTTATGTTTCAAGGAATCAATCCCAACATCTTCCTTTGGTAAACATATTTTACAGTTTAACATTTTAGCTATCATCACAAAACCGCTATGTTCTAAGCATCCCTGTGCTCACCTATCTTCCAGTTGCACCTGGAGATTTAGATATACTCCAAACACGTACAGACAACCCCTTTTTAAAGAATCCATTTTTTGCTCACAGATGAGCAAAAGTTCACAAAGATGTATCCAGGGATGACTGTTCCTGCATTATTCACCTGATTACTTCTAGGTGTGTTGATGGATGACTTGAAATGTGTTAGCTGGAGGAAGCCTGACTGTGGATGCAGGACCAATCTAGGGTTGCTATTGTGCCAGCATCAACAGGGTTAACCAGACCTGCCAGCATGAACAATGGAAACAGGACAGCTTTAAATGAAATGAGCTGAATATTTCATTCGGCCACTCAGCTGCCTGCTCCAATTGCCTCCTTTACAAAAATAAGAGCTTAATCTAAAGTGACAACAACATCAGTTTCTGTGTGCTCCAGTCACACTGAACATGACTTCCTTAACATAAACACTATTTACATGGACCGTTTGGATATAGCAGGGAATCAGGAGCGTGCCCAGCTAAGACACAGGGTACAATGAAGGATGAGGAGCAGGCAGCTGAGAATTAACATCAGCAAATGAAAGCCTGACCCTCAGAGGGCATGTCCCTGATACGTTTTAAAATGAGAGAGCATTGCACCAGTAACCTTAGTCTTTATAAAGACTATGCCATTTAAAATAAAATAGCACCTTTTCAGTTTAGACACTTAACCAAATGCATTATGTCTGACCCATTTTCCAACTTATGTGACACGAGTGGATGGATCCCTAGCTGCAATTATCAGAATCTTTCAAACAATTGCAACCAATAACCTCCCTCCTCAGACTCCTTCTCATAGCAATCAGCACTTCTTCAAGATAAAGAGGGCATTTCGTTAGGTGAGGGCAGGCCAAACAGAGCTGTCAGGCGAGTGGAAGAGGAGATATGACCCTTGAACTGAGGCTTTGATGTCAGTACTAGTGGTACCCAGGAAATCCCTGTTTGAAAGTGGTTTTCAGCTTGAGAGTTCTTGAAGATTAGAAGCAGGAGTTTGACAAGGCACCAGCCTGTCAGGATCCACACACAAAAAACAAAAGTTACTTATTTCCAACACCAATGGATAGATAATGAGGGAGATAGCTATCCCGAATATACATTATTGATGATATATTTTCATAAGGAGGATGCTATAGAATTACTTTCATTATGCTAGTCACATTCTGGGAACTTTAGGGGTTACATAATGTAGAAATATTTAAATTAATCCTATTGGAATTATTGACGGTTAATGGGATTCAGTGGTTTTTCCTTCAGATTCATAGAAAAGGAAAGTAAGATACAGAAAACTTGCTTATCCAAGGTCACACAGCAAATCAGAAAGCAATAGGGAAATAAATTTTTTTTTTTTACCAATTATTTCTCCTCTTTTGAGTTACCATTAATACTCTCATTTTTAAAATGGCTTTTCTCTTAAAATTCCCTTGATTTAGCCTTGTAGATGGCTGATACCAGACACTGATTTGTGGCATCTGGGATCTGAAGACCTGAGGCTGCTGACAAAATAGTAGCTCTTTTAAAAATATAGTTCGTTATTATCTGTTCTCACCCTCCAGGCTTTGTGCCTGAGTGAATGCCCCCACAGTACTCACTCCTGTGTTGGTACATTTTGGATAAAGCTCTTATTCACTAAGAAAGAGACTGATGATTTAAAATGTATTTTTTTAAAAAGAAAAGTATAATGAGTGAAAGGAAGAAAAATGGGAGAACTATCAATATCTAGCTGGCCTTAATAGACTACTCATTAATCAACAGGCATTTACTGAGAATCTATGAGATCATCGAGCATTATGTTAGGGGAGAGAAAATTGTCTCTGACCTCTTGAAGCCCACTATCTAGTGAAAAGTTTTATCATAATTTGGAAAAAAAAAACCTTTAGACTTGCAGAAAGCCAATAAGAATATTATGGTTGTAAAAAAATTAAAATACTACAATTGTTTGAAGTAATGTTCTTATAGTGTGTTTTCATCTTTATTTTTAACTTAAAAGAAATGTGAACAAGAGGACATCTTTTTGCTCACTTCTTAGTAAGCATTGATCAGCTCTTTCAGATACTATTCTAGATGTACTCCCAAAAGAATTACACGTGTTTTCTCACAATCTGATGGGATACCAATACTTGTACAAATATCAATTGTACACCTTGATAAGTGCCTTAATAAGACAGGTACCAAATGCTTCAGAGCAGAAGAGAGGTAGGAATAAGTACATCTGTTCTGTGAGACCTCTTTAAATAACGAGGACCTTGACATCTATCCCCAATAGTAGCCAATTCTTCGTCTTTGGACAGTCAACAAATGTCAGGCAATAATGACAATGTTAATGGGATGGGGTCCCTTCACAGATTAGGCTTGGGAGGCAGCCTCTACACAGATTATTGAAGTCAGAATTTGCTGAAGGCACTGGGGAAGCAAATCTGTGCCTGGCACTTCTGTGTGTCATCTTGGCATCAGTCATCAACAATAAGGTTCTCAATGATCTTCTCTTTTTCTTTCTCAAAGTCTTGCCTTCTGTTGGATGCCTCTACTGCTTTGTTACTCTTAGTATAAAGGGGCATGATTAGCCAGAGAGAGGTGCAGGATTTCTCTTGGTCTAAGTGATAAAACCCACTTTGAAGAATTTCAGGACTCCAATGAGAAAATTCCTGAAATAGACTCAGGTAGTCTACTGTCTCTTCTATTTATTTCAGTCACTTTTTCTCTAATTACTTAATAGTGGGCAGGGTCTCAGTTTTAAAATACTGTGTATCATTAACTAAGCAACTATAATTTTATATTCTTACAGTATAGGATGTTTCAAGACTATTTTGCCATCCTTCATGCAGATGCGTACAGACCATTTTTTATAAAATGAATCATAAAAACCTTTATTTTCCTCTGCTATTTTCATTTTAAACCTCAAGGGAAAGATGTATTTGTTTTGTTGTATCTGTTGTATTTGGCCTTATCTCTCTTTGAAGATGAGGGACAAATTTTTTTTCTCATGCTAAAATAGAAGATAGTATTGTGTCACAATGTTTTAAAGAATAGAAGACTTTTGCTATTTTTAATATATTGTTCACACTGAGTACTAGTTTTCATAAAAAGGAACTTGTTTTAAAGAATAATCCAGATATCAGATTACATATGTGACAAGTTTCTTCTTACTCACTCAATATTTTATTGTATTGTACATTTTGTACAGTTAATTACTAGCAAAAGAGTTAACTTTTCATATGTCATTCAAACATCTAGTGTTTGAGGGAGGGATGAAGGCAAGTGGGAGATTTAGTACAGGTGACCCTCAAGCTCTTTATTCTCCAAACCCATTCAAAGCCCTTTTCTATAATATTGAGTTGTCATTCGTTATCTCTCACCTTGATTGGCCAATAATTGTGTCCCATCCACAAGACCACAACCCAAAAAGTCAGTGTCGCGAATTTGCAGCAGCTGTTGCTGCAGAAGGTAAATGCCGTGCAGATATTGATGAGCTTGCTAATTTGTTTAGTAGACAGAATTTAGAATGGGGAACAGGATTTGTCTGCTAGCTGTCATCATCCATCAGCTCCAGGCTGCCCGAGGCACTGGGTTTGCTTTTTGCCAGATTCTAATTTTGCTTTATTTTCCTTAGCTTCAATCTACTTTATTCATTTATTATAATTGGGAATAGTGGTGGTTGAGATAGGAAAAAAAATACCCAGGCCTCACACTTGAGATTGAAGGCTCTCATATGCTGCTGTTCTTTGATATCGGAGGATTCAGACTGGACTTGTTGGTTTGTTGATTGATCTAGTTAGTGAATGAAGGCTATGCTCTCATGTAGGGGTCCTAATCCACTGTGTGACTGGAAGACTCACCAAAGTGGCCCTCAAGCCTACGTGTTTCTTCCTGTCTCCACTAAGAACAGAATTTATATTATTAGATTTCTTTCTTTGGAGTTTACATTCAATTCATTTCAAAATTATTGTTTTGAGCATATACTTTGTGTCAATTATTATTATAGATGCTGGAAATATATTAGTGAAAAGGACAGAAAAAAACCTCTGCTCTGAAAGTTCTTAAAATTTAGGATGAAGGTAGAAATAAGAAAACAAATATATCATATTTCAAGATAGTGATAAATTAAATGCAGGAAATAAAGTAGAATAAGGAGTAGAGTTGGAAGTACTGTTTTAGATAAAAAGACAGAGAAAAGTTCTCTAAAGAGATGACCCCTGACCCGAGTGATAACGAGTCATGTGAAAATCTACGGGGAGATTTTAAGGAGAGGAAATGGTAAAGGTAAAGACCTAGAAGAGACAATGTGTATATTAAGTTCCAGGAACAGCAAAAAAGCCTGTATAGTTAAAGCAGGTGATAGGAGGAAGGGTGGGAGGGAGCATTAGGGAGATGAAATTAGAGAGGAAAGCAGGGTTAGGTCACTTGGATTTTATTCTAAGTATGATGGGAATCTGGTTGTTATTGGAGGAATGACTTGATCAGATGCACATTTTAAAAAGCTTACTCTGGCTACTGTGTGGAGGATATACTGTAGGGGGACAAAAGTGGAAGCAGGGAAATCAGTGAGGAGGCCGTTAGAGCAATCCAGTGAGAGCTGATTATGGCTTGCACTAGAGTGACAGTAGTGAAATGATGAGAAGTAGTCAAAATTTTATATATTTTGCATAGCTCTAGCTAATGGTTTGAATGTGGATGGGTGCAGAAAGAACAATCAAGGATAATATTTAAATGTTTTGATTTCAAGCACTGAATTGTCAGAGTTTCCATAATTAACCCATACATATTGGGAAAGAATATGGATTGGACTGAGGTGGTTACAAACTAGACTTTGTTTTTGAAGACTCGTTGTTGGTAAAATTTGAAATAGCATGTCGAAGAAAGGAAATGCCAAAAGACTCAAGATGAATAAATGTTATCCTGAATTTAAAATGGGAGAAAGATTTATAATTTTAAAATGCTATGTTTTAAGGAATTTAGTAAAATTCTAGGTAGTGTTATTACATAGGCCGTTTCTAAACACATAGAGGGAAAACAATGTTCACCGGAAGCTAGTACACATTCTCTGAGGTCCAATCATGCAAAATTAACTTCTTTTTAATAGAACTACACTATTATCAGATGCCATCATTTATAAAATGTAGTTTTATATCATAAAATTCTGAGACTCTAAGAAGGAAATTGGTTTGGTTAAAAGTATGTTAATACAGACTAGTAGCTGAAGAACCATATCTAAAGGATGTAAATTAGTGTTTGGTTATTAGCCTGAAGAGTGGTCTGTAGTCAGGTGCTAAACATTCTAGTCCTTGGTTTATCTTCTTTCTATTTTTATTTAGAGCTTTGATGAAGGAAGAAAGACAGCAAAGAAACTAATACTTTGACCATTTCTGACAAGAATACTTGGTACTTCACTCATTTTATCTCATTTGGTGCATAGGAAGTCAGTGATAGGCTCATTGTTGGCCAGAACTTAGCAAGATGAATTTAATAGTGTTAAAGTAATTTTACATGTAATTTAAAAAAAATCAATCGGTCAGTAATAGGTAAGGGATCTCTGAATCAAAAATATGAAAAAGAGTTGGACTTGAGTCAGTCAGGATCTGTCAAAAAACAGATAATGGACTTAAATGAAAGAATAGAAGAAGAGTTTACTACAAAGAGTAATTATAAAGATATTAACAGAGTTAAAAATGCCAACACCACAATCAGATATCAATTCACATTCACTAGGATGGCTACAATAAATAAGACAGATAATAACAGTTGAGGTGAAGATATGGAGAAATTAGAATCTTATACACCACTAATGGGAATGAAAAATAAGTAGCTTTTTGGAAGAATCTGACAGTTTCTCAGAAATTTAAACCACCTAAGTTACTATATGACCAGCAACTTCATTCCTAGGTTCATTCAAGAGAAATGAAAATATATGTCCACACAAAAACAAGTACAAATGTTCATAGCAGAATTATTCATATTATCCAAATAGAACAAAAACAAACATTCATTGACTGATGAATAGATAAATAAAATGTAGTGTATCCATACAATGGAAATGATATAGCAATAAAAATAAATGAAATATTGATATATGCTAACAACATAGATGAGCCTTGAGAACATTATTCAAAGTGACAAAAGCCAGTCATAAGAGAGCACATATTTTATAATTCCATTTATACAAAATGTCCAGATAAGCAAATCTATAAAGACAGAAGGTAGATTAGTTGCTGCCATATGCTGAGGGCTTGGGAAGAAATGGGAGTAACTGCTAATGGATATGGGATTTTTTTTTATAGTGATGAAAATGTTCCAAAATTGATTATAGTAATGGTTTTGCAACTTTATGAATGTATTAAAAATGAATTGTACATTTTAAATGGGTGAATTATATAGTATGTGAATTATATATCAATAATGTCATCATTAAAAAGAACCCAAAACGTTAGTACAGTACTCTGAGAATAATAGTAGGGAGTCGTCACCATGCCTAGGCCAGAAGGTCCCAGGAGAGATGCTGTATGGAGAAACCCGCCTGCCTGGAGAGACACCACTAGACTCTGACAGTCACATGTAAGGAGGTTGCTGCAGAAATACATAATCTGATCTTACTCTTCTTTTTCTCTGTGATCTCCTGCTGATGCCTCCTATTTAAAACCCAGCTAGAAGCTTGAGAGCTAGAGAGTCTCTTAATATGATTCACAGACACCAGCATCCTGGAGTTTTGAGCTGGGTGAAGAGTGGAGCCTGCATCTGGGTGTGAAAACACAAGCGATTCCATGTATATTCAGAACTGAGACTAGTGAAGGATGGTTAAAATCGGATGTGTTACCTCAAAATGAAGTGAAATTTGATCTCTGGAAATAGAGTTGGACCAAATCTGAGATGATGATAGTGGAATCACATAGAGGATTCCAGTTTTAAGCAAAGGATTGAATTAATTACCTCTGAAAATTCCCTTGCAACTTTGTTTCTGCTTTTAACAACTGGTGTATTATATTATCATTTGGCCGGCTGTGATCTTGAAAGTTTAAGGTTCAGGCTTTGGCTAATAGAATATTGAAAAGGTACATGTTGATGAGAGTGAGAAATCAGAGGGAATATTATAAGTATGGTGTGATCACCTTGAGTTCAACTTTCCTGAACAAATAAATTGGACTTTAGTGTTGCCAGAGACAGTCTGAGAGAAGTGGCAGAAAAAAAGGAAGGAAGGAAGGAAGGAAGGAAAGGAAGGAAGGAAGGAAGGAAGGAAGGAAGGAAGGAAGGAAGGAAGGAAGGAAGGAAGGAAGGGAGGGAGGAAGAGAGAGAGAGAGAGAGAGAGAGAGAGAGAGAGAGAGAGAGAGAGAGAGAGAGAGAGAGAGAAAAAGAGAAAGAAAGAAGCTTGTCATCAAAGAAGATGTAGGATTTGGAGCAATAAAATTAGGATACTTAATGATTTTACTGATTATATATATTAGCCCTACTTTCCTTTTTAGTTTAAAACAACAGTAAAAAGATGGCACTTTAATATTATCGCTAAGAAAATTATAGTTGGCTTTCATGATACATGTAAGATGTCAAAAAGCACGAGTGCCTTCTTTTCTGCAGGAGCCCTTCTGGATTTATAGGGGGTGATAGACCCCCCAGGGAAACCACATCTGACTCTGTACTACTCTGAGAAGGCACGATTTACGTGACTCCACTCCTTTTTCAAAGGCAGGGTCTACTGGATTGGGTTGAATATATGAGAAGAGAGTAGAAGATTACTTAAGTGATCATGTTAATGGAGATGCTGTGTTCAGCAGCCCCATGGTTTGCAGGCTACTTATGTGGATGACTTTAGCGAAGTTATTTGATGCATTTTATGGTTTTCTAAAATTGGTACTCTTACTTTGTGCCATGCTTTATATCTACTACATTAAATATATAGCAATATAATCATTTACATGGTCCAGTGCCAAAATACAGAAACAAAGATGCTCATTTACAACTGTGGACAATATCCAAATAAACCACTGATATGCTCTGCCAACTTAAATAGATGTAGGATTTGGAAGAAATACTTGAGGCTCTGGAAGTATACTTTTCTATTTATTTTAATTTATTTCTGGAACCCAGTATATCTCATAAATACTTGATTAGATATTCCTTAGATTTTTAGAAATTACATTAATTTCTCCTCCCCTCATTTCTTTGTACAGAAAATTTTACTATTTACTAAAGGCCAATAGTTTTAGATTACTTGCTCTTTATTTTTACAAGTACTATTTTAATATTTATCAACTTGCAACTCAAATTATTGTCAGTTCATTGTAATAGTGGCATTTCACTGGCATAAGACATTTGTTTGGGTGTGGCACATTTGGTATAAAATTATTGTTCAGATACAAATGTCCCAGTTAAATGACAAGTACCCAGGAGTGCAACTTTCTCAATTGCTTCCCATTCCACATATTTATGTATGTTGTTTATTCTTCACTATTGTTTTTTGCTTTTATAATAAGAGAGAGGTTTCTCTATTTAGAAGTTTTTTTTTCATGAGACATCTGGCTTTAGGGTAAGAAATATTTATGAATAATATAGGGTTAGTATTAGAATTAAATAATTTAAAGTACATAAAATAATGCACAGGGCCTGGTATGTATGATTATAAAAGTCACACACAAGGCCTAACACATACTGGGGCTTAATGAAAGGTAGTAGCTATGATGATGGTGATAATGATGATGATTGTATTCCACAGTTATCAAAGTCAACTTTACAAATGATTTTGGGGGAAACCAGGTAATTTAGTGGAAACTTTAGAACATTGAATCTTTAAGTTTATCTTTTAAATTCCATATACATCTTAAAGATTAAACACAAAACTTAAAATGTCCTCAGTAAGGTGTCTTATCAGCCAACCCTCAGAAGCTTGAGCATAAATTTTCTTGCCATTTCTGGAAATTTGTTAAATGTGCATATCCAGGGATAATGCTATGTATTTGTTCTTCTGGATTATCTAAATTCTAGTCTATTTCAAGGAAGGCCACAAATCCTGGGCTATTACTTTAGCATCCATTACATGCGTTGACAGTATGAATTTTGCTGCCCATGATTTATCAGTATCTGATGAGCTTTAAAGAATTGTCTCTATTAAAACCAAATGGCCATATAAAGATTGCTGTACTTTTAAAAGACTGTTATTGAAGACACTGCTAGCTCCATCATACCGTTTAAAGACTCATTTGAAAACAACCACTTTAGTGGTCAGAACTAGGAAAAAATGTGTTTGAGACTATAAACTACTTTTACATTGTAACCACTCTCCTGAACTCCATACATACATATCCAGAGCTGCCTGGCAGCTGTACTTGGTACATGCGAATGAGCCCTGGATGTGCCCCCCACACCTGTCCCACTGGAAGTCTTACCCAACTTGATTAAAGGAAAACCCTTTCTTCCCATTGCTCAGATCCCAGACCTTTCATCCTGACTCCTCTCTTTTATTTATGCTCTCCTTAATACCCTTAATTACTCTATCAGGTTTACCTTCAAAATATTTCCAGGATTTGACCACCTCTCCGCATCTCTACTGTTTCCTGTCTGGTCGAAGCCAGTATCATTTCTGCTTGTGGAATAGGCTCCTATCTGGACTCCTACTTTTGTCCCCATTCAGATTGCTTTCATATGGCAGCCTGACAAGACTTGAAAGTGTAAATCAGGTTAGTCTTTCTCTGCTCTGGACTCCCCATCAGCTTCCTTCTTAGGGAATCCTTACTCTGACCCTCAAGAGGCAGAGTCAACCTCTAGTCCTTCCTCACAGACGTCACCTTCTACTCTTCCTCTCATTCTCTGTGCACTAACCATACGGCCCATAGTTCTTTCTCTACCTTGCTGAGCACTGGCCCCAGAGGGCCTTTGCACAACTGCAAGGTTCCCCCTGCCTGCATTGCTCTTGCTCTGATACTGCATGACTCATTCCAGCACTTTCTTCAGGTCTTAACTCAAATGGTGCCTTCCTGGTGAGGTCCTTCCTTCTAGTCTATCAAAAATCACATCTGGCCCACCCACAAACACTTTCTATTGTTCCTTGCTCTCTTTTTTCTCCTTAGTACTTCCCTAACTAACATAGTGTATAGCTATTAATTTATCTTGTTTATTTTTCATCTCCCTGAGTAGAAAATTAACTGCATGAGGGTAAGGAGCTTTGTCTATTTTGTTTATTACCCTATCTCTGGAGCTTAAGATAGTTCCTGACAAGTCGAAACATTCAGTAAATATATACTGAATAAATGAATAATTCAGGGTTGATTTTGGCTGGTGTTCTGTATTTATGCACATTGTTTTCTTCTTGAACTCCATGTAGGCAGCTCTGGGGTTAAAGTCAAATTCTCATTAAATTATTTTTTTCATTCTTACTCTCCCTCAAGTATTTGTCTGCTGTGATAACATCTATCATATCCGTATTAACCACAAGTCTTTTGAGTTTATTTATCTAACTTTTATTGAACACCAAACTGTGTGTAAGTCACTGTATGAGTCTTTTAAAAGACATGATCCATTTTTAGAATACACTTCCAGTTTAGCTAGTAAGAGAAGATTAGCAAAAATATAGAGGGGCTATTTTAAAATATAAGACAGGGCTGTTTAAAGAAGGATTCATAGAATATCCAAATGAGATTTTTCAGAAAAAAATATGTTTTATCCCACCCGCTGACTATAATTTGGGGTACGTGTCTTGAGTAGTTAAAAAAATATTTTGCAGGTGAATTCATTGATCCACTCAACTACCCGTTAAGAACCATTGATGTAGCAGTCTTGCATGTATATACTGAGCTTACAGACTGACAAATACACCTTATACCATTATCAGAACCTGACTTAGACACTCTCACTGTAATTGAAAGTTTCTTAACTTAAAGAAACATTCCCAAATCGATCAATTTTAGGGTAACATTCTATATTAATATTAAAAATAAATGTACATATTTAATTATACTTGTTTTTTCTCTTTATGAAATAGGATGGTTTGGTTGCTTGTTTTGATTTTTCAGTTTGTCAAAAAATGAAGTCGCCACTTAATCTCCAGCAATATTTGGCTTTTTGGGCATTTGTTGTGAGCAGACTGCCCTTTCACCATTTGTAGCTGAATGGGCATCTATATACTTCCCAAAATATGTTCTCACACCAGTAATGCATACCTTCTCCAGGCTGGACTGCTCTTGTGCATTCTATGGTGATTACCACCTCAAGTAAAAATGACACTAGCACAAAGTCTGAAGACTGATTTTCTCAATCTGTTGCATACTGCCCTATTGATGCCCTCCTTGGAAGATGTACTTGTTTCAAACTTTAGTGGGACTTTTCTTTCTGATTAGTTGCCTATTACTGAAGCTTAGAAATACAAAACTTTTACTGTATTATCCTTAGTCACCTTTATATTTATGTAAAGCTGGACGTATAAACTACGCAGTATAAACAATTTGATATCATTTTGACTTAGCCAGCCATCAAATTCTTTGACTTTCCTCAGTTTACTCTCTTATACATTCTACTTTCTTTTTAAACACTATGTCAAGAGCATAAGACAATTAAAATATACTTTCCCTTGAAAATAAAAGTGCCATGGGTCTCACTTTGGGAATGGGTTTTATCTCTGGGTTCTCTGAGCTAGATGCATGCTAATTTACTAGTGCTGGAACCAAATGGGTTGAAAATACTTGTTTTCCCACCAGATGGGTTATTTTAAAATATCACAAAACTTCTGAGGTTATTTACATTACAAATGTGCTTCTTCACACACATCAAGAATTGAGTACCATGTTTTGACAGTAACTCCTTTATGAAATTATATGTTGCGCAAGTGGAGTAAAATTCAAGTCATTCTCAAGGGAGCAGGCTTATGAATCTGGATGAGGTCACACATCTTTAAAGATGCAGTTTGATAATCCGACATCAAAACAAAGGAATTCTGTTAATCCTCTCACAAAAGTGCAAATTGCTAATCAGATCCCTGGGCTGGGCTGGCAGCTTGGTAAACAATGAGTTTGGCAGAAGAGCAACTTTGGGCGGATAGATAGCTGAAAAGTTTGGGATATCAACTTTGCCCCTGTGTTAGCCCAGTTGCGCCCATTGTTTTGAAACAATTATGTATGTCAATGGAGGTGGTTCTTGCAGTTATTGTGTCCGTGTGCTTTTCTCCTTTCGTGTTAATGATGATGCAAATCAATCTTCCTGGCTTTCATTTCACTTCACTGGTGTAAAGGCTTCTATGCCCCTATATTCTTTTCACTTGGAAGTGTGCGTCTTTGAAATTTTCATTACACATTCCTCTACAAGCGCAGAGGGTTTTCCTTCCTTCCTATAAATAGTGTGTTGGTATTTGAAAAAAGAATCTTCTTCTGGAAGGTGTAAAAGTTAGCATTCATTTTTTTAAGTGGGTAAAATCCAGTTTGAGGCAGCATAAGAAAAAAAAATCTGGAATTTGTTTAATAAAAGAATACAAGAAATATAAATAACCAAATTGGGGGGAAGAGAAAATGTAGATGGGCCTCAGGAACAGTAGAAAATAGGCGGTCATACTCTGTCGGGGCTTGACATCTTTCTCTAGCCTCCATGTCACTGTGGATGTCGACTTTACTCTTTCTTGCTATAAAATGAGATATCTCCATATAAGAGGAAATGCCACCATTGATGATAGCACTGGAATTTCATAGCTTGATGCTTTCCTTTCTACTTAAATAAAATATCTCAGGGAAGGACTCGATTGGTTTTACTTAGATCAGGTGCCTGCCCTGGACTGATTAAGCCTGATATATAACCTCATTTTTGTCAGAGTGTCGAGGTGCTTGCTATTTGTTTTACTCTGTCTTCTTTGGACTTAATGAAGCCTGTAACCAGCCTTAAAAATTCTAAAACCTGATGAGTATGTTAACGTGTAGAATTCCTTTGTACATCTCAATAACACTCAGTTCTAACTTACACTCTGTATGGCTCTCGGGATTTCCAACTTTCACTCAAATGTTACTATGAGTTAACTTGAAAGTGAAAAATACAACTTATTCATTCTTAAAGAGGTTTTCATTGAGAGAGTGCACTATTTTGAATACTTCTTGCGAACTGCGTCTCTCCAGTGAAAAGGGCATTTGGAAACTACTTGGGTCCCTTGTATGCATGTTAAGAAGGAGTGAAAATTACAGTTTGGTGGTGGAGCTATCTTCCAGCAGGTAAGAGCAGGGTGCTTTTGCTGCTGTGCAGAATGGGCTGCAGTTGGCATATTAGTTTTCAGTTAGATGAATGATATGGGACACACAAAAAATCTACATCTGAAAGAGGAAAAACACGTCAAATATAGAGGTTTGGGGTAAAGGCTGCCCCAGTGGGGACATGTTACGCACCGCCAAAGCTTTCTGAATAAGAGCACTGTCTTTTTAAAAGCAATAGGGGGTGAGGACTGAGGGAGTGCTCGCAGCAGTAAGTATAACACAGCTGTGCTCTGTTTATGCTTCGGCTACAATAAAAAAGCTATAAAATGTGAGATGTCATAGCTCCACTTTGCTTTATTTATACTATTTCCTCTGAGCTCTGTCACACTGCACATTCATCTGCTAAGTTGCAGCAAGAATGGAGATTAAAATATCACAGCTCAAAATAGGAGTCAAGCGGAAGAAGATTCATCATAGCCCTATTAAAAATATGTAAATATGGGAATGAAGTCATTTTAAAGCTATACAGCATGCCTCCTTTAGGAGTTAAGATTCCTTGAGTAAGTGGTGGGCTATACCAGGGACAGAGCTGGGGGACTGGGTCCTTATTTCTTCCACCCTTGGAAATTCTTTTAAGATTAAAGGCTGTTTGAATTGCAAATTATACATGTTTTCCTGTAATCATGCCTAAATTAATAATGGCAGGAAATCTGATGCAAAAGGAGAAAACAAAAGGTTGGTAATTAAAGGTTATATACTGTTTACTTGGCTAGAATTATTAAAGTTAATATATGAAATCTCCTTTTTGCCATAAGCTATTAATGAAGTTTGAGAACCCTCCAGAAGTGTCCCTAGGTAGGAAAGTCCCAAGATGGAAACTGAAGCTTGGAGATATGATCTAGCTTTCCAATATTCATATACTAATGATAAAGCTAAGACTGGAAGCTGGAATTCCTCCCTAAAACTTTGCTAGTAAATTACTTCCTTTAGCATTTCCTATCTCCCTAATCCTGACAAAAATTTACTTTCTGTTGTCTATAGGGCATGGTTAGGAGAGTAAGAAATACAAAATTTAGACAGAAAGTATGGAATATTTCAAATGGTCTTAAGAAGCCTTTTATGCTGTGTGCTGCTAAGTGGCTGTTGATGTTTTAGCCTTCTTACTTTCCAAATGTGCTATTATAGTCATAGTAAAGACCACTTACTTATTAAGTACTTACTTAGTACCAGGATCAGTTCTCTCTCTCTCTCTCTCTCTCTCTCTCTCTCTCTCTCTCTCTCTCTCTCTGTAAACTTCTTTTAATTCTCATAAGAATTATATGCAGTAGGCATCATTACTTACACTTTACAGATGTGAAAACTGAGACGTAAGATCACACAGCTAACAAATGAGAATAGGAATTCCCACTGAGCAGTCTGGTTTCAGAGCCTGCATTCTCAACCACTGTTACCTTTACCAAGGATTAGAAGAAGACTAAGAGGAGCACTGGGCTGAAAAAGAAGAGAGTTGCATTCCAAGCACCGTCCTGCCATTATTACCTTAGTAAACTGTTTCCTCACCTATAGAATGCAATGAAGAAACAATTTTGGCCTTTCCAGTGTCAGCTTTGCACTTACCTGTATACTACTAATTCATGAGAATAAACTTTTTGAGCAATAACTTCATTCTCTATTCTCATTTACCTTTAGTTTCAGGAATGGTTATGTTAAACATTACTAATATATGATGATTCTAGAATTTCTTTTGTCCTGCTCTTTTTTCTGTTTTAGTTGAGTCTTTTGGTTGCAATTAATAGGAGATAAAGAGTAATTCATAGGAATTAGCTAAATAGGAGTTTCTAGTTGTGTGACCTTGAGCACATTTCTTAATCTGTGTGTCATTTTTTCTTTATCTGTAAAATGGATATAATAGAACTACTTATCCCATGAAGTCATTGTGAGAATTAAGCCAGATATTACATGTAAAGACTTATCATGATGGCTACTCTTAATAAGTACTATAAAATATCAAAGTGTTTGATTATGATTGCTATCAATCACCCTGGTGTTGTTTAACATTTCTGTCTCTCATTCTTCATGCTGCCATGTGATTGGCAAATAGTTTAACTGTTTTTGTGCCTGCATTCATGAATTAGAACAGTTAGGGTACTATGAGGAGTTACCATATAATTGAGGTAGACATATCAGAGTAGGGTACAACTTTGGAAATTGAATGGACTAGCCCTTTAATGTGTTGAATGTCATACCCTGAAAGATCAGGTGACTCGTCTAAGAACGCTTAGCTAGCTGGGACAGCGTGGGGGTAAAGCCACAGATCTTCTATCTTCAATATAATACTGCTACCTATGGGATTATTAAATAGAACGTGTGAAAGTTCTTGAAATTTATAAAAGGAAACACAAAGCACATCATAAGTGTTTAAATTAGGAAAATTGTTGTAATAATCAGCTTTATAGTAATTTAGGAATTTAGATCGTGAGGACTTCACAAGAGGACTTCACCAGAAAATATATTTTAGGCTCCAGGGGATTATAAATGGTCATCTTTCTTTTTGACTCTTAAGAAATTGCTGTTCTTGGTTCCTTTTGTATATTGAGTGAGGTAACATATAATTTTCAGTAGTATAAAACAGACCTGATATGCTTAGAGAAGGTGTAAAGGTATAAAGAAAAAACTTTTCTATAGCAATTTAAGTAATTTAAATAAGTAAATAATCTAATGAAATAATAATTTTTGAGATATATCTAATTGGGTCAAAACTTATCTACTTCTACCCTAATACACAGAGAAAATGGAGCTGTTTCCCTATTATATTCTTGCTCCAAAGTCCTACCCTCCTGGGCAGATTGAAAGGTAATAAAAAATGAATAAAACGTTGCACAGAGTAACTTAGTGTCTTCACTATCAAATCATCTTTTTCTGTTTGCTGGTTTCTCTATTTCTCTGTTCAGGCCTAAGATGGGGTGAGAGAAGCACCTTGGGTATAAAATGTAAGGAGATGTTTCTCTTAGGTGGCAACCCTTCACTTACACGACACTGCGAGGGACACCTGCTTAAATTTTGTGCCCTCTTAGGTGCCTCACAATCCTCACCTTGATGCCAGCCCTGGTCCTGGCCCTAGCCCTGGCCCTGTCTACACTAAAGAAATGAAGTCTGAGGAGCTTGTGTACCAGGCTGGCAGTGGAGTATAAGCATCACATCTGTGTTCTGGAGCTGGCGTTGTCCTCTCTATCCATCCTGGCTTCTGCCCTCTGATAGTATCTCTAACCATTGTGTCCTCTATCGTTGCTGATGTAATTGGATCCAAACGATTTTTGAGCCAGAGTAGCTGGGACTGACCTACCATGGCCTTCAGCTTGAGGTCTCTCCTCCTTTTTCTGACCCAGGGCTTACCCAGTCTTCCTCTGAGTCATGTGTGTTGGCAATGGAGAGGATGAAACAGAGCATAGAAATTTTCAGGTTCTTTGTACATTCACACAACTTGTGAGGAATAATCTATTTTAACTCAATCTATCTGGGTACCTCCATTCACCAGTATTTATTTCTCTCTCGCCAGGTAAGATGGTTACAAGACTTACAACAGTGTTACCATTGGGGCTGATAGAAGTTTGGTGTCCCCCAATGGCAGGGGGGGAGGGAGAGGGATAAGGACAGCACAGAAGTGCAGTTAGCATTTTACCTCAGTTCTTTCTCAAAAGATGCAGTGAAGGATCACAGGTTATTGATATTTAGAAAAGATTTATTAAAAGTATATTTTAGAAAGACAGAGTGCTCAAGGAGTCACATAGGGAAAGACAAAGCATACCCCAAGGAGGCACATGGTCCCAGTGCTGTAACAAACACAAAGGTCACAAAAAAGAGAGAGATCCAGAAGTGGAAATGTCTGCCGTATATTTGGGGTATGATGAGTGGTTCCAAAGGCATTCCTAGGTGATTGGCAAGTGAGGTCATTTCGATTGACCCTGGCTGCTCTATAACTCTGCCTGGTGTGCATGCGCATGTGCATACCCAGAATTCAGTCTGTTATAATTAAATTTATGAACAGCCAGCCATAAACATAGTATTATAATGAAGCTTAAATTGTCAGTAAATTAGGGTAGTGCCTTCTGCTCAGGGGTCGGTAGCTTGATTAGACCAGCTAAGACTATGACCCTCCTGTCTTCTGTCTCTAGGATGCAGGAGGAATTCTCTAGCTACCAAATAGGGTGTTATTTGGGCAGTTTCTGGGCTGGACCCCTATTCCTTTGTTATCCCTATCACTCATTTCTGACTAGCTATCTAACAACAGGATTTCCTGAGAGGCCTGTGATATCTCCCATCCCCCCTCCAACAAGTAATGTCCATCAAAGAGGACTACCAGCATAGTCTAGGCCCTTATATTCTTTTTATTCAGCTGGTATTTTTTCTGCCCCACTTCCTTAAAGGTTAAAAGCCAAGATATGAAGAAAGCCTGGCTCCTATCTCTGAACTCTGCCTGTCTCCATGCCTTAGACTTTTCTCCCCTTCCTCCTTAGGCAATTAAGAGTTCCCATACTGACTCTACTTGTTCAGGATCCACTTTATGCTTTTTCACAGGGGTTGTATTGGAAATCTTTAAACTGCTTTTCACTCTCAAATTCTGTCATTCAAGGTTGTTGTCTCACTAAGTAAGCTGATTAATAGCCCCTTTGTTTTAGATAGTAGCTGATCTCCAGATTGTGTACCTGAGTGTCTGCTTTGGGCCAGACCTCCAGGAACACATAATTGAAATAAAAGGTGTGGGGTGAAACACATGGGGTAGCAAAGGTCATTTCTTGGGCTTTCATTCCTTACCTACTAGCCTAGCTCCTATTGTTAGCTTTGAATATTCTCTTTTCATTATGTGTGTATCCTGTATTTTCCACCCTACAGGAGAGATTAGATTCAGGTTCAACTTTTCTTAAGAGGAACTTCTCATTCATAATCTCTTATTAACTCTAGGAATTTGGAGTGCACATACATCCTGAATTTTCTCCCCATATATATTCTGCTCATAGAGGAGACTGACGTGCAATCTCATGCAATTTTAGTACAATGTAATAAATGTTATTTTATGATTAGGTACAGTATTTTAGGCCTGGGAAGGTCAAAGGGGGATTCCCAGAGGAGGGAAGCCCTAGTTAGGGATTAAAGATAATTAGAGTGTTCTAGTCAAACAAGATGGGAAGTATACTTTTCAAAGAGAAAATCTCAGAGGAACAGGACCTCATCTATCACATCCTTATATCCCAGCACAAAGCTTAGTGTATTATGTACACTTAAGTATTTATTGCATCAGTGAATAAATGATTTATCTTGAAGGCTATCGAAACTGGTCATTTTTGAGCAGGGGTACAAAATGATAAGATTTTTGTTTAACAAAAAATAATATGCCAACATTGTAGTAAATGAATAAAAATGGAAACAAGACAGGAAGCAATTGTAGTAGCATGTTCTATGAAGACACCTGGGCAAAAATCCTTTGAAGTGAACCCCCAGTTTCACTCCAGATACTTATATATTCTGTATACTCTTCATTGAACATGTAGTAGATTCCTTCATACACCTCAAGAAGGTACAATCCCTGCCTACTCCCACCCCTTAAAAGAGCCCATGTAAACTTGGAGATAATTCACAGCCTTTTAACAGTTACCTACCTTCTCAAAACCTTACTATAGAGAATCGGGTTTCCAAATTATCTATTGTATAGGTAATAAATACAGTCCTGTCTTAGTATATATGAGTTGTTATAACAAAATACCATAAACTGAGTTGTTTATAAAACAATAGAAATTTATTTCTCACAGTCCTAGAGGCCAGGAAGCTTACAGTCAAGGTGCCAGCACACTCAGTGTCTGGGAAGAGCCTGCTTCCTAGATGACTATCTTTTTTGCTATAACCTCTCACATGGTGGAAGGGGCTTGGAAACTCTGATGTCTCTTTTTTAAGAGCACTAATCCCATTCATAAGAGCTCCCCTCTCATGAATTAAGCACCTCCCACACGCTCCATCTCTTAATACCATCACGCTGGGTATTAGATTTCAACATATGAATTTCAGGAGGACACAGATGTTCAGTATATTACATATAGCATATGGCATAGTGCACTTTTTTATTTTTGTATTCCTCATTCAGAGTGTGTTCATGAATTTTCAGTATCGGCAGTGATAATCTGGGGTCCATTTGGTTAATGAAATCTAGCACATAAGTGATACTTGTTTTCAGAGTGAAAAATGAAAGAGAGGTCAATAAAATTTGTGCAGAATTCTTGGCTCCTATGTGTGTTAATTTCCTACTGGTGCATATCAAATCATCAAAAACTTAGTAGCTTAAAACAAGCCCTGATTATTGGCTCAAAGTTTATGCATGTCCATTATGGTTTGGCTGCTCAGGGAATCACAAGGCTGAAATCAAGGTTGGCCAGGCTGTGCTCTTGTCTAGGCTCTAGGGAAAAATCTGCTTCCAGATTTATTCTTGGTGGAATTCAACTCTTTGGTTGTAAGACTGAGGGCCCTGTTTCCTTGCTGGTTGTCAGCTGGGGTTTGCCTGTAGTTCCCAGAGGCTATAATATTCCTTACTATGTGTCCCCCTCTATCCTGAAGTCAGCAATGGTGTATCAAATACTTTTTATGCCTGAAATCTTTATCTTCTTCTGTCTTTGATCTCTAAACCAAGATTTAAAGCATATATGGGATTAAATTAGGTCCACCTAGATAATCTCCTTGTTTTAAAGTCAACTATATTATATAATATACTCTGTTCATGAGTGTAAAATCTATCATATTTAAAATTCTGGGGATTATGCAGAACATGTTCCCCAGTAGGGAGGATTTGTGGGGCCATCTTAAAATCCTGCCTCCCAAACTGTTATTTGTAAAACAAACAAACAAATACTCTTTTGCATACTACAAACTAAGTAGTTAGGAGAAGAAAAAGTTCAGATATTTCTGTTTTCCAAAAGTTCAGGTTATGCCACTTTGCTTTTATGAAAGACCTATGTTAGTATAGTAACCAAAATGAAAGCAAAAATCCTCTTTGGATTTCTTTTATTTAGCAAAAACAAGCACTCTATTTACAACATTTCAGCATTCAAAAGGTTCCATAGGATGGCAGGGGAAACCTGCATATAATTTAATCAATATTTGTTTTAAAAATCAATATGTCTCTTATGAAGTTAATTTTCTAATATCTAACCTTGACAGATCTACTACTACTTATTTTTAGAAATTTTACTTGCACATGACTCATTTACTACTAAATAGTACTACTACTCACATTACCAAAACCAAACAGAACATTTCTATATCTATTATGGGAGTGGGAGGGACTTTTATTGTTTATGCAAGCAAAAATGAAATGGCATATAATTTATACATAAACACCATCACTTCAAAGTGATTTTAACACTAAGGTTTTTGTTAAGATCACTTAAATGGTGAAGTAAGATATTTTTCAAAGCTATTGAACTTTCTAGATTTACAGAAGGAAGGTGTGAGAGTCTCACCACTGTACAGTTAGTTACCTATAAAGTTCAAGGAAGCTGTTCACCCCCAACAAGACCACCCTCATTCTAACACTAATTGCAAGTTTGAGGGGTTTCCAAAACTACCCTCAGCTTTGACAATTTGCTAGAAGTACTCACAGAACTCAGTGAAAACCGTTGTAGTTTAAGTTTATTACAGCGAAAGGATACAGACTAAAATCAGCCAAGGGATGAAGTGTATGTTGCTGAGTCTGAAGCTCAAAGAACCAAGCACAGAGCTTTCATTGTCCTCACCCTATGGAGTCAGGACGTGATACTTTGCAAGCATGTAATATGTAAGGTTTTTTTTCTGCAAATTTTGCAAGCTTTGAGACCATTTTTTTTTTTTTTTTTGACTGGATGAGCTAATGCTAAAGAAGGTTCATGATTTGGAGATTGTTGTTAATATAACCAAATCAAATCATTAAACTCAGTTGCAATCTTTTGGAGATCTGTACGAATAGGATATGTGACAATATGCACAGAGCGTTGCCAGTCAGGGAAGTTCATGGAGGGAATTTGGTGTCTAGAATTTTTAATGGGACTTGATCACATACTGTCCACGTGGCTGACCTTTAGTCTCTAGCCCCTCCGGGATGTCAATGTTGGGTTGATACCCTTGTCTCAGGTTCCTTCTGCAGGCAAAATTAATGTGCATAGCTCAGAGCCTCCATCATCAATCACGTTGTTAGTATCCCCAGGCCAAAGCTTTCAGGCAAACAAAGACACTCCTATCAGGCATGACATTTCCAGGGCCTAGAGATCACTTTTCAGTAGCTGAAGGCAAAAGCAAGACCCCTCCTTGGTTAAGATTACCTCTTCACTAGACAGACAAGGAGGGAGAGAAAGTGGAATGAATGCAAATAATAATCATTTTGGGGGGTCATACTTTGTGTCAGGGAATGTAGTAAGCACTGTTTTCCTATCCTCTTTTGACTATAATTAGAAAGATACTATCATTATCTCTATTTTAAAGGTAAAATGAGATTTAGAAAGATTAAGTGACCCTATAAATAACAAATGGTGGAAGCAGGATTTAGACCTGTGTCAGACTAACTCCAAAGTTTATGTTCTCAAACACTTCAGTGTATTCCTTCCACCAAAACCAAAAGACAATAAAAATATGTAATAAGCATTTAGAAGCAATTATTCTTGAGAACTGAGTTTTCAGAATAATTATCATTGAAATTTATAAAACTGCACTGCCACTTTAATAATGTAGGATATAGAGGAAGAAGTTGATACATAGAATTGTTAGTTCATTAATATCTTCCAATTGGATTATTCCAATCAGTTTAATTAATTCAAAATTATTTATGGAGTGTGCATTCTATCACAGGTGCTGTGCTGGCCACTGGTGACCCAAAGATGATGATAAATATGTTCCTGCCCACAAGGAGCTAGCGATCCACTGGGGTATGTAAACTATGTATTTTATTATTAGTAATATCATGTTTATTTGAAATAAATAGAGCTCAATATATAAGGATTTTTTTTTCTGCAAATTTTACAAGCTTTGGGACAATTTTTTTTTTTGACTGGATGAGCTAATGCTAAAGAAAGTTCATGATTTGGAGATTATTATTCATATGACCAAATCAAATAATTAAACTCAATTTCAACCTTTTGGAGATCTGTAAGAATAGGATAGATTTTAAAAAAGTAAAACTAGGAAAAAAACAAAACACTGAGATTTGTCTGTCTCCCACTTAAAAAGACAGCAAATGAAGGGAGACTAGGATTGCCAGGAGAACACATCTCACAGAGCCACAATGTGTATTTTTTCTTTACACTTATAAGAGTGACTATTTTGATTTTTTTGGGTTACTTTGGTAATAATTGTAACCTTTTATCTTTTCCTACTTTACTGACTTTTCCAACTGAGGAGGTTCCATATTGGGATAAAATAGGACTCCTTGTTTAGTTTGACTGTTGGCGAATATGTATTTTATTTGAGTAATTGTATTTGTTATAGTTTATGATAGTCATGCTTACAATAAACCATGCAGTATTCTTGGAGTAGTCCTGAAGAACTAAATACAGTAAATATTAGGTCTCCAAACCCTGGGCCACAGATTGGTTCCAGTCCTTGGCCTGTTAGGAACCTGGCCGCACAGCAGGAGGCAAGTGGCTGGCAAGTGAGCAAAGCGTCATCTGTATTTGCAGCTGCTCCCCAGCACTTAGCATCACCACGTCAGCTCCACCTCAGATCATCAGGCATTAGATTCTCATAGGAGCACCAGTCTCTATGGGGTCAAAGACTACTGCAGTAAATGCAGTAAATGTAAATAAGAAAAATTACATCCTAATGATACTTTATATATTTTATATCTCAATATACAATAGAATTAGAAAATTAAATAATAAATTTCAGTGAACTTCACGTCCAGTAGTTTGTACTGATGTTATACAACATAAAAACAATATATTTGGACATATTTAATAAGTATATTAATATGCTATTTAGATTAAGTAGTACAACTGCTGAGAGAACAGTTCTGATAATTTTAAAAATGTGAGCACACCAGGAAAGAACATGTCCTTTTTTCTTGGAATATGACTTTAATTTTTAAAAGCATTTAATATGATAAGCCATATCCATCATTTTTGCATAGATAAATGTTGTGGCAATTTTTTGAATGAACCTCTTGATTCCCTAAAGAAATTATGTCTACACTATAAATTTACAAATGAAAGGCCATTTATCAGAGTTATAAATATAAGTGGTTCCTGTGCTCCTATAAACTTAAAAAGGTTTAATATTTATCAGATTTTGCTCATAGTTAGTATGGTAAAAAGAATATAGACATTGTCACACTTACATGGTGTGATAACATTGGCAAAGTGTGAGAAAAACATACAATATTTTTTTTGACTGCTTGAATTACTGCTGGCAATAGAACATAAATCAACCTTTCTGATGGCTAGTCCAAAGATGTTTATTAATCTATTCATTTAATCTAAATAGTCACTCTTGTCATTTATAGAGCTGGGTCAAAGGGAAGTGACAAGTGCTTCTAAATCCCAGCAGTTACTTTGTGCAGCTTCATAATTATGTCAGCTAAGTCTGGTTGAAATCTAGATCAAAATGCATGAAAGTCTTTTCTTATGCTAAAGATATTTAACTACAATCTATTTTCTTGTTTGTGTCTAATCAGAATCTCAGTTTGTTCAACCATTTATGAAACTCACTACATGGCTCTCTTTTTGAATTTCCAGTTTTTAAAGTCTGCTTTCCTTCTTTACTCCCCAATGTCCCTCTCTCAAATGGAAATAATCCTACGCTGTGTAAACTTTGAAAAGGACTGGGAAAGTCACCAAATTCCTGTGTACCGAATTAAGAAATAACATGTAGTGTATGATTTTGACCACATGTAATGAGATTAAAGACCATGTAATGAGATTAAAGACAGGTAGGATGCAGAGATGTGGAGTACAGAGAAGGGGACTTAGATAGCAAAGGTCAGAGAAAGCCAATGACAATTAAGCTAAAGGAGACAGCTATGCAGATGTTGTGGGGAAAAGATGGTATGAGAGTGTCTACGTGTGAGTGAGTGAGTGAGTGTGTGTGTGTGTGTGTGTGTGTGTGTGTTACTTGTTAAAATATGGAGAGTCTGAGCAAAGAGCTAAACTCTGGATTAAAATAATGTAACCAGGACTCAATTTCTCTCCATCCCTCAGCTTCCACTAACATGGCTTCAGTCTCTTGCTTCATGGGGGAGCAAGGCGGTGGCAGTAGCATTGCTTCAATTGTAACACATCCTCTTAGGCTTCATGTCAAACAGGAAACAGAGAGTATCTTTCCCAGAAGTCCTATCAAAAGTCTCTTTCTACTAATTTGCTTTGATTAGATCACAGACTAATCCAAATGTACCTCTTTTGGAGCAGGGGATAGAGTTAGCCTTGTAGTTATTCATGGACTAAGGGTTAAATCCCAGAGGGAGATGGGTTACGTGGATACTTGGTAGCAAAAAAGAATGATTTGCTACCAGTAAAATCACATTGCTTATTTATTGTGTAATATGTATATAATTCCAGAAATTTGTAGGTTTCCTAGCAATCTGCGGATTCTGGGTTAAAAAAACTCTAAGAGTAACATTGAATCAGTGCCTTCTGGAAAAAACAAGAAACAGCAATGATATGTATATAGTTATCTGGGAAAATGAGTTGTTATTGGGATTGTTTTCTGAATAGTCAAAACAAGCATAATCTATAACTAGTTTTTAAAATGATAATATCAAAGTAAGAATGGAAAAGAAGTTATTTTTTGTTAGCTAAAATGGAAAAAGGTGGTTCAGCCTGGAGTTTTCCAATGATGGTTCAACAACTCTTATTGCTATGGGAGCCTGTGTTTATGTGCATCCCAACCCTTCAATTTTGTCAGTTCAGTTAAAAAAGTAATAATCGGGTCTGTGAAAGTAATTTGTAAAGGAAATCTTTTTCGATAATTGGCCCAAAGTAACTGTTGATTTTGCTGACATTTTTCTCCTTTTAGCCATATTTTATTTTGGAATATGTTGGTGAAATCAGTTATTTTCTTAAAAATTGTTTTTACTATAGAAATGTATAGAGAATTGCTATAAAGTATATGTCAATCATAGAAAAAATATGGATACTTTAAAAGTGCCTACATGGTGATTGTGTAGTTTTCATTAATATAGGGGAAAAAATAACCTTTTAACAACATAGAGATTAGAGTAGCAGCCACAGAGATAGCAGTCACAATGATACTTTATTTTTACAAAGATTTCTCAGTTTATTGACAAGAAGGAGTTAGCTTGGAATTTTAAGCTGCCTCACTGAACACAAGGGGAGTTTTTCTTAAGTGAATTAAAGTACCACTCAAAAATGGGAAGGAATTCTGTGAATACCAGATATTTTTATAAAATAAACATGTTAAATGAAGACAGTTTCACTGTCACCTTGTCTCTCTTCACACAAACAAAAACCTTCTGAAGTTATCACAATTCTTTTTGCATGCATAAGCTTTTAACCCAAATCTTCTATTTATGATTAAAGTGAGTTGTCACTGCTTAAGTTTAATACTCTCAGTTGTGAAAAAGTACATCATATATTTTTCCCTACCAATTAATGCCACTGAAATTTTGGAAGTTGCCCGATTTTCCGCAAAGACCGCTGTGTATCTGACTTTCCAGATTAACATGTAATTTTAAAAAAATCTTTTCCCTGAAAACCTGTTTACCACCAGTTCTTGCTTTGTTGAGAAGTTTGTAGATCTGTTATCACTCTGTGTGTGTGGTTTTTGTTTTGTTTTGGTTTCTAGATTACAACAGATCTTTACTGAATGTCAATTATCTATGACTAGGAAACAGCAGGTAGTTCATTCATTGAAGACTGGTTTACAAATTTTCTTGCTATACATTTCTCTCTGTTTTTTCAGATTCAGTTTTAGTTTTTACCAAGGTAGGGAGTTGATTCTCTTCATAGTAATACTAATGATTGATAGGGTTTGAAGGGGAAGTGAGTTTAAAAAAAAAAACACAAAAAACTTATTCTCGTACATAAGAAAAATGTTATTCTTCCATTTGGTCTAGAACACATCAATGGATATTTTTAAAGCTGTAAATTAAGACAGGAAGAAAATGTCACTCCTGTAATCTTTTCTAAAGACAAAAGATAGAGGAACAAAATTCTGTAAGAGAAATTCAAAATATATTTTTCTTATATGATGTTCAATTTAGCAGTGTAGGTATGGGTTTCGGATAAGATTAAATGTTTTTACAGATGTGAACTGTCAAACCATTCCCTATTATTAATTTTAAGGGCTTTTTAGGAAGAAGGAATGGGTTTAATCAAGATCCCAAAGCATAGATTTCTAAAGACAGCTGCCTTTCTGATTAAGGAGGAGGGAGTGAACACAAGAAGAATATCCACATACATATTTGAGTTTCACTTTTAGACTTGATAGCTTTGGTCACTGATTGGAATTTTTCTCTCACTAGGAGTTAAAGACACAAAGCAGGTAATCTATATACTCTTTCCCAGATTTTCGAAAAGTGCCTGTAGATGAAAACATGTCAGACAACTGGTCAAATAGGGCCTGGAGGTTTTCTCTGTTTGTTTGTTTTAAATCCATTCTTTACTGAGAAGAAATAAAAGAAAGCTCGAGGTCGGTGACAGACTTGGGTTCTTGCCACTTCCCAGCTCACTCTGCGCACGGCTCTCTACTTCAGAGAAAGTTAATATTTTCCAGAGATGTTCCATAGGTATTCTAAATCATATTACAGACACCTGCTCCTTTATATGGATATGTTATCCACCTAGGATGAATCTGAGTTGATTTTTATTTTAGCGTGCTGTTTTCCAACAACCTCATTAATCTCGGCATGCAGAATTTAGCAGGAAAGTTGTGTTTTGGCAGCTGACACTGTTTAATGTAAATGATTTATGATTATTCCTTATGTATACACAATAGGCACTTTATAAATTAGATTGTTCTAGGTGTAACACGATACATAAATGTTATTGCTATAAATTTTAAAGTTGGCTATATATTTTTGTATCATGTAACCAGTTGACTTATAAATGGTGACTATTTCAACCTGCACTTTCTACTCAATATTGTAAATGGTAATTTAAGTTAGCCTAGCTAAGATATACACAGAGTCACTCAAACTACACATGAACAAGGCACCCTGGAATTTCTCCAATGTGGTTTCTGGCTATCTTCCATTGGTGACGGAGGAAAGAAGAAAGAGTGAGAGGAGAAAATGAAACTAAATTATTATTAGTTTTTTCCCAGCAAAGTCAGGAGCTGAGAGAGAGAAAAAAGGGAGAAAACATCAAACAGGAAAAAAGCATTAGTAAAATCAGTTCAGCAAAATTTAGTTAGCTACCACTTCATAGATATGTTTTCATTAAAATAATATTAAATAAAGATATAGGTAATAATAGAATAGCTCTATAATTATATATTATATTTTTATATTAATAAACATTATATTGCTTTCAGTGTGTAATACAAATAATACTTAATTACTTTTTTGCATTTCTGTGAATGAAGTGTTTGAGAAACGTAGTTTTGCAAATCGCTTGATTCTGTTAGTGAATCAAGACATTTTATTAGGTGTATAATGCTGTTATACTAATAGCCCTCATTTTTAACCATGGTATCTTAGTTTACTGTGACTTTCTTACTGCAATCTTAAAGGATTATTAAAGAAAACTTAAATAATTGGTCATTTTAGATCCATGTACTTGTTAAATACCCAAATCATCTAAAATATTGAATTAGAGCAGGAGTAACATCCATTAAATTGATCAGCCAGATTAATAGCAAGTTTCTGCTGCTCCTGGTGTTGACTCCTTACTTGCCCACAGTCCTAGTTTCAAGGATGATTTGAATTGTTCTATGCCCTGATTTGTGTAAACAAGAACTGGGGTGTGAAGAAGGGCTATTGTGTTTAGGGTCACTATTCTGATAGTGATTGTATAGTCTATTTCATAGACTGTTTCAGTTGATTCCCTTTCCTCATGTCCTCTTAAGTATTAATGTCTACTCAATTGATCTGGTTACCCATGAAATCAGTCCAAATCAGCTGTTATAGTGGCTAAAAATACAAGATCAGTAATTTTAGAACCTAGAGGTTCCTGTTCTGCACAAAAGGACTCTCATCAGGCAATCCCCAAATGAAAAAATTATGAGACTGAAACCACTGTGTGTGTGTGTGTGACTTATAATAACAAACATTTATTTGGCTCTTATATCAAAGGAAACATCCGAATGTGCTCCTTTATAGCTTATGTAATATACTTTTGTCATACTTTTTGGAGCTGTCCTAGTGCATGCATGGGAAAGAATATGCATATGCACATAGCTCTATATATGTAGGCACTATAGTCAAAACAACTTATTTGCCTAGCTGGCTTAGCTACAAAGCTGACTAACCCACCCACTACCAAACTCCCTAGAGGGCATAAAGGTCAAATAGAAGCAAGAAACCAACAAGCTTTTAACAAAAAAAAGTTATTTAAGAAGTTCTCAGTGGCAGTGTTCATCTACTAAAAGGGAGAGCACCCATTTCCTGACCATCCATGTGTCATCAGCAGTAGCTTTGGATTCACTGTATGAGGAGAAAGGCCACTTTTGCACTGCTGTTGGTATATACTCAGGTAAGCCTAAATTGAAATTCCAGAAAGACTGTTGTACTGGACTAGACTGCTGGAAGAGTCGAGATCTGGTAGAAGACTTTTATAAATCTCAGTTCACTTATCCTGTAGAATTTTATCTACCTTTTAAAAGTCTGCTTTTTTTTATAGGAGGTTAAATTTAAATGCAAGACCTCCAGATTTAAATATATATGTGTGTGTATACATACACACACACACATGCAGATATACACAGACATATATGTAAAATCAGAAAAAAACCTCCATCATTTTTTGTTTATTCTAGAATACTTACAGTGTGTTTCATTTACTAAGGACTTTCTTTTTGTCAGGTATTGTTTTTGGCCTTTGCACGTAGTATCTAATTTAAGCCTCCTAAGTACCTCATGAAACAGGTACTATTATTATACCCATTTTTTCAGCTGAGAGAATTGAAAGAGAAACTTGCCATGACTCAACAGATAGTAAGAAATGGAAGCAGGAATCCAACCCAGGCAGAGTGACCCCGGGGCTGAAGCACACACTCTATCAGATTGATTTGTAAGCAATATATTGTGTTTCATGTATGAAGAGAATGAAATGGGCCATCATTTGGTAGGAAGTAGAATTTGAGTTCTTTTCCTTGTACAAATGATCACTGTATGTCTCTCTCAAGCTCTGTTGTGACCAGTAGCAAAGCTTATTTGAGACAGCTAGTCAAAACTGAGAAAAATAGGCTATTGCTGTAGAAGAGAAAGGAACATATTGGTTAATGTGAGGGTCTGACCCTAAGACCTTGTTTTCACTATAACCACAGCAAACAAGTGAGCTAATGAACCATAGCTGTTAGTGTGCCATCAGTATCTTGCAGTTTTGTCATCAGGGTAGCCACCATCAAGAAGGACAGAGTGCCCTCTATGAATATGTATTTAGTACTAGATACAGTAATTTATTCTTTTGAAGAGCGCTTTAATATTTTGGTTTTGATAAGTATATAAGCAATAATCAGTAGTTAGGAGTTTCAGGCTAAAATGGATGCCATTATTAGTGACTTAACAACTTTGCATATGAATTCCATGTGTGTCACCCAGATGAGATCATGCTACCCAAAGCTACATATATTTAATTTTTAGAAAAGAATCTCTTGTGCTATGAATCCTTTAGTTCTCAAAACTATAGTAGTCACTAATTTCCAGACTCTGAATATGTAAAATAAAGTACTCGTACAAAAATCTCAGAGGCTGCATAGGTCAGAACATTTGTTTAAACTAATATAGAATTAGCTTTTTCAGTTCCAGCTCCCTTTTTCCTATCTATTTGCCTTGCTAATAAGACCTTACCTATTCCTGTTCAGTTACCCAGCATCATTATTTCTTGTGTTTTGGATTTTTTATTCTGACTTGAGCAGAACTTTCTAGTTCACAGACAGAAAGCCTGTTTGGTAAAGGATTATGGCAACAATTAAACTTAACCCAAAGTGAACAAAAGAACATCTTACAGTACAGAATTTTAATACATTTTGAAAATTGGTCTTTATAGATATTTTTCTCTGCCTGAAACATGTCCCAGTTCTATTTATATAAGGGAATAGTGACATCCTGTGTGTAACTAGACTAATCGCCTCTGTTGTTAACCTATTTGAGAAGGAAGTTAAATAGAAATAAAATATCATTAAGTACTGAAAGAGGCAATTTTTACCTTGAAGTAAACGAAGCTTTATCAAAGAGCGTGGACAAAAGAGAAAGATTTTACCTCCTTCCCTTCTTGTTTGTTTCACCATCTCCCTTCCTCCCTCTTTTCTTTTCATCCTTTTTTAAATCCTTCATTTTCTTGTCTCTGTGCAATTACACTAGTTCTCTCCATTTTTTCTCTACTACATTCATTTTCTATATTATAAGGTAAAGGTCTAGTGTTACTTTGCACAGATATTCTATTTTAAAAATAGAATTGAGGAAAGATATAAGTGTGGGAAAAGGAGATAGTATTTTTGTTTTAATCCTACTGAATGTCTTTTTTGGGCAAGGATATACAAGGATATACCCTATATAATTTGAGGCAAGGATGTACCCTATATAATTAATTAGGTGTCTTACTGCTAAGGAAAAAAATCTTAGATTTCTTCATCTCTTGACAAAAATGTATGTTAATTAAATTTAGAGAAGGGTCTAGAAGCATGACAAAAGTAGGGTTTCTCTTGACTTCTTAAATCCAAAAGAAATTATTGGAGGGCAATATATTATGGTAGAAAAAGTATAGTTTCAGGGGTCAGAGTTACTCATATCTCATGCCAAATACGTGGCCAAAGGGGAACTAAGAGAGCAATTTTTTTCCAAAAGTATCCTTTTCAATATTTTAAAAGATAATATGTTGTCAAAACTTTTGAGAAAACAAAGAGAGAAAACAGGAGCAAGATGTATATAGGATAAATTAGTCAAAGGTGTCCTTCTGTTTATGTCCTAACTTACCCGCCAAACTCTAGCGAGAGACAAGCCTTTGCCCAGTCCTAGCCTTGCTAATTTGATACCTCATCATCAAAATGGTGTTTGTTTTTAGTCGGATAGCTTGTTAAGACTTTTTTTTGAGTTAACAATTGTCACATTATAATATATTTTTCAAGTCAGGTAACTAAGTTTGCCTTTTGCATGTTACATTTACTTAAAAGAGCTTAGTTAAAAGTTATGACCACTTTTTAAGAAGAATTTCCTTGTGAAATACTTGAGAATGATAAGCCAAAGTAAATGTAATCACTGGACTATATAATGATTGCTGAGGTTTAAATAGTTGGAATCGAAATGGTTTGAGGTTTCAGAATATGATGGAGTTGGATTCCTCAACTTCCAGGAAACTTTTCCTGACTCATTTTCTTCACCTGTGACGTGGGGATAAAAATTTCTTTCATAAGGTTATTGTGAGACTTTAGTGAAGAAACATTTGCATAACTCCATACCTCGAGCCTGTAAATAAATACTTAATAAATAGTATTTATATTATTTCAGATAACTTTTGATAAAGCTAAATGATTTGGATACTAAATAGTTTATTGTAAAGAAATTTAATCTTATCTGTTCTTCAAATGGATTTGATTAATAACCTATTTCATATACTGTTTATAGTTTTTACTGTAGTAACCTTTCACTTCTATTGATAATTGATATTATCAATAACTGGATAATAGCACAAGAAAGTACTATTAGAAAGGATTATTCCTTAGGGAAAATACAAAGTAAAAGAAGAGAGAAAAATACTGCAGAGAGTTTTCCTCTGTATTGCCTTTGTTGTTCATCTTGAATTTGCCAATGATTATCAGAATGTAAAAGAGGATCCTATGAGCAAAGAAAACCCTTAGCTTTACAAAAATGGTCAGTTGGTCATAGCTCTGTTTTGGCGACTGTGCAAATCAAATATTGTATCTGTGATCACTGGAGTGTCCAGCAGTTTTACACAAGTCTCCCATCAGTTTTGCTGGCGATCTTCAATGAGATAGGTAATTGCCTGAATAAGGAACTCAGAAAACCATCCTCGGGAGTTTCAGATTCAGTCACTACTTATTATCATAAGATAATTCGATCATTCATTCAACAAATATTTATTGAGTGCACATTACGTGCCACCCATCATGTTGGTCTTGAAAATATAGTCATGAACAAAGTAGCCAAGGCACAGGGCCTCACAGATTGTACAGCCTGCTGGAAAAGGTGCGCATCATAAAACAAGTAATACAATAAAACATATAAGTCTTATCATAGAGGAAATTTTTTATGATCTTTTAGCCAAACTGAGATATGAATTCCCAATTGTATGATATCACGTCTCCCTTTGAATTTCCATAGCATTTTATTTGTGCCTCCATTTGAAAATACTTTCCATCTTGTGTTCTACCTCTTTATGATTATAGCATCTTTTTGAGACTGCAAGTTTCTCAGGAGCCAGACAGGATACATGTGGGATTCTCCTTCGCATCTTTCAGAGAACGTATGCATGTGTGCTGCATAGGGTAGGCACTAAATAAATGCTTTTGAGAGAATGAAGTAAAGAAAACGTCTTAGAAGTTTACTTCCATTATCTTTTTTTTGTTTTAAATCTTTATATATTTCACTTTGAAACTTCAAATTTCTTCTTTGTATGAATAGTGGTTAGAGGGAGGTAAATAATCAGAGTCATTCTCCCTACCCCCTACTATTTTCTCAAAATTTAATACATATCAGTGTACTCTGGATGAAGTTACTATTTTAAGAGTTTCAAAGTTTGCTTTATAAAAGTTTGACTTTAGTTGGTACATGAAAATAATAATGGAAGAAACATCTATTGTTTGTGGTCTGGCTTATTTTTGGATGTCATGGTCAACCTTTTTTTTTTTTTTCCCATCACTAGATCTGTTAAGAGAATCAATGTTAGGTTAACTAATATCTAGTTTTAAAAAGTCAAAACTCTTCATTGGTTGTGAGAAAGACAGAACATTTAATCAATGGTTTGGTTAGTATTCATTTGCTATTGCGCAAGTAAATCACGCTAAAAAATAAAACTCTAAAAAATTAAACTGAATTCTGACAGGGTTTTAAAAGGGGGGAAACAAGTAGCTCTTATACAGAAACCCAATCCATATCTTAAGAAAATGTATTATTAAAAATTATAAAGGAAGGACTTCAACAAAAAAGACTGAAGCCCTTGCATAGTCTAGAAGAAACTGAACTGCACCGAGATTGAGAGACCTGAGCACAGCGTTGCCTGTGAGCTGGGGTGTAATTTAGTGAGCTGACAGGAGGAGTGAAGTATCTCCTCAATATCTGTGTTTGGCAGAGGAGATGAATGCATACATCAGGAAACAATGTTTAAGTGTTTTATTTCCTTATTTCAGCCTGTCAAACTGTCAGTATAGTTAATGGCCACCAAGAGAGAAAGAGAGAGAGAGAGGAGGGGGAACAGAGAGAAACAAAGGTGCTATGGAATCTGAAAAGAAAGAAACCAGGAAAGCATTTGCATGTTTCTGTGGCATAATGGTCAGTCAGACAGAAATTACTCACTATGTTCATGACTCTACGAAATCCAGATGTGCTAGTTTCCTACCTATAATCCCTGCATCCCTTTCATGCCTTCAATTATGTCCGTCATAATTGCATCACTTAACTTTGATCTCTGCAACTCTTTCATTGAAATCTAGATTGATTATCAATACTTAAGGGGTTATTTTATGTTATGTTGGTAGTATCTGGCTTTACACAGTTTTCAAGTTTACAATCATGTTTGCATTGTTCGTAAAATCTGGTATTAATGCTATTTATACAAAAATGTTCAGTTATTTGTATACAACACCTTTTTTTTTTATTGTGCTAGATTTGGCCTACTGCATCTTTGTTTCTTTTTTTAAAGAAAAAGCGAAGTGTCTAAAGTAGATATTTCCTTGTAGGAATATAAAACTACTTTAAATTTCTAGAAGAATCTTATTACAGCCAAAGAATTTTTATTTTATAAATGGGAAGCATTTTTATTGAAACATTTTCTTACTTTAAATAACTTATTTTCCCACAGAAATGGAAATACTTTTTATCATTAAAATTTCTGTCAAATTGAATTTTAAATCTTTGAATTCACTACTGTAGTGATGAATACTTTTTCATAATGAACACTTTTAGTTGCCTTATAAACTGAAAGCATTTAATTAGGAAAAATTGTCTTTTAAATATAAATTTTAAAATATTATAAAATGGTCTAAGTAAAACTAGTATTGGGATTATTAAATACCCTGGATTCTGAGTCTGGCTAATCATGAAGTAACCTGGAAGCACTTAAAAATATAGACCCTTGGGCCCCAGTTCAGAATGCCTGGAAGAGAATCTCAGGGATAAGGGCCCAGCAGCTGTGTTTCTGAGATCCAGGCCCCACTCCCTTCCCTTTGCCCCCAGGTGATGTGGGCTGTCAGCCAGGTGAGGAACCACTCTGTCCCTGATATGGAAATGGCACTAGTCTGGTTATCAGTAGAATTCTGGCTGATTTCTAACGTCATCATTTATTCACTGAATAACCTTGGGGCTAATCATAAGCTTTGGGGGAGCACATTTTTTTTAACTGAAAACAATTTGTATGATTGTTTCAAGCCCTAAGATCTTGTGACTTCATTATATTAATAAGATTGAAAAGTGTTTTAAACTTTAAAAACCTGAATTAAAATACACACATACTGTTTTTTTTATTAGTTTGCTTTTTTAGTTTGATTTTTTGTTGTTGTTTGCTTCTGTTAACTGAAAAATTCTTCTCTCTCATCTTCGGTTCTTGATTGAAACTTTCCTTTTATGATATCAATCACGAAAATTTTATCATGAAAGTGAAAATTTACCACTTCGTCCTTTAGATCTTGAGATGCAAAACTGAATTATTCTCTGCCCACCCAATCATAATATTTCATCAATGCTCATATCTTAACAAATGACACCAGCATGTGTCTTGTGTCAGACGGAAACTAAGAATCAACATTACCTCTTATTTGTCTTCGATACACTAGGTTGATTTTATCCCCTAAAATATAGTTTGTCAACTTCTTTTTATTTCATCACCATTTGTCCTGGGCCAAGGTGTCATTATTCCTGGATTCTACAATAAACTCCCAGTTGAGAGATTTTCTTTACTTTTTTTGCCATCTTGTGCTCTAGTAAGTGCTCAGTACTGCAAAGAGACTTAAAAAAATTCTAATCTGATCACAGATCTTCTCTAATGCAAACTTATTAATAATTTCCACTGTACTTAGGATAAAGACCAAAGTCTCTGTGATGGCCTGCGAGATTCTGGATGACCTCACTATCCTTTTCCACCTCAGTTTCTGCACTCTAGGCACACTGACTGGCCATCCTTCAGTCTCTGATACACTGCATTCCTAGCTTAGGACTGTGGAGTTTTCTTTTCCATCTGTCTAGAAGCCTTTTCACCATCAACTCATCCATTTTGTGAGCTGAAATGACATTTCCTCAGGAGAGCCTTGTCTGATGCCCCAGGTATGATTGGCTCCACCTGTTATGTGCTTGTGTAGACAACCTCGCATTTCCCTCCAATGCATTTTTCACAGTTTATCATTTCATATTAGTACAATATTTTGGTTAATTTTAATTGAATCTGTAAGAGTATAAGCCTGGTCAGAGTAGGAACCTTGATGGTTTTGTTTACCACTGATTCCCTAGTTTTCCAGTGTATAGTATATAGTAGGTTCTTAATTAAAATTTATTGAGTAAAAAAATAAATGAATCAATTTAAAAAAAGTTCTCACATATGCAGAAGAAACTCCTCCATTCTTACATATATTCTTTCTAATCCTATTGGAATATACAAAACATTATCAATTTTACAATGTTTCTTTCTATTGCAAAGAATATTTAATCTCTCAACCTGCCTCCCCCTCACGACCTCATCGCATATTTCTCATTCTTTGTTCTGGCAACATCTGAACACCTGGCTTTAACTTTTTTCTGTACCTCTCTGAGATAAGAGTGTGAAAGCAGTAGGCTTGTTTTTGTGCTTTTGAGATGGGGCCTAAAATTGTGCAAAGCTTATGCAAGAAATACAGATAGAGAAGAGGGCCTGGAATTCTCTGTTTGTTTATGTAAAGAGGTTGCTGCACAGAGGGTACACAAACATCAGATCTTTATGAATCTGAGTGTGAATCTTTGTGAATCCTGGTGAATCTAAATATTAGATTCCTGTCTTAATTCAATACATTGACACAGGTTATTGGTAAGAAAGACAGCTTTTGGAGATGAAGAAGCTTTGAGGTATGGAGTTAGTTAAGGAAGGATATTTATTGATGTCTGCTTTTCCAGGATATTATATTCTTCATAAAATACAGTGATCTGGAAAACCAGAAACTCTCCACGCACCTCATGCATTAAGAGAGGCTTCTCTCTCACCCTTTTCTGGCTATGTGTTTTATCCCTGGGTGGTGAGAAATCCATTAGGCCCTAATCAAAACATGTTCCAGGAACCATACCTTATAATTGTCTGTCCCAAGACCTTACACCTATTGATGAGACCTGTGAAGATTTCTTCTATGTGTGTCCTTTGGGGGTCTCTGCCACTGGGGTGGGCAATCGGAGGCCCGAAGATAGCCATAGGGCAGCTGCTTGAGAGGAGATGGCTGCAAAAAAGGGGTGCCTCCATTTGTTTTCTTTTCCTAGGTACACAAACGTTAGGGAGATGCTGGAGAATAAGTAGGTGCTTTAGGAAGAAGGTATATATTAAGAAAATAAGAGGACAGAGAATAAAACCCTGAGGAACATAATATCAAGACCCAGTAAGCTCATACTTGACCAGGTGGATAGATAAACCAATTAGTGTCTGAGTAAAACAACTTTTGAAAAGAGATATCACTGGAAAAATCAGAATTAGGAAAGTACAGCCTTGATTTTTGCAGTGTGATTCTCAGAACTAGTTAGCACCAAGTTATGAATAGTGAGTTATTTGTTCTAGCGAGCTCATGGCAATGATTCATGTTGTGAACCTACTGGACCCAGTTGTCATATCCCCAGTGCATCTCAATCTGTTATTAATTTTTTTTTGGAGAATTGAGGGTTGATTTGGTTTCAATATTTGTTTCTCATCACATAATTAATATATATTCTCAAAATTTTCAATAGTGTGATAGTTATTCCCATTATCAAAAGCAAGAATTAACAACTTAGATAGGAAATTAATAGTGCAGTTAGAATTTACTGTCAAGAAAACACATTCCCATTCACTGCTGTCTTAAGCAAACAAAATCTCAGTGATACTAATAGAGGAACTCAGAAAGGAACAAAGTGTGGGACTTCTTAGCTTTAAGGTGATTAAACAACTTCATTCAACAGGCAGCTCTTTTTCCTTAAGGCAACAGCTTTCTCTTTCACAGTACCTTCAAAATCTTTTTGCAAAGTTGAAAGAGCTGTAATTTTTATGTAACTATTTTATTCAAGACATTAATGACCTGGATCACTGAAAATAACCATGGTAACAGGTGAGAAATCAAAGACAGTTAATTTAATTGCCACAGAAAGAAAATAAGTGCAAATAATCTATAATTCTTCATTCCCAATATGTACATATTATTTTCTTACTGCATTAATTACCCAATAGTTAGACAGAAATTATCTAGTTGTTGCTTTGTGACTCCCCATTGCATTCATGTAATGGTTTTCACTCTAATAACTAATCATTATAATTTCTTACCTCAGCAGTTTAGGCTGCTGGGAACTGGGTAACATGTTCATTGAGTTGACATTAACAATTTTTAATAACAATAAAAATGATATTTTAAGTATAGTGGAAAGGAATTAAGCACTTTTTTCTATCCAGTTACCTAAAGGCCAATCTAGTTCAGTGCCTCTCTACAAACTGCTAGTGATAGGCAACTGTTTCTTAGATGGAAAGATTTCAAAATGCATCTTAATTTCTAAACTCTTTTTCTTGGAGTTGCTAGAATATTCCCGTAGAACCTCGCTGAAAGTAAGAAGCAAAATGTAGAATTCTATAAATAGGAACATATTTAGAATCACTGCCAGGGCTGGTAAATATTTTGTTGTGTTTATTATGTGTCAAATCTTTTGCTAGGCTTGGGGATGCAGTGGTCAATATGGCAGGGATAAAGGTACAGATGATGAAACAGGAAATCATGACTAATGAGAAAGTTTATATAGTTTTTAACATTCATTTAGTACATACACTGTAAAAGGCAGGAAATAGTTGGTATTTAAATTTCATGACTGTGTGCAAGAATCTTGTAGCATAACAACAGAGGATATAATCAGTTGTATAAATAAATATAATACCTACCATTTTATCGATTGCTTTCTATGTCCCAGATATAGTTCTTTAATTCTCACACAAATATACAGCCACCTCCATAAATACATTTGTTTATCTTTATTTTCACATGAGGAAGCCAAGGTTAAATAGTTGACCAAGCATATCTGAGCAAATAAGAAGGGACAGCAGATACCAGTCCAGACTGTACTTTACTAAGTTCTAAAATTTCTACAGAAAAAATAATTAAGAGGCTTTTCAGTTCTGGCACTAATAGCTAGTGCTATTTAATTTTAGTTGGTTCTGTTCCCTATTTTAATTCCATACTAAACCAAAATCATTTCAGAAAGGATCTATCACATCTTTTAGATTAGATTCTTAATCTTTGGCAATTCTATCTCAAAAAACTGTCTCAGAAATAATTTTGACAAATTAATAAATGAACAAAGGTAGATATGTGCTAAAAAGAAAGTATAGAACTACCTCACATCCATTAGGAAGACTACTATATAAAAAAAATAGACCAAAAATAACAAGTATTCATGAGGATATGAAAAAATTAGAACCTTTGTACACTCTTGTTGGAAATATAAAAAGTTAAAAAGTTATAGTGACTTTGGAAAACAGTGTTGCAGGTCCTCAAAAAATTAACACGTGATTTACCATTTCATTTCTGTTTATATATCTAAAAGAATTAAAAGCAGAATCTTGAAGAAATATTTGTACACCCATATTAATAACAGCATTATTTACAATAGCCAAAGGTAGAAGTAACCCAAGTGTCTATCATTGAATGAATGGATAAACATAATGTGGTGTGTGTGTGCACGCGCATGTAATTCAGCCTTAAAAAGAAAGGGAATTTTGACATATGCTACAATATGGAGGAATCTTGAGGACATTAAACATAGTGAAATAAACCAGTAACAAAAAAGACAAATGCTGTGCAATTTTACTTAAGTGAAGTACCTAGAATAGTTAAAATTATAGAGACAGATAGGAAAAAAGGTGTTTGCTTGGGGCTGGACCTAGGAGGGTAGAGGAAAGGGACTTGTTCAATGGATGTAGAGTTTCAGTTTTACAAGATTAAATGAGTTCTGGAGATTGGTTGCACAACAACGTGAATGTATTTATAACTACTATGCACTTACAAATGGTTAAGGTAGTAAATTTTATTACATGTATTTTAGCACATTAAACATTTAAAAATAGCAAATGGAAGGTTGTATGACAGAGAGGACCTGGAGGGGGAACCTCATTAAGTAGGTTGTTCAGCAAAGACAAGTCCAAGGTATGCACAATACCATGCAGTCAGCTCTGCCCAAAGCCAAGGATAGAGCTTTCCATGCAGAGAGATCATCAAACACAAATCCTTGGGTTGAGAGAGAGCTAGATGAGTCTGAATGAAAAAGAAGTCAGTCTAACAGCAACACAGTGGTAGACGATAAGCTTGGAGAGAGGTAGAAGGGGACTGATCATAGAAGTATTTTGGCCTGCTTTATTATTATTACACTGTAGCTTTATTTGCAAAAGCTCTTTGTGACTTTAAGACAGGGGTCCCCAAACCCCAGGCCATGGGCCTCTTAGGAACCAGGTCTCACAGCAGGAGGTGAACGATAGGCTAGCAAAGCTTCATCTGTATTTGTAGCCAGTCCCCAGTGCCAGCATCACCATCTCAGCTCCACCTCAGTTCATCAGGCATTAGATTCTCATAGGAGCACTGGTCCCTGGTGCCAGAAAGGTTGGGGATTGCTGCCTTAGGAGATCACAAACTTCAGAGTGTTCATTTTGTTTCAAAAACAGTAGTTGGCACACTTATTAATGTCATGATTCAAGTGTCTCTTTTTGCACAATCTTAAAAAAATATTGAAAAGTAGGAGTATGTTAACTTGGTGGGGCTTTATTTTTATTTATTAACTATATTTCTGAAGTGACTGCAACCCTCAAGAATTTCCCTTTATATCTACCTTGGTAAAATGCCAGCGAACCACTACTTAAAAAACTGCATTAATTTTATACTTCAAAGTACTTCAAAAGTCTCTGGATGTTTTCTGGGGCCGGGTCAGTTCATCATTTCTCACTACAGTGATTTTGGAGACTCTAGAGGCCTTAGCTTAAGCAATTAGTATTGCTAACTTTGCTGAACACTGTCTAGGACTACACTTAGCAGTGTCAATTCATTACAAATAGTTTAATACTGGAGTCATATCCTAGAGCTGTTAACACACAGAATTGAAAGTTTATCAAAATGGTAGCTCTCATTATATGTTTTCTTAAGTATATCCCAAAGGTAAAAGTTGCTAAAATTCAAATGTGTTATGGTTAAATTCCCCCTTGTACATTGATTTCCTTTGGTGGAGAAGCCATTATCTGAATGATTAGTAATCTTGAAAACGAAACTATATCCACTTTAATAGCGTGATAGATTTATGCTACATTCTGTATTATATGTTGTTCCTACTTAATTGTGTCTAGAAATTTTATCTTACTTTTGAATATTGTTCTCTACTATTCAAGGTTCAGAATGGCACAGTAGTTCTGAAAGTTTTCATCTGACCTTTCTCACCTGACATTTGTCTCAGATCACCAGTAATGTGGAAAGATTCTGGGGAAATTTTCCTAAATGCATCAATGATTTCCATTTCCCCATATTTCACTAGAAGTGAATCTGGAAGATTTAAAGTCTGACTTTGAAGAAAAGCAGAAAGATAGTCAAAATGAGATGACATGTCAGTTGAAACTTAATGTTGATGAAGTGTAAGTATGTTTAGACCAGATAATCAACCACTGAGACAGGGCAGTATGAGTGATTTATGGAAGGAAATGAGAAGGACATTTTTCTGGGCAGCCTCGTTTGCACTAAAGACAATAGTAGAGCAGAGGGAGTACACGTGCTTAAAGAGCAACAGAACAAGTGTTCAGCTAATATGAACAAGCCCCAAATTAAGCTAGTAGTACCTCAGGGCTATATATTCTCCTTCGTGACAGTTCTATTAATGCCTTCAGTGAAGTAGGGATGAACTTCGTAGTTTATCTATGTGCAATTTAAGAATTTAAGTGTTTCAAAAATAATGGGGATGAAAGTATTTAATATTTTAAAGTACTTTTAGATCCTAGGATGAAAGGTTAAGTGTAGTAATCATATCATCATTCTTTTAGAATTATCAATATTAATTTTGTACTCTTAGTTAGAGTATTAATATTCATAGTCTTATTATTAAAACTACTTCTGGTAAAAATTCATATGATCAATAACATGTAAAGGGATGTAAAGACCAGGACCCTGTTCTCAATGAGATTTTTTATAGTTCGGAAGATCCAACTGAAATATGAAATAGAGCAAAAAACTGCTTTTTGGGTGGCTGAGCAATAGAAAACCAGCCAAGAAAAAGGACTGCATGGGCTGGAGTTTTTGGAGTGGATTCAGGCACTTAGAACTTGATCTGAGCCTTGGAGTTTGTGTAGTGGAAGTTAGGCCCTGAAGACTTGGTCACCTGAAATCTTGGGAAGTCAAAGTTCTGTGAACTTTTAGTATTTATAGTAAAATTCTATGAATTTTGTATTCTGTCTCATAACGTAGCTGTGTTCTTGTTAAAATAATGTTTGCATTGCATTCAAATTACTGGATTTTGTTTTCCAAGTCTGATATACCAGGAAGTTATGGCCTGTTTCACATGTGATATTCTCTCACCCCAGCACTCCACCACATATCCTCAGGAGTTAGACTGACATTCCAGTTTGAGAAGCATGGCTGTACAGGATCACAATGCATTTAAACAGAAGAGCCTTTTCTTGGCCGTTAGCATGTAATCAGGCTGAGTAAATAACAATTTATTTAATCAATAAAAGATTCTCATACCATGTGGTATATGTACACATTCTTTTGTGCAAGTTTGATGGACTTTATAAGCAGCCCAGGTTTTCTTTTCATAAGTCTAAATTGGGCCAGATGGTTCCATTCTCTGATAAGAGTACATTTCAATGATATGCTGTACGATTGGGTGCAAAATCAACATCCTCCAAGTTTTGCTTGTAAAGTACAATCCTTTGTTTTGTATTTCTGCCTGAAGCCTTTTTGACCTTTGTCAAAAATATTTTTCGGTTATTCGGAGCACATTGGTGTACTCTAAATAAAGACCACCCAAGCACATCCCTTTCAGTTGGCAAATTCCACTTAGAATGAGAAGTACAGAAGCATTCTATAAGTTATGAGAACCATAGAGTCATTAGAATGTTTGAAAAAGGTCAAGGCTCTTTTAGCAGCTCACAGAGGTGGTCTCTCTGGCTTTGTGTTGTCATGTTAAATGGCACGACAGTAGTCATCTGCACTTGTACCCAGTTTGGAAACTGAGCCCTGCACTATTCAAAGAGAGCTGTAGTCCTTGGTGGTGCCAGAATTGTTCCCCTGCAATGCCCCTGTTTATGTCAAATACCAAATCACAAGTAGCGGTGAGAGCATACAGTGGAAAAGATAAAAAAACATACAAGGGATTTTTAAGGCACCATATTTGTTATATGTGATTTTCATTTTTTTGATGAGCATGGCAAATTACTCTCAAGTGCCTAAATTTTTAAATCCTCCAAAGATACAAAGTAGTACTAAAACCTATGCCAACAATTCCCAAGTTAACAATTTACAGCATTGCTTTCCCTGCCCCCACCAAACAGCTCCCTTTCTCCACAGCCCCTCAAACTTCTTACCTGTGTGTGACTTAATCAGAGCAGCTTTTTTTGGGGGGGGGCAGGGACATTCATTCAATTATTCGTTAAGTAAATATTTGTTAAGTATTTGCTAAGTGCCTATACTGTCCTTACAATTGGGGCTATAACTGTGAATAAAATAAAATCTATCAAATACAAAGCTAGGAGCAGATTAAAGACATAGACTAAATGTTCCAATACTGTAGTTCAGCTCTATAGATAGATATATAGTCTTTCTATCTTCTGTCTGTCGTATACATCTGTATAATATCATTTGTGTCCTCATTTTGTCTTTCCCTAATGGACTACAGTTCAAATAGAAAGAGGCATGAGTTAGTGCTAAGGGGAGGTAAAGATCCAAGGAGCAAGCTGGGTACTCTGCATATCTTTCCTTGTCTTACCATGACCTGAATTCAAGGATTATACAGTAGAGGGGATAAAATATAAAGAGAAGAACAAGCAGGCAAACCTATCATAGGTAGAAGACAAAGATGATGAGTAAGAAGACAATCTGGATATCCAAGATATTCTATGAGCTATTGGCCTGGCACTTATTTCAGGTAACACTTTAGATCTGTCATGTTAACCCTTTACTATTCTAAATTTTCTCTGTAACAGTAGAGGAGATGACTAATGGAGCTTGCTTTCCACCACAATTGATTTACTAGTTTAAAAAGCTGGGTGTGGTCATTCCAAGCCACAGGCATTAATGATATTAATTAGGTGTTAGGTGAACCCTTATGGTGGAATGAGTTTGATGTGGCTAGAGGGAAATGCAGGTATGGGGAAGTGATGATGCTAAGAAAATTAAGTAGAAGTCAGGTAAAGAAGACTTTTTATTTGCCATTTAGTACTATGTTCTCAATGTTATGTGGATCTTTTAGATAAATACAAATCACATGAATGGCATAGTCAGATTTATAAGGTAGATAGATCCCTTTGGTTGTATGGCAGGGCTGAATGGAAAGATAGAAAGACTAAAGTCCATTAAGAAGCTTTGAAGTGGCCCAAAAAAGAGACGAGTTTCTAAACTAAGGCAGTGGCAGGAGGAATAGATGATAGGGAAGATATGTAAGAGATATTAAGAATCTAAAATCTATAAAACTTAGTGACCAACTGGATATCAAAGAAAGGGAGAGGTCTTAAGATTATGTCAAAGTTTCTAATCTTCATAACTAGGAGGATTTTAATAACAAGTAATCATAGGAACAAGTTTGACATAATCGATTCAGTTGTTGAAAGAGTAAATTTGTGTTGTATGTAAGATATCCATTTAGAGATATCTAGTAGGAAAATGGAGATATATAGGTCTGGATCTCAGCAGAGAGGTGTAGATTTGGTTAGAAATTGATAATTTAAAAGTTTGGATGAAGTCACTAAGAGCAAGTACAAAGAATGAGAAAAACAGAGAATCAAGACTAAAACCCCAGGAAACATTACATTTCAGATATGTGAAGAATTTAAGATGAATAAAGTCTGAAGATCTAATGTATAACATGGTGACTATAGTTGATAACACTGTGTTGTATTACTGAAACTTGCTTAGAGAGTAGAACTTACATGTTCCTACCAAAAACAAAACAAAAAAAAAAAGATAAATATGTGAGGTGATAAATATGTTAACTGAATGGGGGGGATTCTTTCACAATGTATACATATATCAAATGATCATATTGTCTACTTTAAACATATTTGTCAATAAAACAAAAAATAAAAATAGTGAGAGAAAAAAAAACATTGAAGTTTATGGACTGCTGTTGGTAGTGATGCTTCCTGAAGCAGAGAAAGGAGGCTTCTCTTTTTACCCATTACTTTATTCTGCCAGTTCCTCTCATGGAAAGAATCTGATTTAATACTTGTTAGCAATAGATTCTGGAGAAATAGGTGTGAGATTTACTCCCCTGTGATACAGAGCAGGGAGAGAATTAGTCTGGTCTAAGAGCAAGCAGACAGTTGAAACACATATCTCTAAATAGATTTTGAAAAATCACGATTGTAAAAGTATAATCAATAAGATGTGACATTTTATTTTTTGCTATTATTAATCAAGTACTTTTGCTTCCACTTACCTCATCAAACTAAAACTCTATAGCAAGAGTTTTTAAATCACCTCACAACCTAAGAACTTTGTATTGTGACATTTTTGTAAGGCTGTACATTTTTCCTAGGTTAGTAGTGTCTTAAGAACCCCAAAAATGTGAAATCTGATATTTGGTTACCCAAGTGGCTATGAGAGTTAGAACCACTGAGTACACTAAATTTGTACATTGGATCAGCGTTCTTACTGAGTCTTCTCCCTAGATTCAGCTACCTCAGTGGGGATGTGCACTTCGTAAAAATGAACTAATAGAAAGTCCTCCCGACAATTAGGCTTCCCATGCTGAGCTTAAAATAAGGGAGTATGCAGCTCTGTATTAAAAGGTGTGCTCTTGATATAGTCTTTTTTTTGAGGTTCTCAATCAAAGGGCTCCGCTTTCAGTGAGACCTTTAAACAGCATCAGCCTTTCCCTCAAAAGAGAAAGGCTAAAAAGAGTGCCAGACTCAATTGAACTTAACAGAAAATCCATTGGTGACCAATGAAGCAGAAAGGATGTGCTCAAATCACTGGGTTGAACGCTCTGTTGTATAGATCAGACAAGCCCATTTAGTATCTACTGGTTCACACCGGAGTCAGATACTTGTTCATCAGCTTTAGCTCCCTGATATTTTAATGGAAATGTTTACTGGTTTTAGTGGGAAACCAATGAACAAAAAATCTGTAGGTGGATTAACTGGGTCAAGCTAGTCTCTTGCATGGATCTTAATTCCCTGAGTAGTGAACAGGGTGCCAAAGCTTTGCTGTAGTATTGTCATGTTGAGTAGAACTTAATTTTTCATGGTTTGATCTAAGACTAGGTCTAAGATCATCTTAAAACATCCACTTATAAATATGCTGTCTTTCAAAGTAGTTTATCAATTAATGAGCGCGCAATAACTTACATGATCATTTAAAAACAAGCAAGCAGAAAACCCCTTGTTTGCTGTCTTAGGTTGGATTCTCCAGGAAAGGACTGTGAGACGGAGATTATGTGCAGACGGTTTGTGGAAGAGGGCTATCTAGAACATCTGTAAGATGAAGCAAGCAAGATTAGACAGAAGCTGGTGGTGGCCTGGATGGTAAACCCTTCATTGTTATCCCTAATCCAGGCAAAGGCCTGAGCCCTTTTACCACTTTGCCTTCTCTTTCATATGTAGAAATTGGATGCTGGCTACTGCTGGGGAGGGTATTACCTCAGAGATGGCAGTTCCTTCAGCGGAGGCAGTTCCACTTTCCAGAAGTGACTCAATTGTGAGCTCTCTGCAGCTAACCTTTCTCTGGGCCAGGGAGATGACTGCCTGGATCCTGAAGGAGGATCTTTGCGGCACACCATCAAATCCCCTATGTATGATTGTTACTACCTTGTCCCAAATGTCCACTTGTCCTATCTGTCACTGTCATTCAAGGGCGAGTTATCAACATCTTTTGCCTGTACTGACACATAGTGGTTCTTTCATATAATCATTTCTCTGTTCTATTTTCTTCATTTTATCCAAAAACTATCTTTGGAAAATGAAAATCTGATTTTATCACTTCTCTATGGAGTGCACCCTTCCATGGCTCCCACTGCACTTTAAATAAATACCCAACTCCTGACAGATTAAAATTTCCTGCCCTGGCTTTCTCTGTGGCTTCATTTCTTGCCACTTACACTTTATGCTTTTTGTCCTAAAACCCCCATGTCCTTCTCACCTCAAGGCCTTTGCAACAATGTACCCTCTGCTCCAACTTCCTCTGCCGTTCTCCATCATACTCATGCCCCATTAGCTCCTGCTTTAATATCAGCCCAAAGGGCCCTGCCACAAAAACCTATCCTGACTTTCCAGCGGGGATAAAATTCTTGTCACATATCCTGCATACTTCCATTGTATTATATCTTGTACTTTTTCTCAGTAACTGTGTGTGTGTGTGTGTGTGTGTGTGTGTGTGTGTGTACACGTAAGAGAGACAGAGGTTGATTATGCATATTTCTGCCATTAGACTGTAAGCTCCAGGAGAGCAAAGAAACTGACAGCTTTGTTTAGCACCATACCCTGCATACCATACCCTACATACTACCTGGCACATAGTACATGATCAATTCATATTTGTGAAATAAATAAGATTGAATAATCAACCTGAAAACAAAATCTGAAGATGACTCTGGTTAACCTAACAAGTATAGTATGATGTAAAACCACCATTTCAAGCATTAAATATCAACTTTTATTTCCCAATTACAGGTCCAAAGTATAACATATTTGTTTTACTTTTCTATATTTCACTATATTCCTGGTTGTCTTCATTCTCCTCAACACACACACACACACACACACACACACACACACACACACACACACACACATTCTTATATAGGCGTATATGCATATATTCTATATACATAATATAAGATGAATTTTATGTGAGAAACAGCACATGCTCATTTGATTTGGTTTTGTTTTATAGGTATCTTTGCCTCAGCATTTTAGCACACCATAACATCTATACCCACTAAAGATTTCAAATAACTCGTATAAGGTATAGAAAATAATTGAAATATATAAGTAAATCACCAATAAAGTAATAGCTATAATAGCTATAAAATAAAATGTTTTAAAATGTGAAAGAAAGGTCTTTGACATTCCCTAAATGAATAACTTCAAATGTTTTGCACCTTTAATTATACACTTAAAAATAATATGGAGTACACCCTCAGCCTAGGTGAAACAACTGATTTTTTAGGGAAAAATATTTGTTGTATTACCTTTTAATTACATGTGACTCAAAGTTCTTACCTTATTTCTACATACCAAATAATTCTGCACAGTTTATATCATGTGACCTATTTACTATTTGTCCGATAAAAACCATATTGAATAAAGTTTCAGTGCCTTAAAATTAATGCATTAGCAAAAATTTCCTGCTTTAGTGGCAGTTTCTTTTTTAAGGCTATTTTGCTGCAATGTCATTTTTAAGACCTTAAGTAATACATAGCTACCAAACCAAAAAGAGGCAATATGAGAGTCTCATCTTTTAATAGTCAGATTCAGAAATATAAAGCCAATAAACTGGATAATGGTGTAATACATTATCCAGTTTAAATACATTTGAGAATTGTGAACTGGAAATAGTATGTGATTAAAGAACTTAGAAGAAGTTAAGTGAATGTTGTTTATATGCTCAGGTGTTGAAAGCCATAAAGACATAGGAAACTGCTAATATTCTCTCTGGAGATATTACTCTCCTTGATTTTTTCCAAAAACACTAAGTGGGTGATTATTGTGTGGGCTTTGGTTAAGCTTTGGTAATGTGATGATTCCCACACCATCTAAATCACTGACTACAACAGAGAGTTCTGAGGTCTCAGAAGTATTCCAGTTTGGCCTAACTTAATCTTATAATGCATGCATTTGTTGAGTACCTCCACAAAAATTTTATTTTGTCTAATAGAGTTCATTTAAAAAGCTTATTTGTTTGGAAAATGCTCAAAGGTTTGCATTTGACTGTGAAATATTTGGGTCATATCTTCATTTTTGTTAAGTAAAGAGGATTGTATTTAGTGCTCTGCAGCAGTGGTCCCTAATTTTTTTAGCACCAGGGATTGGTGTTCCTATGAGAATCTAATGCCTGATGATCTGAGGTGGAGTTGAGGCAGTGATGCTAACGTTGGGGAGCGGCTGCAAATACAGATGAAGCTTTGCTTACATGCTGGCCGCTCAACTCCTGCTGTACCTCCTTGTTCCTAACAGCCCACAGACCTTTCCAGAGCCCCGGGATTGGGAACTCCTGCTCTATAGTAACAGCTACGTTACAGGGGTTCTCTCTTTTATACCTCTCAGATGTTTAGTTTTACTCTTATTTCTTATGCCTCCAACAGAGAAGGAAGATTTTCTTTTCTTTTTTTTTTTTCTTTTAGCAAATTATATTTAGGTAGCAAAATAAGATGGTTTATAAACCATTACTGTGTGAAAGTAAGAATTATTACCTTATGAGAATGTCCATTGAAATTATTATTATAAGAACATTAACAACCCCTCCATTAATTAATGATATTGAAAGCTGGCAACATTGTCAGTAATTTTAGTGGCATAATATATTTTTTAGGTATTATTTTTTTTTTATGTTAGCCTATTGGATTGAAACAGATAATCTTGTCATGTTAAGAAATTATGTACATCTATTATTAATAAACTAAGAGTTTAGTTTTTGCTGTTAAACATCAGGTGGATTTTTAAAATTTTTAAAATACCATTTTATTCTACAGATGTTCATATACTGATGTAAATTTTTTTATTAATGGATACACTAGTAGTAAATAAACTCTTCTTAGGTAGTGTATAAATCTTTTAAGATAACATTGAGTTTAGTTTGCTTGCATTTTACTTAGAATTTTTTCCACATGTATTTACAAATGAGTTTGGTCTACATGCCATCTCTTTGACCAAAACCTTTCTGTTTTAATTTGTTTTACATGCTGAGCTACCATAAAAAATTATTCTAAGAAAGTATTTTAGTTAGAAATATATTTAAAATTGGGAAGTCATCAGTTTATTCTATGCTGGTTTTGCTAGCAACTTTATCCAGTTTAGTATCAGTATTAAATAGCATATTGAATATGCTAGTTATAATGAATATTGTGCTTCCTATATTTTTTCTATGTTTATACCTTCATTCTTAGAAAGTTTCTAATAATTTATTAGTGGAAAGACATATGACTCCAAAGGATAATATGATAACTCCTTAGATATCTTTCATAGTTTTTTATATATTTGTGTTTTCTTTATATTAGTTGAATTTTGATAAATTTTTAATTTCAAACAACTGCAAGCAAATTGAAACTTCTATTTCCTGCTAAATCAACCATAGAGAATTTATTTTTACTCACTTTACAGGATGAGCACATTTTTGTTTCCATCTTTTCATCCACCTCTCTTAACTCTCTTGCATCTCCCAACTTGTTAGCTCTATCATCACTTTTATATTATCATAGTTGACAGCTATTTTCTATACTGTTCCTATTCTACAATGTTGTCTGTAGACTGAGTCTAACAGATAAAACCAATTCATGATTGAGTTGTATTCCTGCTCTCTGGGTTCTAGTATCAACAGAGAGTATGTTTAGTGTTTATTTCAAGTGGTTACTACATTCTTATACTCTGCTTGCCTCTATGACATCCTCTTACTTTTATAGACTCTCAGATTATCGATTCTAACTATTTTCCCTTTTCTGTGGAGACTTTATGCTCACCTTCTTGAAATATAGACTGTTGTCCTACTATTGCTACTATTTAGCTTTTGTCCTGGGTCAGATCTTTTCTTTCCTGAACTTCCTATCTTCTTTCTGGGTTCCTCTTAATTATTCCCTGAATTTTATTGGGGAAACACCTTAAAAAACTTTCTAAGTTACAAACCATCTAAACCTTCGCATAATCTCGTATATCTGAGTTATTCTCTCTCACATTGGATTAATTTGAGTAAGCATGGTTGGACTTAAAATTCATCCTATTTTTCAGTAAATTACAAAGAACTTTTGTTGTTTCTTTTGTTTATCTTTTGTGTTGTAGTATTTTCTCAGAAATTAGATGATCCTTTGCTGCCCATCATATTTAAGAATGAGGCAATAGAAAAGCCATTTCAAAGGTTAGTTACAAATATGGGGTTCCACTTAGTTCTTAAAATAATAGGCGAGTTGCCTGCATTACCTTGGAAGACTGCTAAACTCAAAAGAGGAAAATTTTGCTCTGAGATGCTAACTTCCATACCAGTTCATCCAATTCTTTTGGACAATCTGGACAATTTCTTTAGTAAAGAACTTATTTATTTATTTATTTTACAATGGGATAACATGGGACCTGGGGAGTCAACTGTTTTAGACTGGGCGCTTTTGTTTTTTCCCCACTTTTACTTCTTCATGAAACCTACTATCTCCTACACTGAAGCTCTGATAGTAAAATTGGCTCCCTTTTCAGCTGCAGCCCTATGTATTTATATTCTGGCTTACGGCTACTTCATCAGTCATTGCTCTTCCATTTTTTTTCCATCTTCCAGAAATTTGTTGAAATTGCTTAAGAACAGATAGTCTTCCTCTTTTATTCTTCAATATTTGGATTTATAGTTGTTTTTTTTTTTTAATTCTTTTAAATATTTCAGTCAGTTTAAGAGAAGAGCTGAAAAAATTCACATGATTGTGTGTAGGCCTCTAACATGCTATGTAGACATATTCACTTATTTTCTCTCATTTATTCATTCAAAACATATCCTTGTCATGCCCGCCATGTGCCAAACTATTTCCAAAGATAGAGCCATGAACTAATCTTATCAAAAAGTGCTTGTCTTTAGGGAGCTTATAGACAGAGAATTATGAAGCTTGCTCTGTAGTGAATTGAGACAAAGTGTAGTGGCCATGCTATTATTCGGAGACGGAAAGTAGACCCAGGCAGGATTGATCGCAACAAAAAGGAAGGTCCTGGCTGTAGTCCAGCTCCACATCCTAAACAAACTCACCCTCACTCACCATTGTGGAAAGCAGCATTCATGCTGCCCCAAGGGCCCAGGTCATCCCTCTACATGGGCATATTCTACCCTCTCTTCTTTCTTTTATCTTGAACATTTCTTTTAGTTATACCTCTTGTGGAAATATGCTGTTGAATTTGTTTCTTAAGCCAACCTGAATATTTTCCCCCCAAAGTGTGATTTAATTTTTTAATTGTTGTCATAATTGATGTGTAATCATAGTTGTTACAATTTCTTTTAGACCTACATTTTCTATTTTTAATACTTTTTTGTCCTTTGTGATACAGGGTATGTTTATTTATATTTTCTTCAGTGACTTGGGAGTTACACATTCTATCTATAATACTGTTAAGTATTTACCTTTAGGTTTTTAAATATGGCAGTTACATATTCTATTTGTAATTCTATTAGTGATTACCTTTCGTTTTTTATTTTAAATATATATATTTGAAATGTCATTTTTCTTGTTAAAAATCAAAACCACAGCACCAATGTTTGTTTGAATTGTACTTTTGTTAGGTTAGTAATTCACCATGTTTTTTTACTCCCTTGACCTACTTCTAAGCCTTTGTCAATACAGAACCAGATGCTATATTAATTTTTAATTTCTTAATTTGAGTGATGTTAAACAACTAGATTGGAAGAGTTGAGTGGAGAAATTTCTATTTTATTGTAGTAAACTAATGTGACTTTCTTTGCAGAATAAATCAGTAACGTTTTAATATATAACGTATAAGGACATGGCAATATCTGGGTTTACCTCTTTCTTTTAAAAAGATGAGAGAAACCTTAAGAGTTAAACACATATGTCAGTCTTATCTCTTTGGGAATAAAATTTAATATCAGAATAAATATTTTTTGTGATTTTTAAGCATGCTTTTTTAGCGCCATAGAGTCAAATATTATCAGTGTTTGTGAAAAGATTCTAAAAAGAAAATTAACTTGAAATTTTGGTTTCACATTTTAAGCCAACTGAAAGGGCACTTTAAAGACAAGTAGTTGTATTAAAGCAACAGATAAAACATAGTTAAACAGTTTAGGCAAAATGTAATAATAATAATCAAAGTAGATTGCATCTCCCTCACCTTAGAACCTTGTTTTATTCATTGCTACTGTTTCTTTAAAATTAGTTTTAATTAAGCTTTTGCCATATTCTGACAAGGGTGAAAGAGTTAAATAATTTTTCTTGCTACCCACTTTTTGTGTATATCAGAGTAGCAGCTCCACTACAGGGAGATGTGTGGAGGTAGAGAAATATCAAACTAAGCTTTTGCTCTCTGTGGATAATAAAAATTACCCACTTTCTCACAGATGTCAAATCTGGCAGATTTCCACAGAAAATTTGGATTGAATGTCAACTACCCAAATTATTTTAGTGTCTGCTGAAGTGTGTGCTTGGCAGGGATTTCAGCAGGAAAATAGGAAGTGGGTTTGAAAACATTAATAATATCTGAATACAACTTTTTAAGCTGATTGTTCCATAGATGAACCAAAGCATATATTGTCCCTGCAAACCAGAGCCCTCCAAGAAGTCCAGGTGGACACATTGTTAATGTTTTAAATATGGAAGTTGAGACAAGAGCTTATTTAGGAAAAGGATTTGCTATCGTGGATAGATCTTTGCCTTCCCCTTGAATAGTTTAGATTAGATAATTAAAAACTAAACATAGTCTACATGACACAAATATCATGTAGGCAATGAAGATACTTAGGTTTTATTGTAGAAAGATAGATTTGTTCAAAAAAAATACTGAATTTTGGTTAGAAGAGTTGAGTTTCAATACTGACACTGACATTCAGAGGTCTCCATCTTTCTAGCTCCTAGCTATCTCATCTGTAAGTCAAAGGGTGTGAATTAAATTCTTTTTTGAATTGTGTCATCTTTGAGAGTACATTCAGTATATCTTTGATCTGTATTGATAAGGAAAAATTGAGATGACTCAATACTAGATAAATCTAGTTAGTTTGTTTTCTATGAGAATAAACAGATCTCCATTGCTTGAGGAAGAAATTAAAACTGCAGTATATCAAGTAACATAAAATGAATTATGAGCATATACATGGTATCAAGAGATTAGTGGTCATCACATACATTTAAATTACTATAAATGTATCTGTTCTTATTCATCAGAAGTATTTTTCCTCTTCTAAGTTCTATGTCGTAGTGAAATTCATTCATGCAACAAATTTTATTGACCACCTTCTATGTCACAGACATTGTGTTAAATGCTTGGTAGTGAAGAAAAGAGACAAAAAAATCCCACTATGAAATTTACAGTCTATTGAGGGAAGGCAAATGATGACAAAACTGATATGAACAATGTATACAATATATACTATGTCAGATAGTGATAGATGGAGGAAGAGGAGACTGGGTGTGCATTGTGGATCTGTGTGTGTTTATGTGTGCTCGTGCATATTTTAAATAGATGGTTAGGAAAAACTTTGCTGAGTAAGTGAAATTGAGAAAACCCTTAAAAAAGAGGGAGAGAAATATGACAATTTCTGAGAGAGTACTTTTGAGGTGGAGGACACAACAAATGCAAAACCCTGAGATGGGAATATGCTAGACACTGTAGGGAATAACACAGCACTGCTTCATGCCTTTATTCAAAAATACTTATTGCTCACTGACTGTATTTTTATAAAGTTCATCATCTAGTAGAGATACCTAAGCATATAAACAGGAGCAATTGAATAAAAATATGTAAGAGTCTTGAGAGTTTGTTAAGGACACAGTGAGCCCTCAAGAGGAAATAGTTCTATGTGGGAAGTCAGGAAAGAATTCATGCCAAGTCTGTTTCTACTCCAAATTGCATCAGAGGTTACTCTCAACACCTTTTTCTTTACAGATGCTCAGGTTAAGAAGAACTCTTGTATGGCTTTTAATATAAGGAATGGCATAAATATGTGATGGAGGATTTTTCTTTTGTTTTTGTGGGAGAAAGTAAGTAAAAGGGACCAAGTGTTCAGTAGATACACACTTTGTGACAGGTGCTGTATTAGCCACTTTGCATATGTGGTTGTATTATGTTCTCACCAGAGTGCCTGGTCTTTGCTTTAGAGATGATAGAAGTTGGGTTCTAAGAGATAGGGAGGTGGTCTTCAATTACAGAGTGAATAAATGGTTGAACCAAGATTCAAAGTCAGGTGTTTTTCCTAACTTGCAAAGTGTACATCCCTAGCTTCACATGTCCATGGTTATATCGTCACATGGGGACTTGGAGATATTATGAGATAAAGGTAAGGGTGGAGGTAACACATAGGAATATAAACTCTTGGGACTGAAATTGCCTGTAATAAAGTTTGCACCTAAACTTGGGAGACTTAAAATTTTTCTCACAAGTCTTAATAAAAATAAATAACTAATGCCAAATATTGAATACCTACCCCCCCCCCACACACACTTTCCTCCTTCTGGGGTGGATACTATTATTACCCTTATCTAAAGTGTTCTATTTAATCCTCACAACAAAGCTGTGAAGAAGATTTTAATGCCTTCAGTTGGGAGATAGTTTATCCATGTCATTCTGTAACTCTCATTTTTTGTAACTGTGGGATTTATTTCAGTATCTGACAATCCACACTGTTGATAATGTCCTTTTTTGTATCATATCTAAAATATGTCTTTTCCACTATTATGAAAATGCATGTTCTTCTTCTTCTACAGACACTAGATAAAGTTATTCTTTACTGTTCTTTACATAATTGTTTATATTTGTAGATGGCTAGATTCTTCCTTGAAAGGCAAGACACTGAGATTTTATTGGCAGTGTCCTATCTTTTTCTAAATCAAGAATCACTTGCATAACCTACCATCTTGGCCTTCCTGTTGCTTCTCTGTGATTCTTCCCTTTCATATAAAAAATGAAATATCATTCGAGATATGATAAATATTAATTTTCTTAAAAATATAGGTATAAAAATATCATAAATAAATTTAAAATATTACAATCATATTTTAAATCTATGGATATATAACTTTAAATTTTCCATAGTATAAGCCAGCTGAGAGGCTAACTTTTTATCTCCACAGTCAGTAATTTGAGTGTGTTCAATATTTTATTATGTTCAGTTAATACCCTTGTTTTTAAGGGTTTATTTTTCTCAACTTTATTTTTGTAAATAATTATTAAAAGCTGTTATGTGATGAGATTAAGTGACTTTTCTAAGGTTATGCAATTATATGACTGGTAGAACTGTGATTATCTTGCTTTTTAATCATCAAATCAATATAGCCAAATTCCACTATTTGCCCCACATAGGTATCTCAGATGTTGATTAATTTGTGGTTTGTATTTTAAGAAGAAAAGAAGAAATATTTGCATTGTCACATGCAAGAAATATGAGGCTTTAAAAAGATTAAACAACTTTCATAGGTATAAAAGGTCCTAACTAAAGCCATAAATAACCTTTATTGAATATTTCGCAGGGGCGAGGCAGTGCATTAAGTCTTCTACATGTATTAATTCACTGAAAGTTCACAATGGCCTTATAAGCTAGGTTTTGATAATATTTCCATTTTACAGCAAAGTTAGGTAGTGTGCCTAAAGATGGATAAAAATTAAATGTAGAAATGATTATCTACATAATTTGGTTTCACATCTGGGCTTCTAACTCCTATGCTATAGACCTGTCACAATAAGAGAAAATATAGAGTTTTTAAATAATGATTTTAAAAACAGGTGGAATTTAAGATCTGTGAATATATAAAATACAGTATTGCAAAAGCTTTTTTGTTGTTGTTAAAAAATGAATGAATGTCACAACTACCTGTAGAATTACCCATTCAAAATAGTCCTTCCTTGAACTTAGTTATGAATGGGAAAACTGACATGCATAGTTATTAAAGAAGAATTTCGAGATCAAATAAGAGATAGAGGTAGTTTGACAGAACTCTAATAACAAAGAGAAGATAGCTTGTCTTGGAATCAATTTAATCTATTTATCTATCTCTTCTACCAAAGTAAATTCATGAACATGTTTGAACCTTGATTTTACATCCAGAAAGGTAGAGCACTGTGAATGTATTGAGGCTTTTCCAAACATATGATTTAATGAATTAATATCATGAATCATGTTTAATTTCTAATTGCTACATTTTGAAACCAAATGTCAAGCAAAACATTTGAGTAAAATTGAAGAAATAGAAGACTCAAGTCAAAAGTATTGCTTCTTTTCTTCTTAAAGCATAGAATCTGAGCAACTGACAGTAAAGGACTGTTCAGTCCACTTTTGTTTTAACTGTTTTCCTAACCTTAAGGTCATCATCTTACCTTTAAAGAAAAAATCCTTCATGCACATAATTTATGGCAGCCGTTATTGATACATAATAATTTGTTACCTTTATTTAATAACTGAGGCATTCTTCTCTGTCTGTTAATTGAACATTTTCCCACAGGCATTTTGCAGTCTTTATCACAAAATTATGTCAAATTATTCTCCAGGAACTTTTATTACCTCTCCTTTTCAATTTTAAATTCACTCTCCTTTTACATTTTTTTTACTTTTGCTCTCTTCTGAAGTATAAGTCATCCTAAACTTGATAGCAACTAAAAGAAGGCTTTTTTTCCCCGTCATGAACATTTAAAGTGTAGCAGTTATTTTTTAATTATTTAGAACATTCTCTTTACTATATTAATATTGAAAACATGTTATAAAATAAAGAGATTAATATTGTGAAAAATATGCATTATTTTAATTATGTTTTACCTTAAAGGGTAAGTTGAAGTAACAAATAAAGTTTTAGAGTATATTTGCTAGATTAGTATGATTTGTGTCTGAAGTTTTGAACCTTACTTTTATCACTACTCCATCATTACTAATTTAATAATATATGTATCTTCATCCTACATTTATTTATCCTTACCTATTTTCTTTACTCTGCAACCTCACTTGTTTGAGAATGAGTGAAATAATTCATATTACAAAAAATAATACATTATAATAATGGTGAGTAATTATTTGGAGGGTTCATTGAAACAGATTGATGGGTTGACCCCATTGTTTCTGAGTCTGTACATTTGTGTGAGGTCTGTAAATACACATATTTGACAAGTTCTCAGATAATACTTGATGCTGCTGGACCAGAGACCACTTTGAGAATCACTACCTTATAAAATTGAATGAGTTTTAAGAAAAAAAGAATAACACAGTAGTAGTGCACATTTTATGTTTGAATGCGGGGAATGGACTTGATTTTGAATTTGTTTGAATCTTTGGAGGTAATGATGACTAGAAATTATGACAGGAAATGAGAGAAGTAGCATTTGGAGATAATGACATAAACCATTGTTCTACACCACCCCAATCTATACTCCCACTCCATCCTTTTGTCAATATGGGTTTGATTTCTTCCCCTAAGCATAAAGTTGACTGTGCAATGCAGAATTTCATTAACAGGGGTTTCTTGTTTGCAGGTAGTTTTTTTTTTCCATCTTCCACTTTTAACTTGTTATCAAAGGTATAACACAAGGAAAATGTGAGACAATTCAGTATAATCTCTGTGAGAAATGTCAGCTCACTGAGACACCAACATAACAGTTCCAAACTTTTTATAGGAAAGAAAATTTAGGTCAGCCTTAAAGAAAAATCTATACAAGAATGGATAATTGGACACACAAATATATGCACAAGCATATACATAATTTTTCTTTCAAATATGCTATTATTCCCATTACTTCCATTCATAATACCTTTCATTACAATAAACCTAGTTCATTGGAAATAGTAATTAGCATAGACTTTGCAATCTTTTTTAGTTCTTACAGTTGCTAAATTCATGTCTCCATATGAAAGAAGGTAATCTTTGTAACTTGTAATAGTAACATCAAAAATAGCCCTTAAGCAAGAACTTAGGTATACTTTGCTAATAATGATAATTCATGACAGCTAATGAGAAACAAACGTTATGTACACTTAATTTAAATTTACCATTAGTGTAGCATAGGCTACTATCTTGATATTTTCATCTTATGAATGAGAATTCCTAAAAGGCCATGATCAAGCATATAACTAATAAACAGCCTTAGAAACTGAATGATGGATTTGATCTCATTGCTGTTTAGTTGACAGATGGGAATCAAACTGACATAAACTCTGTACTTCCAATTTATTGCTGGGAAGGAAAACTGTGTGCCCAAAATGCCATAAGACAGGTTGTTCTTCCAGCATTTATAGTCTGGTGGGAAGGAGAAAATAAAGGTCCTGTAGTCTTACAAAAAAAAAAAAAAAAAAAAAAAACAGTTTTAAATCATTTTCAACAGAATATTTCAGACTTCCATTTTGGATGAGAATGTGAGTATATTAGGGCCAATTTCTGAACCTTCTGAAGTTCATTCATATAATATAATTTTTTTTCAATTTTTGTTTTAATTCAAGGTTAAATTAAATGAAAGATTCTTTACCCAACCTACTGCAAGTGTTCAGTAAATATTCTAATTGCAGTAATCCTGAAGATGCTTCCTTGAAATGTTCAAATTTGCTCAATAAGTATATATTTTTGTTTTTTATGTATTCTAGCTAGATGGTCCAAATAATTGTTCAAATATGTCGAGTCAACACTACAAAACTAAGATTTTTCTCTAGAATGGTGTTATATTAAGTGTTCATGTGATAATCATGGACCTGAAAATTTAAAAATATATACATAGAGGCTTATTATCCAGATTTGCTGTATTATATTATTTAGCTCTTATGAGGTAAGCCTTTAAATGCTTCAATGTGTAAAAACTGTAATGTTCACCTTTGTGAGGATGCCAATATTTCATGTTTCTCTTTAATCGAAATTATTTAATGTTTAACCTTCAAATTTCATGCAAATATAATTAGTAACAATTCTATCAGTATGATTACCCACTTGAGATATTTCTGTTCCAACATAAATTACAGTAGCAATATCTTAAGTACATAGAATTTTATTAATTAATGAAGAAATTTATTGAATCACAAACATTGGTTCCTCACCTATTATGAATGAATATCAAAATTGAGGTTTTAGATATTGTTAATGCATAGATAAATCAGTTAGCCTTGCAAAGAGTGAATCTATATGACATTTTGTCTATAGCATTAACCTTGGCTAATGTTCTCACACAAACAAGCTTGTTAAAAAGGGGACAGAGAAAGGGAATATAGATGATTTAGTCTAACACAGATAGGAAAAAAAAGGCAATGTCACATTCTATAGATGATACACTGAATAGAAAATTTAGAACCTGAAGAATGTTGTATTAAATTAGTCACAGACAAGTTTTATGACTTCATAATGAGTTATTTAGTTGTACAAATTAAATTATGCCCAGGTTTGTTCAAGGGGAAATTAAATCTGCTGATATCATCCAGGAAAATAGTTAAAACTAGGAGCAAGAACACTAGATAACACTTTTCCCTAAAGAAGAGGAATATAAATTGGAGATATTTGGTGAAAGAAACATAGTTAGTGTGAAATTATTGAAAACATAAATGGTGAGATGCGATTAACAAGGATTCAAGATTAAAGATTTGAAAATGAGACTTATAACTAACAAACAAATAAAAAGAATAAAGAAAAACCATTACAGCTAGTTGTTTGGAAAAATAAGTAGAAAACATTTTATAAAACAATTTTCAGCTTGATAAAATGAAAACCAAAAGAGCCAAAGTGGAGAGCAGAGGAATGAAGTCCTTGTCTATTAAAGTAATGATTGTTCTACCTTTAGGGCTTTTGGACAACTTGTGTAATTTTCTCCAAATGTTTTCTATGTATTTACATGCTCATCTCAGTTTTATCATTGTGATATGTACTGAGGATGCAAAGGGAAGGGAAGCCTGTACCTGTCTACAAGAAGTTAAGAAGTCTAATCAAAATGTGAATAAAACCACAAGAGTGATGTCAACAACATGGCTGAATAAGACATTCCTCATCACGTCACTCTCTCAACAACAACAATTTGGCATTCATTCATGAACCTAAGTATCTTTGTGGGAGCTGTGGGATCTAGCGCCATATACCAAGAGATCTAGGAGCAGTCTCACCTCCCCATGCATCTGCTAATAGGCATGTGGACCCTGATGTGGCCTATGAACTATTTCTAGTCCCTCTCAGCCATGTTCTTGGAGTCCCTGGAAAACACTGTCTCATTCAATCTATGTATGAGAGAGCCTTTGGTCCAAGTCCAGAAAAGAACTTCCACTGAAGTAAAAAATGTACATGTTTGAATGTATTGAAGAAGAGCACTCATTCATGAGCTACATGACTCAAGGGTGGGAAGCATCTGGTAGAACAGCAGATAGGGCTCTAGGAAGGAATTTAAAGGATGTGGATCTTACTGACTACAACATGAACTCCATAAAGAAGCCTATCTAGAAACCACTGGGGACTTGTTGCCTGCAATCTCCCCAGGTGGCCCATGGGCATGTGCAGTGTTCTGTGTGCCTCACTCACACCCTCTACCCTATGGCTGGCTCCTGTGTACACAGTTGACAATGGTGGTAAGAGCGACTGTTGGCTGAAAGCTAGTAAACACACACAGACATCTCAAACCTTTAGGCTAAGGAGGGACCACAAACTTGAGCTTTAGCACTGCCCTTGAGAAAGCAGAAGGGAAGCTGTCAGCACTTGGCATCATATGTTGCAGGATCAAGAGAAGGTACACAAGTTTAAGAATTCTGCAACAAGAGGAAGCAAGAAGCAAGGAGTAGACATAATCATGGAAGGTTGGAGAAAGGTTCAGAATTTCTACCAGGGCTGGTGGAAGGTATTTTTCTTTCAAAGGCAGTCAGTAAAGACTGGCGGAGGTGATTATTACTTTAAATGTGAAGGCAGCAATGCAAAACTTGAAGGAACTTGAAAAACCAAGAGAACATGACCCCACCAAAGGATCCCAGTAATCTTCCAGGAACTGATCCAAAAGACATGGAGATCTGCAATTTACCGAATAAAGGATTCAAAATAACTGCTTTGAGGAAGTTTGATGAACTATAAGAAAACACAGAAAGATACTTCGATGAAATCAGCAAAACAATACATGAACAAAACGAGTTTATCAAAGATATAGAAATCATTTTTAAAAGCCCAGAACATTTGGAGGTAAAAAATATAATAAATGAAATTTTAAAAAATGCAATAGGGAGCATCAACAAGAGAATGGATTAAGCTAAAGAATATCTGTGAATTAATAGACAGGAACTCCATTTAGTCAGATGAGAACAAAATAAAAAGAATGAAAGAGTTAAGAAAGCCTACAAAATCTATAAGAAATCATCAAGAAAGAAAAGGAACTGTGCCTTGTTGGTATTCCAGAAGGAGAACAGAGGAACAGAGAGAGTAGGAAGCTAAGAAATAATATCTGAGAACTTTGAAAATCTGGGGAGAGATGTGAATATCCAACTTTATGAAGCTTACAGGTCACCTCAAAACTCTTTTCTCTAAGATGTATTATAATAAAACTGTGAAAAATCAAAGATGAGGTTATCTTAAAAGCAGCAAGAGAAAAGAAACTTGTAACTTACAAGGGGACCCTCATGAGGCTATGAGCAGATTTCTCAGTGTAAATATTATGGGATAGGGGAGAGTGGGATGTTATATTTAAAGTGCTGAAAGAAAATAACTGGCAAACAACAATACTTTATCTAGTAAAGTTGTTTTTTCATGAATAAAGGAGACATAAAGACTTTTTCAGACAAGCAAAAGCTAAGGGAGTTAACACCAAGTATATTTGCCTACAAGAAATGCTGAAATGCTGAAATGCAAGTTAGCAATATGAGAAAAAGAATATTTGCAGTACTCTGATAAAAGTAAGCATATAGTTAAATTCAGATTACTTTAATGTGATGATGTGTTAATAACAACTCTAGTATACAAGTAAAAGGACAAAACTATTCAAAATAATTATGTTATCGACTTCATAATATAAAAAGAGATAAATTGTGGTGTCAAAATTTAAATGGGGGAGTAAAGGTACAGTTTTTATATGTGATCAAAGTTACATTTTTATCAGCATAAACTAGACTGTTATAGCTATAAGATATTTTGTATAAGATTTATGGTAACCATAAATCAAAAACCTATAGTAGATTGACAAAAGGAAAAGAGAAGAGAATGAAAGCATACTACTAAAGGAAATCATCACTTCACAAAGGAAGTCAGAAAGAGGGAGAAAGGAAAAAGAAAATACAAAACAACCAGAAAGCAATAAGATACTGTGAGTAGCTCTTTACCTATCATAATTACTCTAAATGCAAATGGATTAAAGCCTCCAAATAAAAATAAAGAGAAACTGGATGGAAAAAAAACCCATGAAACTCAATTGTATGCTGCATACTAAGACTCCTTTCTGCTTTAAGGATACACATAAGGTCAAAGTGGAGGGATAGTAAAGATAACTCTATGAGAGTGGAAACCAAAGGAAAGCAGAAGTAGCTATACTTATATCAGACAAAACAGGATTTTAACCAAACCTTTACTAAGAGACAAAAAAGGTCATTTTATAATGATAAACTGTCAATTCATCAAGAGAATATAATAGTTGTGAATATATATGCACCCAACTTTGAAGCAGCTAAATATATTAAGCAAATATTAACAGATCTGAGTGAAGGCAGACATAGATAATACAATAATAGTAGGGGACTTCAGTATCCAACTTTTGACAATAAATAGATCATCCAGGCAAAAAAATCAATAAGGAAACATTGTACTTGAACTATAACACACACGCGTGCGCGCGCACACACACACACACACACACACACGTGTGTATATATTCTTTTTCTCTCTTTCTCCCTCCCTCCCTCCCCCCCCCCCACAGGAATATTATCCAGCCATGAGAGAGAAAGAATTCCTGTCATTTGTGACAACATGGGTGGACCTTAAAGGCATTGTGAGAAGTAAAATAAGTCTGACACAGAAACAAATACTGTATTATATCACTGGTATGGAGGATCTAAAAAAAGCTGAACTCATGGAAACAGAGAGTACAATGGTGGTTGCCAGGGGCTGGGGGGCGGGGGTAGGGGAAATGGGGAAATGTTGGTCAAAGGTTACAAACTTTCAGTTATAAGGTAAATAAGTTCTGAAAATCAAATGCGTAGCATGATGATTATAGTTAACAATTCTGTTTTATAGACTCGAAAATTGCTAAGAGAGTAAATCTTAAATGTTCTCACCACAAAGAAGAAATGGTAATTTTTTGAGGCGATGGAGGTGTTAGCTAACACCATTGTGGTGATCATTTTGCAAAATGTGCATATGTTGAATCATTATGTTGTACACCTTAAATGTACATAATATATGTCAAGAATATCTCAATAAAGCTGGAAAACAAAATAAAAGATTACAAGAAACCATGACATATGAGGATGACATAAGCACATGCAACCTACTGTATTATTACATAGAAGAAAGGATTGTTAATTATGCCAGAAGAGGCTGCCAATCATGAAAAGCATTAGAGAAGATATAACATTTAGGTAAGGTTTGAAAGATGAATTTTTGTTCAAAGAAAGATGAAACTGCATATCACAGCATAAATTTGATAATGCAAGATGGTGTTTTTGGGAGATAAAATGGGGAATCTAATTAGATTGTCCGTAATGAAGGGCCTTTTACACCATACAATAGAGTTTGTATTTTATCTGCAGAAGGATAGTATAATTTGATTTGCAGTTTATAAAGATCACTCTGGTAACCATGAGTAGGATGGATTTCAAGGGAAAAAAATAGATATTTCATGAATTTAGGGAGAATATGAAGAAGGCTTAACAAAAAATAGCATCAGGGACAGAGAAAGAAAAATGACTTTTAAGGATTTTTAAGGGATAAAATCAGTATGTAATGATTGATTATGTGACATAAAGGAGGAACATAGCCTATGAGACTGCTAGCTTTTTGGTTAGGAAAATAGGTGACTGATTGTTATTGAAAAATATAGGACTGGATTTAAAAACAAAGAAATATAACTTTATCGAAAGGGATTTAGAGTGCAGTGGTGATTAGCCAGACCTGGGGGGATGAACTGGGAAAGGAAAAGAATGTCAGCTTGAGGCAAATGCATGAATACTTATGCTTAATATTAACTGAAACTAGAAAAGATTATCAACAAGACGGAGATGAGTCAATAGAAAAGCAAAAGTTGAATCTACAAAGAAGGGATGAAATAAGAAAGAAAGAATGTGGCATACAGAGGCAGACAAGGATAAACCTTAAACAAAAGAACACCTCCTTCTCAAGAATGGCAGAAGATAAAGAGGGAACATGAGTGAGAAGACAGAGAGGGATAGAGGTGGGTCATTCTGTATAGAGGGAATATAATTCTGGTGGCCTCAGTTTTGTAAGTACAAGGTATTATCTGGGGAGATGGAGCCTACCTAATGCAGGGAAAGATTGAGGAGGGATTTGGTGTACAGAATAACAATTGAAGAAAATGGTTTAGGAAATTACTAAAGTGAAGGTATGTTGCTGTCACTGCAGGCTCAATAGCAGTAAACCCTTATAGTTTTGCAAATTTCCCCAGCAACATCTGGTTGCATCTGGATAGTGCTAATTACCAACATTTTTGAATGTTTATTTTGTACCAGGTACTGATAAATCTTTAATATTCAGAACAAATTCGTGTTATGTTATCATCATTATTCTCATTTTACGCAGGCAGAAAATGGAGGCATTGAGAAATATAAAAGTGAAGATGACAAATCATCAGCCTAATTAGTTTATCTTAGGTTTATCTTCCAGTAATAGGACAGGCCAAATAGTAGAAACTTGAACAAGGTAAAATTTCTTTGTTCAAAATATCCCAAGGTTGTCAATTTATCGGTAACAGGAGCCTCTATGGATTCAGGAATGCAGCCTTTTATATGTCCTTGCTGTGCCATTGCCAAGCCTACCTCATGACTCAGTATGGCTGCTGGTGCTTCAGTCATACTTCACACATGGAGAAAAAAATGAAGAGGACAAGGAAGTCATGCCTCTTCTCTTTTATGTAATATCTCATCCCAGAATTTGCACACACCATCTTTACTTGCACTCTTAGAATTAGAGTACAAGGCTGTAAAATATTTTTGTTTAGAATATATAAAATTTGGTAAGAGCAGATAATGGGGAGGTCTTTTACCTTGTTTGATTGATCCATATCTGTACAATTTCAGATGAAAAGACTAAAGGATAAAGAAAAAAGGGTATGGTTAGTGATAAATTACAACAAAGAAATGAAGAAAAAAGGACGGAAGGGCTTGAATGAATTGATAAAGTCAATAGGTATTATTAGTGATGTGAGAATTTCATGAATAGTTCCTTGAGATGGAGATTTTGTGAGAAAGAGAGTATGGGAGTTGAACATTTTGGAGGTAGAGAAGTTATAGAGCAGTGGAATGAATGCTCTTGGTATTTTTCTGGTATTAGGTGAAGATACTTAGGGGCCAGGTGGTTAAGGAATGGAAATGAAGATCTTAAATGAATAGGCCAAGAATGCTTTAATGTTTATTATTCAATATATATCACAGTAGTGTTGACAAGGGTTTAGAAAACTGTTTTTTATTACTGGAATAGTGATTATACTGTTTCATTTTAGACAAATCCTTAGGCAAAGTTCAAGTTTGCTTTATACAGATGACATTCGTTAAGTTCAAAATTGCAAGTCTTCAAAATAAATAATGTTTCAGATAACTGAAACTTTTCATTCAATGCAAACCACTCAGATGAAAAAGTTTCTGAAATGTGTTACAAATTGTTTTCTTACAGAACATATTTTATGGTTGATGCTCATTGTTAAATACAACTGTCAGTTTTTGTCCTGGAGAGAGATAAAAGACTCTCAGCTCTTTCTCCATCTTTCATTATAGAAGTTCCTCCGTGATGCATTGAAGTTCTATGATTTTAGAGAGCTGGTTTCCTCTCAGTCATTTTAACAGTTTGATTACTCCCTGGTTCCCCAGAATTAGAGATTGTGAGATGCTGACCCCTGGGTAAAAAGTTACTATAATTTTAAAAACTAAAATCTATAAAAAGTTTTCTGCTTATATCATCTTGACTTAGGACCAAATTATCTCATGCCCCACCAGCTTCTTACTACACTCTAGAAGGGGTTTGTATAAGGGGAAACACTATTTTACTGTCAGAAAAAAAAAATTAAGATTATTCTACTTAATAAGGAATGCTTTTTAAAGCAAGCCTCTATTTTTAATTTGATGTTTAAATTTTATCTTCAAATACACTTTGAAATGACATATAGAATTTAAATATGTTTGATTGTGCACTAATTTGTATTTCTGCAGACTTTCTGCTTCCTTTCTCCTTCTACACCCAACAGTTAGAGGGCCAGAATAGGGAATTCCAGGTGCTTTTGAAGAGTGAGTTGAAAGAGTGCTGAAAATTTTGCCAATTGAAGGGGAAATTGGCAATCTTTAAAAAAATGCTCTCATGGCAGATCATTTAGATTGCACCAATGTCAAGTCTCTTGTTATGTCAGAAAGAGGTAAATTAATGTATGCACTTCATTTATTAGGTAAAGATTTTTATGGGTGGCAGAAGTGGTGATTCCTCTGGGCTTTTGGTTGGTAGGTATGACTGGGTGCCAAGACAGACCCCCCACCCCTTCCACTGCTTACTCCAAAGATATAGCAAAAGATGAAAGTAGTAATTTTAAATCATCTTGAGAAAATTTCGTTTCCTGGCACTTCCTTCACATGTTAGAATTTTGGTAATTTTTATTCTGTAATTACCAACCTGGAGAATACTACAAGTTTTATAGGTGACAGTACTGGCTTGGCTGTGCCTGCAGAAGCTACAAAGCTTCGAGGTAATGCAGGCAGTTTCACAGTTGTCTGAGCACAAGTGGCCCCCAGTGATGTGAGGGAGAAGCCTGTGGCTGAAGATCCTCAGCTTTGAAGGCAGGTTCAAAAAGAGTTGCATGCCTCCCGTTTTCTGAAGCCCGAGTTAGATGAACAGATACTTGGCACTTTCAAGATTTCTTTGTAGGACTTAAAGTTGCAACTTTCGTTTGCGCCCAAGGCCTTCCGAATAAAGAAGACCACATGCTGGAAAGGTGCAGCAAGGATGGTTTTTATCTGAACTAGTTTCCCCTTTATATTTGAAACTGGAGGAAATTAGTAAAGCTTTTTCAATGATTTGCTGAATATTTTTAAAAATTATATTTCATGTTGATATTTTTGCTCTTGATTTTGGTAATAAAAGTCATAATAAAGCCATAAAAATGGGGAGGAATCCTGTAACCTATATATGTATTAATCTGAAACTTTGAAGTAGATTATCTTTATAAATATTTTTACATAATGGAAATTAAAATATGCAAATAACTTTCTAAATATGGTAAACTCATGTTTTCTAAAACTACTAATACTCAGAGAATTAGAAAAAGATTCTGTATTTTCTTCCTTTTTTTCTTTTTAATATCTTAAGCTTTTAAACTTATGGTCTTTTAACTAAATAATTTGTAATATATGTTAATTGCAGAGTTTTAAAATTTATTAATATGTATAAACAAGAAGAGAAAATAGAAAAAAAGGTCTTACCTCAATTTTATAGCTAAATTGAAAGTGTAACTTAATTAGACATACTTAGTAAAAGCACAAAAGACGTGTTAAAATAAAAGGAGAATAGAAGAAATCTTTGTAGAAGTGAAAAAAGAAGATAAATGCAAGACAGTTGTGGTGAGGGTAAATAGGTAATTCATATTATTTGATTTCAGGGAGTTTGCTTTATGTTAAAACTTTGTTCCTTGCTGAACTGTTTTATTTGCTCATCAATGAGTCCACTAGTCACTACTAACATTTATTGAGTATTGTGGACAAGGAACTGTTCTTGACACTGATGATGTGTTAATAAGGAAGAAAAGAGCTCCAAGGTATTAGAGGGATGCAGACATGTTAGCATCCAGCAATAAAGTACTGAATACCTACTGTGTTCCAGGCATAGGTCTAGGTGGCAAGGATATAATGAGGAACAAAGCAGATTTAAAAAATATCCTGCCTTCATGGAGAATGGCAGATAATGGACAAAATAAAATAAGGAACAGCAATGGGATCATGTCTGTGGTGCTTACAAAAGAGCAAGTAGACCCATATGTTTTAAGCAGAGTGTGTGAAGGAGTGGACATAGGACATGAGGTCAGAGAACAATTGGGGATCATTTAGGCCTTACTGCAGCAGTCCCCAACCTTTTTGACACCAGGGATCAGTGCTCCTATGAGAATCTAATGCTTGATGATCTGTGGTGGGGCTGAGGCAGTCATGCTAGCACTGGGGTTTGGCTGTAAACACAGACGAAGTTTTGCAGGTGCAGCTCACCTCCTGCTGTGTAGCCCAGTTCCTAATAGGCCATGGTTTGGTTGGCGGCCCAGGGATTAGGGACCCCTGTCTTACAGGACATTGTAAGGACTTTGGCTTTGACTGTGAATGAGATGAGACTTGAATAGAGATAACTGAATAATGTTTTAGAAGGATTATTCTGGCCGCAGTGTGAAGAGACACAGGTTTTGGTAAAGGATGGAAAGAGAGAAGCTAGTTAGTAGGCTATGGCAATAAACCAGAGAAGAGATCATGGTGGATTAGATCAGGGTGGTCGCAGTGTAAGTGGTTAGAAATGGTCAAAACCTTGATTTACGGTATTTTAAAGATTCAGTCAATAAGATTTGTTGACTCAGGTGAATATGGGGTATGAGAGAAGGAGAGAAATCCCAGATAACTTGAGGATTTTGACATGAGTAACTGGGAATTGACCATTTTCATTTACTGAGATTTGGAGGACAGATTTGAGGATAAAGAATAGATTGACTTTGAACATAACATTATAATTCTCATTAAATATCCAAGTAGAAATATTGAAAAGAAGTGTGGGTGGAAATATTAGAGTCATCAGCAAGAAAGTGAGCATGGACAAAAAATGGAAAGAGAGGGAATGTGAATATGAATACAAGAACTAAATCCTAAAGCACAAATAAATGTAATAAATTGTCACATGATGGAAATATACAATGAGTAGTAGTTCTCTGGGACTTGACAACCCAGGAAAAGTGATTTCGATTCTGTTGCAAATATGGGAAATTCTTAAGCATTTTAGAGAGGGGAGATACATGATCATAAAACCCAAAGAAGGAAAAGCTGAGAAAATTTAGCAGAAACTTGGAAAATTTTTGCAAAAATTACTTATATCCTTTACGTTGTTATTTAAATCTAATTCCCATATATCCAGCATCAGTGGATTTGAAAAAGAATTTGTAATGATCTCAATGTAAGTTGAAAAGAAGTTATTTTTTTATTCTCTTTGTTAAATAAACTGATCTTTAATTTCTTTTCTAAAGTACCAATTTCTTTGAACTTAAGTTATATAGAATTTTTCAAACCTTTTGTTTAAAGGGGCTATCATAAAACTCTTTAAGCGCTGCATACTTTTTTTTGGGGAGGTATAATTTATGACTTTCATACCTTGATAAATATTTGCATGGGACTAAGCTTGGATTTTTGTTTTTGTCATTTTTATATATCTTAAAAGGTTGTCTCAGACATCATACTCCCAACGACAACTTTAATCATGATAAGAGAGTGAAGCAGGTAGTCACTTCATAACTGAAGGAAGGCACTAAATTGAGGAATCTATAAGAGGCCAGTTGTCTAATAGAAACCTCCTCAGTCTTTAGACAGAATTAAATGATGTCAAGAATGAAAACACTGTGGCTGCCCATCTTCAAAATTTCTACTAACAGCTTGACCTAAAAATAATTTCAATCAATTTACATAAAATGGTTAAAATCATTCTCTGGTGAAGTTTCTCTTAATTATATTTATTTTTCCCAGCTATATCAGGCTTGAGCTAAAACTAGAATATATTGTGTGTAACACCATGTTCAGTCCTCTTCTAAAATATCTCATATGCAAACTGATTATTTTTTCCAAAATTAGCTCAACAAACTCAGCACATAGTAGATGTTCAATTAAAAGTCCATGACAGTAGTGATTTCTGTTGTTCCAAAACCATTTTAAAATTTGGAACTATATTCTATTAAAGTTAAAAAAAAAAAAAGGGATGGGAGGAAAAAGAATACAAAGCACTAAAAGTTCTTTATAGCTCAGATATTAAACTTAAGCTATTAATGAATGTGGTCTGTTTCCCTGACATATTACTTGAAGGGACTAAGTTATCTGTACATGGAATTAACTCCTTGCATTGCTATACCTCAACTCTTCATTACTTCACCAATTCTCTGTATCCAATGACTTCTCCTTCCAGTTACTATATTATCATTTTCCTGGTGCTTTCTCTGAAATAGATTTAGTTTGACAAATAGCATAAATTTCATTAAATAAAATGTATAACAGTATTAAGAGGTATAATACAATCGGTTCGTAAAGTGTGTGTGTGTGTGTGTGTGTGTGTGTGTGTGTGTGTGTGTGTGTGTGTAACACTATCTCCTGGGGCCAGGGATAGGTTGAATAGAGGAAGTTGATTTACATGTTAAAGAAAATTTCTTTTCATGGTGTTAATACTTTCAAGAAACCTTTTAAATATTTATAATGTAAGGTATATCATTAAGTGGATGCCTCTTGGAGTAATGACTTGGTTTAAGAGCAAACCCATAGACAGTAATAAATAACACACGGAACGTTCATATTTTACAAAGCACTTTACAGATGTTAAATATATTATCTTTGTTATTGATGGATATTGTTTACTTGCGGTTTTGTACTTGAGAAATCCAAGTAACGCAAATAGAGATTCCCTTTCTCAAATTACATTAGAAAAGGTAGAAAATAAATAATTTTAGTAAACTAAACTACTTATAAGATGTGGAACCATTTTTTTAGCAATATAAATGGCCTTTTAAACATCCCCACTTGATGTAATGGGAAGTAATCACAATCTGTTTAAACACTACTTCCCTAAACTCAAAAGCTTGAGAGTTACTATATAATATTTGACTTAGTATTTTATATCTAGCAATCAGATAGAGAAAATGGTACAATGAATTAAAAATACCTGCTTTGACAAGCGTATCAAAAAGATCATACCATTCCAGCTCAAGTTCTGGAACTAGTACTGATAGGGCATGTTAAGAACTTTTAGTTCTCTATGTTACTATTGTAACTCAGTAAATGTAAAAATAATTTGTCTAATTTGTATTGCATTTTCTAATTTTTTGTTTGAAACTTGTATTTTTGTCTTTTCTGTTACTTTGTAAAATAGACTTTTGTTTCTACTTGTTATATTTTTTACACTGTATATGTACTAGAAGAAAGAAACGAAAGGAATATTTTCAAATCTCTATTCAAAGTTAAAATCAAAAGTCTCCTTGTGAAATTTTGCATTAATTTGTAGCTTTTTATGACCATCAGTAACTGGTATTTTAAAGAGCATTTTGTTTAAAAGATTTTTTCTGAAGGAAGAGCAGTTTAAATAAGAGCTTAACTGGTATTAATAAAACCAACTTAAAAATCTAAGGTGTAATTAAGTAGAAGAAAATAGAGAATAATAACATACTTTTTAGCAAACTGCATTTCTGTGGAAAGTGTTTATAATATTTATTAACATACAGAATTAGTCTTAACCTGCTAGAAAGAAGAGAAAATGCAACACCTTTCAAAGATGCAAATTGACAATTAACAAAACAATAGAATTCTAGGCCTTTCTTTGCCAGAGGTGCAAATTGATAATCAGGCTCTGCTGAAAAGCTGGTTGTTTCTATTTAAAAGTTATTTTGAGATGAAGGCTCCCCAAGGAAGAAGAAAATAAGAATTTGACCATTTTTGCTAAGTAGAACATACAAACTATAGTGATATCATTATTCTACTGCTCTCTGCAGTTTATGTCTGAAAAATCACAGCCAAAAGTGAGGGGAATGTGTGAATTCAGTTTCTCTATATATTTAACAGCACTGCTTTTACAGTGATTGCTAATTTCCTTCTCTGTTCTAACCTTTTCTTTTAAAGTATTAAATGGTCTGGGACCTGGAGGAGAAGAATCTAGTAGCACTTACCTGTGTCTTTCTAGGGCTATATTAAGTTATGTATGTGTTTGTGAGTTTCTGTCTTGGTGGTTTCTCTACATGTTTAACACTCAATTTTCATGGGTAAACATTTCATATTCTCTGATTTTCTGTTTCATTTGTCTTATTACTTCTCTGCAGTTGTTGACTTTTGTTGACTTGATCATCAGCTTAGATTTACTTTGACATTGAAAGTCTTCTGTTCCAGGAGAGTTGTATACATGAACACTATAAATATAGAAAAGAGGTCAGTTTAAGTTAAGGAAGAAGTTAAGTTATATCATACAATAGATATTCTATTTTATTAACATTCATAATTTTGACTTTATCCATAGCCTCTGGAGCTCTTTGATGTAGTAATGTGTAATTTTACTGAGGCAAATATTTAAAATTTGAGATTTTTAGAGGCAGTAACTGGTGGGGAAGGGGCATAGCATGATGGCCACGAACCTGGGCTTTGGAGACAGAAACCTGGTTTGAGTCTTTCATTACATAGGTGGGCAGTCTCTTTAAACTATAGCTTCCTCATGTGAAATGGAGATGGTGAAACCTGTCTCAAAGAATTGGTTGTGAGGATTGCTGTAACACAGAGATGACATAAAGATAATTTATAAAGTGTCTGGTACATGGTCAGCCCTCAGTAAATGAAATCTACCATTAGTATTATCAACTTAATTACTAGCTAGAGAAGAATTCTAACTGGCTACCCAGCATTTGTATCTCATCAAGCAAGCCTTTATTATTTTTGCCTTTGCTGTCCTTCTGAAGTGTGACCATCAAATGAGAAATCAAAGTTTAGTGAAAGCTAGAAAAGTTGTTAACTTGTCATATGGGGTTAAATTTAGGCAATACCAGATTCTCAATAGAATTGTGGTTCATGAACAATTAGCTCTTGTATAAATATATCTATATTTGCACAATTAGGAGTTATAGATCTCAGGACATCATCCCTTAGACTTATCAAAGATCCACTATACATTTGCGAAATAAAGTTGGGAAACAAAGAAGAAATGAAATTCAGATTTCGTTATTGGAAGAGAAGTAATAAGAAAGTTTCTGTTTAGCTCTTTTTTATTTATTTGTTTGTTTATTTTAGTTACTGTGGATTTGCAGAAAATCACACATGCTTATATGAATATGTTAATATACTATCGTACTTCAAAATTACTTCAGATAAATTGTTTTGACAATTATCTTCTCATTGACAAATATATACCTACATTTATATTTGTCTTTAAAGACAAACATCACAAGTCTTTTGTTTTCCTTTAAATATATATGGATGGTACGTGATGAACTGAACATGTTTCAATAAATATCGATAGACATCCAAAACTCTTTTATGTGTAAACTGCAGTATGCTATTCTGTGGTGTTTATACTTATAAGAGAAGTTATTGCCAACCAAGAGCCCTTGAATGTGGCAATCCCCTGAGCAGTGGTCTTACCATATTTGAATCCATAAAGAAATTAAACCCCATTTTGCCATTGCTGCCATCTTTAATCAGACTTGAAATTTTGGGAAGTGAGCAATTCCTCTGGCAGAAGGTGGAGGAAGTAATATAAGTCAGTGGAGGCTACCTAGTATATCCAGCTCTCTTCTCTTTCTCAGAGTCCTTATCGTTCCATAAGTCTGAGAACTAGACTGGAAATTGGGCACCTTCTTGACATTTGTTCACCTTAAAAGGTAGGAGTTGGAGGATACAAGATGCATTTAGGGGGATCATTTTATAAACTATACAAATGTCTAACCAATATACTGTATACTTAAAACTAATTTTTAAAAATGGTAAGAGTTGAAAGTCAGCTACTATCCCCAGCCCATTCTCATCCAGGATCTATTTCCAAAAGGGTGTTTTCCCCTCTTTCCCTTTTCTCCCTTGGTTTCAGCTATCCTGAATGTGAGGAGAACATGGTCTATTTCTGAGCCCCCAGAAGTTTCCAGATTACCGTTTCTTTAAGCATCCTTTAGCTTTCTCCCTGCTGCTGAGGAGGGTGTGGGGTGTGTCTTCTAGTAGGCTCTATTTAGGTACAACAACCATTTATCTTCTTCACAAACAAAGCCGGAAAAGTAATGGCACTTCCTTATGGTTATAGGGCAATCTAAAATTTTTTCTTTTTGTGAGGCTAGCCAGAACTCTCTCTGCTCTTCTCATGAGGAATGATCTTATACTCCAAACAATAGTCTTTGGATAATCCTAGGCCACAACTTCAGTGGAAGAATCATAGGTTAAGAGGCAATGCCCCTTTGTCTTTTTGGGGTCATTTTGCTACTGACAATCTGAAATCATTACGAGTTTTGAACTGCTGTGCCAAGCCCCATCTTCTTATCTCCAGGATCTGAGGTGGTGCTGCAGGCTTCACCTAGTCTGTGCCTGGCTCTCTGTCTTCTCACGTGAGCAACGAATGCCAACTTTCCCCACACCCCACCCTCCCCATCTTTGGCCAGCTCTGAATTCCAACTTCAGGAGAATTTTTGATGGGTGTGGGACTCCATCTGACATTGCCAAAGCAGAACATGGTTCTCAGTTTGCACCTGCCAAGACCTGTTCTAAATAGGTCAGATCTGCACTTTCTGATTCTAAAGTTTCTTGGGCAGAACCCATCCCTTTCCAGGAAGAGTCCTGGATTTTTGTTTTTGTTTTGTCTTGTTTTTGTTTTGTTTTGTTTTGTTTTGTTTTTGTTTTTAAGGAATTTGGACTCTGGATAGAGATCTTAAAAAATGTATTTTCTCACCTCTCTCTCTCCTAGGAAAGATTAATCTCTTCAGTCAAATTTAGCAGGACTGCCTCACCTTCCCTCGCTTCTACCAGTCGCCTTTTATCTGCTTATATAATTTAAAGCAGAACTCATTTTCATTACAAGCCACTGATATTTCAAAAATAATATGTCACCACCTCATCTCTGTATACCAAGTGTCCAACAGAATCACAATCACTGTCACCAAGCATATTGAGTTTAGTTCTAAGGATTAATATCTCTCTTTGCTAAAGTTATGCATGCTCAATAATTTTTAGCAATCTTTAAAGAGGTCACCATGCATACTGTAGATAAACATCAGAATACATTTTCAGGTGTTTGAGCAATATCATTTCCTTTATTTTCTACTATTCAACATAATTATTGACATTATTATCTTATAATTAGTCATAATAATATAATTATTGACTCTCAGGTCACCATTTTACCAGACTAGTAGAAAATCTAACAATATCAGTTCTTCTTACATCTTCTGAACCCATCTTTTTGATCTGATTGTCAAAATCATTCAAGGATCTTCTTCAGGACCAAGGCATTGATTAGGATGAAAGATAACCCCAAACTCAGTTATCTTTATGTTGTAGTAGCAAGACTTCTGAGGACCTGGCATAAGCCAGGGATACTAGGAATGTAATAAAAGATAGATGAGCAATCAATGATCAAGGCTGGACTGATTGAAAGGTGGGGTAAGGGCAGATGAGTTTCTGGAATGCCCAGAGTCTGTCATGGGGCACAGAATCAATAATGGCACTGGTAACAAATAAAAGGAACATAAGAGGAGAGCAGATTTGAGAGGAGGGATCATAAGTAAACTGGGAGATGGGCTAAGTTTGCCGTGCTTATGAACATTTAAATAACATATTGGAAATGTGTTTCAAGAGAGAGATTTGAGATAAAAATAGACAAGTAGAGAAAGTAGCCAGAGAGCGACATCTATAAAACACTAGTGCTGTGGAATGTGCTTTTCTTTCTTTCCCAACAGCCACTACCCTCTTTTAGACCATGTTCCTGCCAAACTGCTCATGAGTCTTCTAGTAGTCTAGCACTCAGCTCATCTCATGACTGCCAAACATTTAAAGGTGATCCTCAAGCAATGAGGGGTACCTGCCTCATGCAGTGAAAAATCCACATCTAACTTTTGACTTCTTTCAAATGTAACTACAGTTGGCCCTTCACATTGTTGATTCAACCAACTACAAATAGAAAATGGTCATTTTGATCCCTGGATACTGGTCAGGAATGTGAAAATACTGTTTTAGATCTGCTGCTGGTTGAGGCCTAGATTAGCAAGAATCCACATGTAAATGGACCTGTGCAGTTCCAACTCTTGTTGTTCAAGGGTCAGCTGTATTTCTGAATCACATCTCTGCAGATATTCTTTCTTTACTCAGAAATCTTCTGTGGCTCCTCTTCATTTTTATTAATCTCTTTGGTTTGGAATTTATACTCTTCTCTGCTCTTACCCAGCCTTCCACTTATGCTTTATTTTCTAGTCTTCCTCTACCAGATGTATCCTTAGTCTAAAACCAAGACTTCCCTACCTCATTGCTTCCCTTTTTTTTGTTTATGTTGTTTCTTTCACATGGAGTTCTTTTTACTCCAAATATACTTGTAAAAAATCTTATGCATTTACTATTCTCTATATGATGTTACTTTTCTTCTCTGAGCTCTTGCACTTAAAAATCTCTTTTTAAAGGCATGTATTAAATTCTGACATATTTTTGTCTAGAATATGCTATAGAGTTGTAGATTCATATACTAGGATTGGAAAGAACTTTTTTGATGACCTCAACATTATGTTTTAGAAGCAAGTACAATTGAATACTGACTTCCCTTAATTATCAAAAAAAGGCTAATTCATAGAATTTTCTGAATTTTAAGCTTACCTTTTGGGTAGGTGGCCTTTAAGAGGCCTCCTCTCATGCTCTCCACTTCCTGGCATTTATCCTTTTGTGTAATCTCCTCTCTATGATTGTGGGCTGGACTTATTGACTGACATATCAAATATAATACAGCAGAAGAGATAGGATATCGCTCATTCACTTATGTGGGATATAATCATTTATTACACATTTTGAGAAATGTTTCAAAATCTCTTGAACTATCAGAATTACATCTGGAATACCTATGTTACAGTACTTATAACTCAGTTACTCTTCTGCGTATGAAGTTTGCATTGTTTAAAAAAAAGCTAGCCTGAATATGCCCTTCTGTTTTTTAGACACTGTACTATATAAGCAGAGTCCCTAATCCCAGTGATTAAGAAGCCTTTTGCTCATGTCGGGGACAGAACATGCTTTACTTGACATCCTTCAGTGGGCAAATGGATGTGTGCCTGTTGACTTTCTATGAGCATTGCATCTAACATCCTGTTTCCTCCTCTATACTCTATACTATTTACATAGTATACTACAGTATAATATTATTAACTTTTAAGTAAGACAGGTCAGTCACTTCTGAGATATCTGAATATTTAATGTCTGCAGATTTCATATATTCCTGGTGATATTAAAAAAATATATCTGGCTGCAAAATTTGCCTGAGAATTATACTTTATATCCTTCCTTTTTTGTTATATATTTCTGTTATGTTCACTGTTTTTTTTTCTTTTCTTTTTTTCTTTTTTTTTTTTTTTGGTGCTCTTTTTTTTAATAATGTTAGATATAAAACTGCTTCTTTTGTAAGTCTTGTCTCATAATATGTATGCTCTTTCCTTTGTCCCCTCTGGCTTATAATGAATCTTGGTGTACTATTTAGATTCAGTACAATTTATTGAATGTGTATTGTTTTTAGAAAATTAGGTTGTTGTTGTTATTACTGTTATTTCCCCCCCATAACTAATGTGAAGTCAGCAATTTCATTTTCTTCACTCCCGAGCACTGTTGTCATCAGCTGTCCCTATATAATGGCTTTTGATATGTCCCATTGTGACACATTGGACCCTATCCCTAGTTAATCACTCATTTTAGGAGACTGATTCTGGGCAACAATGATTATATTCCTTCTTCTTTTTCAGCGTGAAAATCCTTGTTGGTTCATTTTCTCTATGATTTTCTGTGGGCTGCAACATAAACACCCAACTACATTAAAACTCTTAGCAGAGTTAGCAGTGCATCTTTTCTGATTACCCTGAGATAATTGTCTTCACTACACCAATGACTTGGGACTTTGTAATGGTTAGAAAATTTTTCAAGTCACATATGCTCCATCTTTATGTAAACTGTTTAAAAACCTACTTTTCCCATGTTTTGTAAGGAAAGAAACAGCACCTTAGAAAACATATTCTAACTCCATACTTACAAAGTGGCTCTAGTACAAATTACAGTGAAAAGTACTTATGTGAATCTATTCCCTATGGGCCTTTGCAGATAGATTCAGTGGTCCCAGAAACCAAGATATTCATGAATGTATCTAAATGATGCTAAATTTACCTAAGTGTATACACTATTATTTTATTATATCTTTTAATCAAAGGATACCTATGGAGCTACATAATGTAGGAGTGTGTGAGGGGGAGGGGGACAGGAAAAGAGGGAGAGAGGAAGACTTGGAGAAAGAGAGGAGAGAGGTGGGAGTAAATGAAAATGTGTACATTAATATAGAAACCCCTTAGGGATATATTTTTTTAATATCTCTGAATCCTCTTAATCTGGTTGGGACCATGTCAAAAAGATGAGCACTTTCTACCAGCTGGATTTTAATGTTCTCTTTTTTGGTTACAATAACAAACTTAAAGGAAAAAAAATCTATTATGCTAAAGTTATCAAGATGTTACAAAGACCTTATGAATATGTATTTGTTTATGTGAATATGAATAATTATATGTATATAATTGTAGCAAAAAATTTATTCTTTCTTCTTGTTTTATCAATAGTGAACCAGTTGACATATATTGTCCAAAGAATAGCACTGAGGAAAAACATTTTTGGTACGTCAAAAGCAGCTTTGATCACAGTCATTTTGTCCCTGATATCTGCGTTGCTTATCAACTTCCTGTAGCCAGAGACTAAAAAATACATCTTTCTCTATCCTCCACCCAGGACAGCACAAATGTACATGTGGTTACTCAAACTGGCTTAAAAAGTAACAGAAAAAGAATCACTTCTGAAATAAATGTGTTTTGGTCAGAACCATATATTTCTGGAAACTCTAATAAGGGACTGAAGAATTGGAATATATTTCTTACTTTGCTTTATAACAGTATTTTATTAAGTAGCCAGTTGTTCTAGCTTTGCTGGAAACTTTCTGCATAGTTACATTTGGCCCCTGCTCTTTTACTTAACTGTGGTGATGGGGAATGTACATAATTCATGGCTTTTATAATATGTCATAAGATATCATAAGAAATATCATGGTTATATAAAATATATCATAAGATATAGTCATCATTATCATAAGATGTATTCATGGTTACTATGAGATCTATCCACTGAGATTGATGTTTTCCATGAATAACCCAGACACTTAAGACAAGGCATTTTGGGCAACTTTTTAAAGACAGCTGTCATGACATTGCAGTATGAAGTGGAATTTAATTCTCAGGGAATTAAATTGCATCTTGAAGTGAAATACATTTTTCAATGACTGATATTGGCATTACAGTGTCAGGATCAACAGTGACTTTATGTATTAAGTTGGGGATGAATTGGGAAGCAGAGTTTGCAGGTTTCTTGTGCCTGGGTCTTCTATATAGCAGAAGGTGCTGCAAGAAGGTGCTTCTTGCAGCTGCTGACTCACTGCAAGAAGCACTGAGGCTACCTCGGGGAGTGCTAAGTATCTGGAGACCCTGGAGTTTTGTTGGTTCTAAGATAGTATAGTGGCAGTGGTAGAGGTGGAACATTTTCTGCAGCACTGTGCAAGAATCATTTGAGAGATGGAGGTCAGCATTCTAGATACATGAAGATAAATTACAATTAATGTATACATATATAAAATGTGGTATAGCAGAAAAAATTTTAAAATGTGCCTGATCTCCCCAGCATTAAAATCCTAACAACACTGGGTTCTCATAATTTATGACATGTAGACTATTAGGTACCCAAGGATTTGGGGATATCTGAATAGGTACTACACTCCTTAAGGCACAAAGTATGAAAGCTGAAGAAAGATTATAGTTTTGGAAGAACTATTACTGGATGGCTTCCTGGAAGAAAGAAGTTGTGAGGAGAAGTTAACAGAAGGAATAAAAAGGCTCTTGGTTCACAGACTGAAATCCATTATGCTCTATAGGATCTTTCCCACAATTTCAGTGGTCTGTTTTACTGCTCAGTGGATATGTTGCTTAGTGAATATTCGTCTTGTTGCAAGGATAATGTCCTATTTGAGTCCAAAATAGCTCACACAACTCTCTTGTGTTTAGTAATAAATTGCCATTAACCATCAGGTAAAAGTTCATTTTACATGATTCCAGATGGTAGATTTAACACCATTTTTAAGGCTTCCTGTAACTAGCTAACGTGTATAGTTAATGCAGATATATCTGAATTGCAGTATACTTTAATTCTTATATGTAGGGTTTCCCCTCCATCTTTCGTCAGGTTTTTCCCTTTCTGGAATGTTTTATTTTTCTGTTTTTCGGAACCCAGAAGTTACCACTGGCAGGATTTCAGTCTCAGATTTCTGTCAACCTTTAAAGCTACAGCATTGTGGCTTTTGGAAGTTCTTTTAAAATAAAGTTTTCAATTGTTGATGGCAGCTGTGTTTTATCTGGTATCAGGTATTCTCAAAGTTCAAGCATTGTTTCTTTTTTATTGAAGTTTATAAAGAAAAGTTTGTATTTCTGTTTGTTCCTTAAGAAGAACGCCTCTTGAGTTTTATTTACCTTTAAAATTATCTTGAGAAAATTAAGGGTTTTTTGTTATGCCCTCTTTAGTCTTAGCAAATTAAATACCACCTACAAAGCAGGATAATGTGGTCCTAAAATTGAGTGAAAGATGATGATAAGCATCAGATCAGAGGAGAAACATTTTGCCACTGACACCTTTCTTTGATGTAGAACTTTGGAAACTCTTAGCAGATGTAGTAGGAAATGATGACATTTACTATGGATAAATTAGTTTTTTTTCTTTCTGAAATTAATTTGTTAAATGAGTTTATGTCCATGAGCCAGTAGGAAGGCATATCAGAAAAACCAAAAGTGCTACCACGAAAGCTGTATCTAATATTAGTTTATTTTATATGTATATATAACCTCTTTTCTCTAGAGACTTGAAAGCACTGTGCAGAAAATTCTAAATTTTTTGAGCACTAGACAGTAAATTGTAAACTACGAATCCATGCCTGGAGAGGTTACAATCTCTAAGGCTTTTTAATGTTCCCAGATATAAGCATTTGCAGTTACAAAGGAAAATAATATATGAGATTCACACCTGGCTGAATACCAAGAATGATAGAGATACTTTGTATAAACCTTCTTACTTTTAGACTTAGGTCTATTTTTTTCTGCTTATTCTGACATTTTAAGTTAGGTGTTTGACCTCAAATATGGAGCATGTTGTAGATTACTAAATACTCTTTCATATTTTGAGGAATTGAGGGTCAAAGCTATTCAAGTTAGTCATCGCAACATGATTTACTCCAGGGCCAGTGGTGGGAGAATATTGGAGAGAGCACAAAAGGATAAAGACTCACCAGAAACACAAAAGTTAACATTGTAGTTCTTTGTGGGGAGGGGGTAATAAAAAGTGGGTGAATCAAAGTACTTCCCTCCTAGTATTTTTCTGAGCTTTAAATGAAAAGAAGTACAAGAAATAATGTGAACATGTGGCGACTACTCTACTAGTATTATTGACACAGTTGCTATTAGTGCAAGTACAGAATATTGGAATATAAAAATTCTACATTGTTAATTTTTGATTTTATTACTTGCATGGAGTAAAATATCCTGCCACGTTTTTCTATTTCCTTCCTTCCTTCCTTCCTTCCTTCCTTCCTTCCTTCCTTCCTTCCTTCCTTCCTTCCTCTCCTTTTCTTTCTTTCTTTCTTTCTTTCTTTCTTTCTTTCTTTCTTTCTTTCTTTCTTTCTTTCTTTCTTTCTTTCTTTCCTTTCCTTTCCTTTCCTTTCCTTTCCTTTCCTTTCCTTTCCTTTCCTTTCCTTTCCTTTCCTTTCCTTTCCTTTCCTTTCCTTTCCTTTCCTTTCCTTCTTTCCTTTCTTTCTTTCTTTCTTTCTTTCTTTCTTTCTTTCTTTCTTTCTTTCTTTCTTTCTTTCTTTCTTTCTTTCTTCTTTCTTTTCCTTCCTTCCTTCCTTCCTTCCTTCCTTCCTTCCTTCCTTCCTTCCTTCCTTCCTTCCTTCCTTCCTTCCTTCCCTCTCTTGTTTTATTTTTTACACCTACAGCACCTAGTCTTTCTAGGTGGTCTCGCATCAAAGAACTATCCAGGCCTGACCCTGCTTAGCTTCTTTAGCATCAAAGATCAGATGGGATCAGGCTTGTTCAGGGTGCTAAGGCCTTAGCCTGCCACTTTTCTTAAATACTAGGAATTTATATACATTTTAATAGAGTTGAAAATGGACAAAACTTTGATAATTGAAAGATCTTTTAAATTAATTTCTTTTAACTTAAAATTGCCATTACTACTGAAGAAAAACTTGCAATTTTGAAAATAGTAGTAATGTTTATTGGGGAGGGTTAATGGCTTTTCATGGTCATTGACATACATATATTTTCAAATCTGTCATCCAAAATCCAAAGAGAAGTGAGAACTTGAAGGAAATAGGGAGTGGAAAGGGGAGAGGGCAGTAGACGCTGGCCGAGGACCACCTCTACCTCTGTGCTGCTTCCAGAGTAGCATTGTTACCTGCGCCCAGTAGACAATGCCAGTTATGTGCTAGCAGCTGGTACACTGTGCCCTGGTACAATTGTTTTTCCTTAGGCAAATGATCTGAGCAGTAACACACAGTTGCAGACCCACAGCCACTGTATATTCACAGTGCATGCAGAGTTCTTGCCCTGACCTGAAGCACTGGGAATGCAGTCAGAATACAGGACACTCTTAAGGGAAATCATAGTTTCTTGGCTTGTTGAGTTATTTGCCTCCTGTGATGGATCTGTTGTTCATTATCTCAAACAATGCTGTAACTTTAGCAATATTTAAGGGAGAGCATAGAGATTTTACCTGTTTTGGTTAATTGACAACCTGTGAGTCACTTGTAGTAAGTCACTTGTAGTCACTTGTAGTTAATGAAATGTCATTTCTAGATACCTGTGCTGTAGTCTTGGGCTGCTTTTTATTTAGCTTGTGATATGTGGAGAAGGGAAAGAACAGCTTGTCTTATTGTAAAGAAAGAAAAAAAGCCTTTTGAAATGGGAAAACTGCAGAAGAGGAAGCTCAGTACTGATTATTTTGCACAGAAAGACCCAATGATTTAAAAACCATAAATGCCGTCCTCTGAAATGTACATCATGTAAAATAAGCCTCCTTGGTAGTAAGCATCAGTCACGATTCAAGATTTTGACCAAATTACAAGTTGGAGCTACAATTTTAATTGCAAGGGAAGAAACTTAAGCATATAAGTAAGAACGAGTCTATATTTTAGTCTCATCTAAGTTAAAACTGTAAACCACTTTGCATAACTACCTTTATGTCTGTGACTGTTAGATATTTAAAAAATCATTAGTTCAATTAATTGTCTGGCAGTTGGGGTGATTTGTAGATTAAGGAATAACAGCAGGGCCATGTTGATATGTACATGTGTGTCTGTGTATCTGTCTCTATAGGCCCATGTGGGGTGTATGGTTGTCCAGGTGGAAAAAATTATACTAAAAAATAAACAGGGATAGCATTTTTCAAAGTCCTCCTACAATCACAATAGCTGATGAGTGCAGATTTGCCTTTTAGAACTTTGAAGTGATCATACCCTAGGAAAAGAAATCGAGAGAACACGTTGTTTGCATAGGAAAGAGATTTCATGTTGATTCTATTGCCCTGTCATTTTATATGGCTGCTGCTGTCAGAGAGTTGGATTATTAAAAATCACGAGGAAAATGCCACAACTATTGCTTTTCAAGTCTTCAAAAGTTATTTTCCTTACTTATTCATGAGTCTGACATTATATTTAAATATACCAGGTCACACTTTTATCTGACAGCTATGTGTCAAGGGTGAAGAGAGAAACCTGAATGAAAAGCACTAGTCTAAGACCTCATTGTTGTAAACCATGGCAAGGTCTATTCAGAATTCTTGCATCTGGACCAAGGACACAAAGCTTTAGAGAGGGGCACTGTAGAAAGGGCACTGTAACAGTACAAACTAGTCTTAAATGTTTGTGACTTCCCTAATGCATCATTGAGGAATTCTCATAGTAATGTGGTAGCAGAATTGTTTCTCCCATTAAGTTATTTTGCAGTGTTGCTACTAAAAAATTAATTTAAAAGATGTAGCAGGTGAATTTTGATGCTCATATCTTTAAAAAATAAAATTGGCTTATAAAGAGACATTTGCGCTAATTCAGAAGCTAAATGTCCTCTGATGGAGTCTCAGATGAGCTTTTGTTTGATGTTCTAGTAAAAGATATTCTGAAGTTTTTCCAGTATCATCTTAGGATATGAATGGCTTAGATTTCAAAGAAGAGACATATTCCAAAATTATACACTTGGTGAAAGGAAGTTTACAGTTAACATTCATTAACAAAGTAAGTCTGTTTGGTACCACACACAAGTCCTGATTCATACGGTGTACCACAGCACATTAGATTCACCAAATGAAAAATACCATGTGAAAAACAGTATTAGTTTCATGGAACAAAATTTATTTTAGTAAGCAAAATATGATACAAAACTAGGTGTTCAGTATTCACACATTTCCCTTCAGATTTCTTCAGGCTAAATATACTATGCATGCAGTTTTAAATTTCGGGATTAAAGGACTTTTAGGTATCTGAAATAGCCAATATATGCATCATTCCTCACTTAATTTTCTATGTTGAAACAACTATTTTGAATAGATAAGTGTGCTTAAACAAGAGGAAATTGGAGGAAAAGTGTTAGTTTGTTGTAGAAGTAAATGCTAAGGTCCTCCAGCAATGAAGAAAGTAATTAGTTAAGGAAAAACAATGAGCTGGCAATAAAAGAAACTAAATAGAAATGTGTGTATCGTGTGTGTGTGTGTGTGTATGTGTGTATATATATATGTATATATATATTTTTTTTGTTTATAATTTCATATGTGTGTGTGTGTGTGTGTGTGTGTGTATGTAATGATGTCTCTGTGTTAAACCTTTGAAGGAGATTTGTCTTTACAAAATGTAAAATCTTGTAAACTTGGGAATGCTAGGCTGTTTCCCCAACCACATGTGTCAGTGGAATTCCGTATTTTACCTTTTGTGGATGTTAAGACCTGATGTGTTTTCTTGAAGAGGAAAGAGCGCGGGATTTGCAGTCATAGCCAGTTGTAAGCCCAATAGCAATGATCCCTTCAATTCCATAGACCAAAATTCCCTAACTTGACCACTGCCTGCTTCATCCTTCTGTCAGGTTAGAGTCACTTTGGGTTCAGCAAGTTCACTTCGTTTTCTGGGGAACGTGATTGCATTCAGAAAGAGGCAGCCCTCGAAACAATAGAATCCATCCACAGATAAGGGTTAAAGCGTAACTGTTAGAGATTTAGTTAGAGGTGTCAGTGGTGTAAACTATTTAAAAATGTTTGGATGCTGTGCATTTTGATGACTTCATTTCGTGTGCCACATGTGAGAGGTAGGAAGTGTGAGAGGAACTCTGCTTTCTCAGTGTGAGCACATGCTTGGAGGTGTTCACATTTGCTTATTAAATAGTCCCTGGGGGTTTGAGAAGCAGAAATGAGAAACCAAAGGGCTTTCTTGAAGCATTTCCATGCTTTTATGAAGAGTATATTACACTGGATATTAATGTTAGTTACTGAGGCAGAAATCAGGTAGAAAGAGAAGAAATACAGAAATGGCTTTTTCCTGGGGCTTTTTTCTCCGGATACTGTTTTTGAGTGTTTAGGAAGAAAATCCCATGAGTTACTGATGAGGCAGCTGTAAACAGGGGAAGTGACAGATGTAATGAAAGTCTCAGGGTCTGTCCTAGAAGAGGTCCCAGCACTGGTTGTGTAAGCATTATTTACAGAAAGGTGAACAGATGGATATATTTGATCAAATTCTGTGGAGTCTCTACATCAGAATTCACTTGAGCATTTTGAATCTGCAGTTACAATGCATGTATTTATGATGCTTTCACATAAGCCACTGCCATATCTATTTTGTGTGTGTGTGGGGGGACTTAAGATGATCAGAATAATAGTAAAAATGGTATTTTACTATTTAATATAGATGTTTTATTCTGTTACTATTTATTGTTGTGTCATGATGATTTATTTCACTAGACACATTATAAGATAATCTAATTAGAGAAACTAGATTTGATAATTTATGCCATTTGAGAAAAAGACACGTTAAAGAAACTACATAAACAACCCAGTTCTAATAGGAAAGTAGAAAAGTATAATTTAGTTTTCAATAAACCATATTAGCAGGTGTGGGATTATTCCTCCTGGCCTCGAAAAAAGTTATAATGGAAGTGGAAAATCAATAAAGCATCATAGTTTGTCAGTGCTGATGTTATACAAACAAGCACTTGTAGAATATTAATTTATGTCTCTAAATTACATAATCCATGAAGTTTCTTTCCCCTATTTTTTTTGTTGTTCATAATTTTTTTAGTTTCTTCTTTTTTCTTTTCTTTTCTTTTTTATTTTGCTACTTAGCAGTGTTTGGTGGGTTCATATCCTTCTTCCATCTCTGATGTTTGCAGAGGTATTTGTGCACTCTGCTGAAGATTCCTTTTGTAGGTACAACCATAGCCCTGTAAGTTTAAAAATAATTATTAAAATAAATTTACAGGAAATAATAGTTAATGTTACTAATTTAATTGATAGCCAGTGTAACCACCTGAATTTTAAGGCCAGAAAATAAAAAATCTTTGATGAGAACCAGACAGGATTATCCTGAAGCATATGAAGCTTAAGTCCATTCATTCCATGGCCTTGGGTGAGCCCTAATAATATGATTACTTGGGCACATGTTTTTGTTAAATTTGTAAAATGATTAGTATCAGTACCTTTATCTCAATTTTCCTTCCATCACTTTCATTTTATAGTGATAAGTATTCTAGTGATGTGGGCATTTGGGGGATCATATAAGGGAAAATCGATTTGGGGATACACTGGGTTTAGGTTCAGTGGGATATATTCATCATATTGTCTAGTTACTTTTATGTATGATTATATTATCAGTAGCTGTACCTCAATGGGAATAGCTTATAAGAGTAGTCCTGTTACCAACTTGCCCATCAGTTCTAATTGCGAATTTTAGGGCCAGAGGACAAACCATGCTATGAACATCTCTGGAAGTATGTAAGTACTGGAAGAGAAACTGGATTTGAATGTATGGAGCCTGAAGCTAGCCTTATATCTCATGAGAAACTTGATAAAGGTTTCCTCAAATTTGATACAATCTAAAACTTTTACATGGCCTTACCAAAAATAAGATATAAAGATGAGCCTTTTCCCAACTATCAGTAACAAACAAGGACAATAAAATTCTATCTACCATGTCATTGGAAATACTAAATTATCTTTTTCTAATATTTATAAGTATCTCTGAAATTTCTTCTGTAAATTTCTTTTCTGTACTTAAAATTTTCTCTGTGAAATTATGGCTTATTTGAAAAAGTCGTAATTTGAAATTCTTTAAAGAGGACATCCCAAATCATGTAAGTTTCAGGTTTTCACAAAACTTGTATCCTCCCTTAATAAGGACCATTTTGCAACAGTTGCACAAATGCTAAGTATCCACAGATATTTTTTAAATATTGAAAAGCATTTGCCACATGACTAGAGATTTGTTTGAATTAACCGTGTATCCTAAGTGTGACTGTAAGTATATTTTTTTTAAATCTCAGTCAAAATTGTAGTCAGGTAACTTTAGTTTTTCAAGTAATTAAATCTAACGTATTAGTTTTCCTTTTAGTCAAATTCTGTTGAAACAATATTGTTTTTTCACCCCAAAATAATCCTTGAAATTGATGAGATTAAATAATATTGATAATATTGGCATGAGTGATTTTTACCCTGGGCTGTCATTGATCTAATTACCCTGTCCCCATTGCTCACTTCTGGCTCAGGTAAGAAGTGGAAATAACTGTAGTTGAAAAGTACATAGCACCTTTGTTTTCTTCATAGCTCCAGTCCTTACTTGTACCTTCCACTTGGATTTCTTTAGTTGTCAACCTGTCATAGTGCCTTGTTCACAGAGACACTCCTTGAACGTTTGTTGGATGAATTACAATAGTTATTTTATTTAGTTTTGTGTTATTGCTACCTCTACCTCCATTAACAACTACAGGGCATATTCATAACATACTCATCTTCATTTTTTCCTAGCAACCACTATAGTATCTTTTCTATAGGAACACTAAATACATGTGATGGTGATGATGTTGGTGTCAGTGGCAGTGGCAGTGCTAGTGGTGGTGATGGTGTTAACTGTCCTAAAAAAACATAGTCTGGCCAACCAGGAATATTGTGGTAATATTTTGATCTTTTAATAAATATACTTCTTGTTACCTCACTTCTGAAATCTGAATATTATCTACAAAAACATCCTGAATCTCTATTGAAATCTATATGAATGTACTGTACCTATATTTTAGAAAGTGATGCAGCTAGACTCAAGTCTTCTGGTTGGGCATGATTTCCTTGAATTTCTTGCTTCCACTTTCTGTTTCTTTAGGCACACTTTATGTGAATAAGATGAACATTAGCAGATTTATATACATCTCTTCATTTCTATTCCACAGCAATAGCTCCTTAGAGTAATATCCGAAGTTACAGTAATTTTCTTCATATCAGAGAGTTTCTAACTGTGTTAATGGAAGTTAGACTGGTAGCAGAAACATGCGTGAGAACTACCTATGTTGTAACATTTAAACAATTTATTTGATCTCTCTTTAGCTTACCTGCTCATGCCTTTGGAACATTGATGTTGACCTTGTTGGAACTTTGTCTATAATCATGATAAGTCCTTCAATAAAATCTAACACAAAACGACATTTAAATTTCCAAGTGATTCATTAACCCTTTGAATATTTTATGATGTGCTGTGCCCATCTTAGCAAACAGACACTCTTATGACACTGTATTCATATATTATTTCCTTGAATGTCCAATGCCTAATAACTTCATATTTTAAAAAATAATAAAAGAGGAATAATAACTGTCTAAGCACTGTATAATTCTGAGCATTGCCTATTCCCTGATAAAAAGTGAGGAATAATTTTTGAGAGACAGAAGGGATGGAAAAAGTTTACCACCTATCAAACTGAAGTTCTGTTCTTCAAAGCAGCTATGTGATTTTGGCCTTACGTCTGTCAAAGCTTTCATTTCCTCAAGTGTAAAATCAGGAAATACATTACCCCTACTTCTTTGCCTGGCTACTCTTAATCATCCTTCAGGATTCATCTCAGTCATCCTTTTGTTTGGGAAGCTCTTGCTGACAACCAGGGGAGGCTGGGTCCCTTTCCTGTGCATACTCCATCAAAGCCCTTATGGCATTCCGTTGAAGCTATCTGTTAATTTCTCTCTCTCTCTATTTAGAGCATGAGCTTCTCAGGGGCAGGAACCATGTCTTTGTATCATCAGTGTGTATCCCAGCAATATAGATAGGTGATTAGGGACATAAGCTGAGTTTATATTATATCTCTGAACCAAGATCTTGGCTTTGACATTGATCAGTTATATAGCCTTAGCCAGGTTGCTTAATTTACATAGATCTCTGATTCCTCCTGTGGGATAATGATAATAGCTGTTGTCTCATCAGTTTATTGTCAGTAATATTTGCTCAGCTCCTAACAAAGTGCCTGGCATATAGAAAGCACTCAATCTATGCTGTTGCTATTATTATTGTTATTAGCCAAATACTTTTTTCTTGTTGTTAAACTTAACATTGTATTGCATGTTTTTTTTTAAGGTACTTTAAGATATTAGAGTATATGGTCATTCCATTGCATTTGTTGACTAAGAAGTTAAAAGATACTTTTAGCCTTCTGAACTTGCTTATGGGGACAAGATGGCTGTCTGTTAAAATGGTATCCTTAATGTTGTTTCTGTGCACTGTTGAGAACTGTGAAGGCTCTGAGAGGTTTACCCTTGTGCATCCTAGTACATCAGTCTGTCACAATTTCATGGATGCTGGCCAAAGACATCATGGAATCCTGGATCAGAGACGAAAGACAGTTTATCACTCACAGCAGTACTAGTAGCCAGAATTTAGCGTTTGTACCAGTTCCTTGAGCTCCAACCAGTTCTCACATGGTGATTCAAAGAGAGCCCTGTGATACCTACACTTCAAGGGGAGGAAATGCGAGCTTAAAGAACCCAAGCCTGACTAACCTTTGCCACTGAGATATTACCCTTATTACACTGGACAGTAAACAAACTTGCCCTTTGCTCTGGAGGGAGCCACTAACTCTATCTTCTAAGGTTTCTCAATACAGAAATGCTTGAAAAAGGCATCCTAAAGAAAGGCAGTTGGTGTCTTCACTCAAAAGAAGTATAGTAACACAAAAGACTCACAGCAAAGGGTCTTTCAACATGGGAATTTGAATTTCTATGAGTGGCATATATGAACTGAAAAAGGTTATCTCTAAATCCCTAATTGATTATTTAGTTTCTAACACATCTGAGGACATCAAAGGGTAAAGAGTAAGGAAGCAGGATAACACATAGGAGATACCATGAAGCAACTTTATGACTGAGGCGACGCGCTGCCTCAGAATCAGGCTTTTCTTTGGCTAATACTAAAACTGAAACTAAGTCCAGAGATGACACCCTGGTTCCTGTTCATAGGAAACAGAATGGAGAGCCCTGGCTCAGTGAAGAATGTGAGCAGGGTAAGGGCGAGGAATGACAACTTACTCTGTGAAGAGGACATTATTAATTATTGTAATGCTTTTCAAAATGATCTAGTGTATAAAAATATAACCAAATTTATTTTTTAAGATTGTGCATTGTTGTGAATTTTTCCATGTATGCTATACATAATGGATAAATCAGAGGTTGTTTCCTTTACTCAAATAAATTTCCATTTTCTTTTCATATTATCAAAATGTATGCTTCTGACTTTTCCCATTCACATCACTTTATTATCAACATTCTTATAAGCAAAGTGTTATAAATACCATAATAAATGATTTTGTGATCCATTTATCTCAGTAGTGGTGACCTCTGTCACTTGAACCACTGCTCAATGTATTGTCAAACAGCAAAGATTAAGGCATAGGGCATTTTGTGGAATTAAGGACTACCTAAGAGCTGATAGCCTTATGCCAAACCAGTCATTAGTAGTCAGAAAATATTACATTCTGAAAGAATTATTATTATATAACAAAAATAAAAGATAAAAACAGATGTTTTAAATAAAATTATTGCTAATCCAGGGTTTTTCAATCTCAGCACTATATTTTCAACAAGATAATTCTTTGATATGAGGAGCTTTTCTGTGTACTGTAGGATGTTTAGAAGCATCTCTGGCCTCTACCCACTAGATGCCGGTGATATACATCCCCAACCCCAGTGACTATCAAAAATATCTGTAGACATTGCCAGTTGTCCCCTTTGGAGGAAAAATCAGCCTCCATCAAGAACCAGTGTGCTCTTCCCATTGTTAAAATTGGGAACATTCAGAACATTCTATCGTGAATGAAAAGGTAAATAGAGAGCGTAGCATAATCCTGATAAACGTTCATAGTTCCAGCAGTAAACTTATGCTTCCATAGCTTGAGTGATTTGACCTCTCTACCAGTTCCTAAATTAATGCATGTGATTTGTGACAGAGAGCATCATGGACAGGAAAGAAGACAGGACTTGAGTTCTTGCCTTTTTTCAGCTGTTTTGTGGTTCTGTGATATGAGGTCAAGTCAAAATTTTTCGGAGTTTTTACTGAGTTATTTTTAAAATCTGCAAGAGAGGGATCATTCCTTATCATACCTACCTTCAAGAATTGCTGTGTGGATCAAATCAGATAGTTTAAGTAAAAATGCCTTGAAAAATCTAAAGAGCTTTTGTAATTGTTAGGATGATAAAAAGTAAAATGATTTTAAGAATTTGTTGAAATTTTAGAGCATTCCTTGAAATGACTAGAGGAACCCCCAGGGCATTGAAAAAAAGGATTTGCGAATTATTTCTTTTGAAGATGCCCTTTAGCCCTGCTTTGCTCACTTTTCTGTGTTCTTGGTTGCCATGTGCTGAGTGGCTGTGACAGAAGGCGCAGTTGAAGGAGTAGTGGAAAGGCTTGGCTGACAGCAGCAAGAAAGCAGCACTCAGTGTTCAAAAAGCATTAAGTACTTTGTTCATGTTTCCTCAGTATCCAAGAAGTATCTATCAGTCGAGTAACTAGAGGCTTTAAAATGGAGAAAAAAAGTTAATATTGTAAATTTGTTCAAAATAGATATTCCTTATTTAAGTAATCATTTATCTGACTTATGTGTCTTTGATTAACAAAAAATACTTTGTGTTTTATTTAATAGTTTCATCTTTGGTCAAAAATGAATATCCTTTCTCTATGTAATGCTAAGACCTTTTTAATAATCCAGAATAGTTACAAACTTTTCTCCCTGTTAAATATTTAGTGCTAAACTTCCTTGCCTGGAATTGTATGAAAATATATGCCTGAACTTTGGGCAATAGAATAATTTAGTCTACGATCAGAATGGGTCTTAAAAGCTAGATGATGCAATATATGTGCAGTTCAGAAATCCTATTCTCGGACCTCTGACAGATGGTCCTGAAGTCTCTGATTGATCTACATTTTCTTGGTATAAATTATATTAGGAAGATTTTGCAGATGAGAAAACTGAGGCATAGATAGGTTAAGTGACTGTGTCCAAGATCACTTGGATAATAAGTAGCAAAGCCAGAATGTGACCCATTATGTCTGAGTCCAGAGCCTTTGCTAAAACCTTAAATCGGTTGGCTTTGCTCCAACCAACCCGATTGTGGGAAAATTCATTAAAAAAGTTAATTTTCACAATGCACTAAAATCTGTTCCTTACCCCAATAACTCTGCCATTACTCTTTTAAGTTTGACTTTGAAAAGGTGAATGTGTACCTTCTCCTAATTTTACCTGATTTAACACAGATGTCATATTCACTATGTTTCAGGTTGACTTTTTCTGGGTGTTGAATCCTTACCCAATTCCCTTCCTACAAGATGGAAACAAGTTCTGGAACCAGAATTTGAAATATTGTCTTACCATTTGATTTGGACACTCTATAATTATTAACTGTATTCTCTTTTTTCATTGACACCTCTCATTCTTTGCTCAAGTTATGGTTGCTGCTATTAAAAATTACAAAGTCATGTGAACTTTCCTTAATGCACATTTTTTTGTCTTGATACTTTTATAATAAGACTTTATATTAAAGTAGATTGAAGTTTCAGCTTGTGAGTGTAAGTCCTTCATTTCAGTTTTAAGATTGTTTTATATTTTAAGATTTCCTCAAAGATTAGAGTTAGAATTTGATAAATATATCTTCATTTAGCTATATGATTACTGCATAATTATTCAAGTGTTTTGGGTAAAATAAAATCATAAATAATATTTGTATCCTTTCCAATTAATTATTAAGCACATGTCTGTTTCAGGAAAATTTAATCTATATGTTTGATTCATAGTCCCATAATTTTTCAAAATGTAATTTTGTAAGAGCCATCCAACATCAGTCATTTTTATGGAGAGAGAGAGAGAGAGAGAGAGAGAGAGAGAGAGAGAGTGTGTGTGTGTGTGTGTGTGTGTGTGTATGTGTTTATTCCTAACATCTGAAGGTCATATTTTGTTATGAATAAACAAATGCCTGTGTGGTTCATAAACTTGGTTCACAAGTCTCTGTCATCTATCATCGGAAAAATATATTTTTATTACAGATCAAGCTCCTTAAAATAGACTGGTAGATTCCCATGATATTAAGCACAAGGGCATAATTTCCAGGAGCAGTAGAAGGTCTCTAATGCTCCTTTATTGACCCACAGATAAAGACAAGTCAATAAAAAACAGGATATCAATAAACAATTGACAAAAGAAATGGAATAAGAATAGATTGTCTGGTACATGAATATATTATGAATATTATATATATAAGGAACCATTCTTCAGGCATGGCAAGTATTGGAGGAGCATGCTTGGCTTCATGTGGTTGAAGGAGTCCTATGCCTTTTGGTTGACTTGATCTGCTTCAAGGGAGTTATGAACAAAGAAAACAATGGTTTTCCAAATAGGTGATAAAAAGTAAAATAAAATAAGCACTCTATATTGTGGCTATTTATGTGGTCAATGTACAAGAAGAAAGAGAGGAGTCACTGTGATTATTTAAAAAAGGGTCATGTAATATTGGAAAATTGTTATACGTTGACAATAATAAATTGTAAAAGAGCAACTCTAGAGGTCAGGAACAGCAAGAAGTTACTACCACCCATATGCTGGGAGACAAAGGGAGGAGGCGAGGTTTCCAGGTGACAGGATGGAAGCTGAAACAATGGGGACCTGTCTGGCAGGAAGTGGAGCTAGGTGGAGATGGAGCTCCTGTGTGAGACTCCTGAAAAAGTAGAGAAAGAGGAGAAGAAATTCAAATAGCAGAAGGTTAATAGATGTTGATCCTTAGAGATAGTTGAGGTGGTGTGTTTAACTAGTGTCACCATTTTGAATATGTATTGTCTATTATAAACCTTTTTAAAATAGAGAGAGCCTGAGGCATATGGGCACACACATGGGCACACATGCATCCATGCACATGTGCAACATAGCACCTCCCAACACCACACTCTGATCTCCACAGTGTAACTGAATTCACCTGGAAGCTAAATACCAGGAAGCCTGGGAAACTTGGCCTGGGGGACCAGCCCATGTCATGGGTCAGTAGAGCAGGAGACCAACAAAGAAAGGATGTAAGACAAAGAAGATGGCAGATTCTCACCCAGGATTAACAAGGCAGTGACTTCCCTCCTGCCATCTATACAAAATCCTAGCTATATAGTTCTGTTGATCTTTATAACTTTCTGCATACCTCAGAAGTAACATCTATCTCAATCTAATTTTATTGCTATAAATGTGGGATTGAGCATACACAATGCTATTATTTTATTTTTACATGCATTCTACTTAGTAGACTATTCAAGCGCTTACAAATTTTGGACACATTTCAAGTCAGTTGGAATATTCAGTTTTAGTTTGAAATCTTTACCTTGCATAGAGAGTGAGAAATTGGGCAAGGAATGATGATAACAAAAAGTTTGGTCTTTTACAAAATAGTGGTCTTTGGCACACATTTATTGCATTTAGTTGACAGTAAAAGTCATGCTTAAGTTATTGTCTGCTCAGTCAACAATACTGAAAACTGAAATAAAACATAGCAAAATGGGAGTATGCTAGCTCTGTAATTATTTGAAATAACATAAAACATTACTATCATATTAGAATCCATTTGTACTGATTTTATGTTAGTAAGCGGGTACTTGACCCTCAAAAAATTTTAACTCTAAAGGAGGTGGGGTTTAATATTAGAAATAACACTTTTCTCATCAAGAAAACTATAGTCTCTTCCAGGGCCATAATTTCCGATCATGCAGGTAGCACATTCTGTGAATGGTCCATGTCTTAGGCACAACTTTCTCTTATTCATACAAAGGTACTTTATGTGCTAGCAACAGCCCAAATTTTCCAACACTGATGTTATCAGGGGGAAATATTGCCAAGAGAAGTTTCATGGCCTTCTTGAAAGAAGTTTGACTTTTAGTATCTACATCAGGATTCTAAGAGGCTCCTCTGAAGAATATCTTGGCTCTGAGGACAGAGCTACACACAGATTTTAGATTTTCAGCTTTGTCTATTTGTATTTAGGCCAAGAATACTTCATTTATTTATTTTTACTACATTCTTGTTAATCCTTTGTGTAATATTAAAACCTTTACATATTAGGTTCAAGATGGGGATCACAGAGTGTTTTTCTATTCTTAGATGACATTAAGACTATAGCATGTTCTCAGTGCGCATGGACTAATATACCTTTGAGCTAATATGCTAATTGATATTGATATATTTTATAGAAACTAAAGTATTTTAATACCTTGGTTAAAGAAACTTAACATAAAGCCTGACAATAAAAATTTTTAAATTACAATTTGACTTCTTTATATAAGGGCAAAGCTATCTATCTACATGTTGAGGAAGAGATTTTTCATTAGGAATTAAATGGATGGGTTTTAAGGAATGAACAGCAGTATTAGGTGATAGTGAAGCTTGCAGGTGCCTATATGAGACTGTGTCAAAGCCCAGGTCTAGTACTGCCTTAAGTTACTGATCAAGTTTCCTAATCTCCCTGTGCCTCTGTGCTATGAAATAAACCAACCTGTAGAGGCTTTTGTGAAGATCAAGTACAACAGAATCCAAGTGTAAAACATGGAGAAAAGCACATGGTAGAGGGCACTGAAGAAAAAAAAATCCTATTAAAGTTTATTTTTGATTTTAAAATACCAATTTTGCTTGAGTTAACATTAGTTTTCATGTTCAAATTAGGTAACACTTATTTTCCTTGGTTTTCTTACCTGTGTTGCCTCTTTCTTTATTAGCCTATTCTTTCTCTATCCTTGTGCCCTGATATTGTTCTTGAATTGTTCTGAGATAAGAGTTTTTGATCCCAAACATCTGGGCATGTAAATATTTTGTGAGATGCTCTTTATCTCTTCTTGTGTATTCCTCATGTACTGCTTTTTCTCATGTTCCTAAAAATATTCTGCTTATTGATCATATATATTTGCTTTGTCTGAGGAAGATGACACTGGAAAACAACAACATGGCAAAGTGCAGTGGAATTAAGATTTGGATGAATATCTCTGTAGCTCCTCCCAGTTTTAATATTATTTGAATCTCTGAAATGGGAAAATCAGAAATTCTGTAGGTGAGGCATTTGAAATCACAAAGGAACACCTTCTTTTTTGGGTGTGTGTGTGTGAGTGTGTTTATTCAACATGTGTATATTTTCTTCTTTCCCCATCTGGCATCTGCTTGAGCATCCGTCTAGCTAGCTGTTCTGTGTCAAGAGTACTTTAGCCTTTTCATTATGAAAGAAAGAAATGAAGCAATATAAAAAAAGAAAATACTTCCACCATCCTACCCCCATCTCACTTTTTGTTTTGTTGTTTCTAAGCAAGTTTCTTGCCATTTACCTTTGCATTTGCATTGCTTATTGATTGGCAATTTTAAAATTGTTTATTGTGCTCTTTTGTTTCACTGTTCAAGAGCTAAAACAAAAGCTACCAGGCCCTGCGAGGTATACATTTGCATGCGGTGAGCGTTGCCCGCGGAAAAAGTAATTGCTAATGCATATTTATGTGGCACAAATTTGCCATTTGTTTATGCATAAAATTATCAATAGTGCAGGGCGGCCCAGCCGTAGAAAATGGTGACCTTTTTAGCTTAATAAATAGAAATCAGCTGTTATTGTGAAGAGATCAGCCATTTATTCTGTGTTGAGGGACATTGCCGGGAAAATGCAGATTGGGGCTGGCAATATCATTAAATGGAAGGCCAGTGACCCTTTCGGTAGAGTCTATTATACTTTATCTAATAGGGGATAAATGGCTCTGGTTGGCAATGGAATAAAGAACAACAGTTTTTTTTTTTCTTTTTTCCTTGTTTCCTTTGAAATAGTATAAGTGTATGGATTTTAAGCTAGTAAAACTGAACAGGAACTCTCATGCAGACCTGTTGCTAGAATTCTCTCAAAAAGTATCTGTTTTAATGTTGCTCTTTTCTATCCATCATTCCCTGACTCTTTCAATTTATACCCATTGAAATAAAGTAAGTCAAATGATATTTTCCCAGGAAAATAGGTCTTCCTTTAGCTTTTAGCTTTCTTTTTCTTTTTTCTTTTCCTTTTTTGACCACACTTTTATTTTTGCATCACAGGTATCTTTGCGTTTTACAGGTTGACTCTATGTTTGATATCTTAAGAATATTAAGGGTAGAAGAAGATATTCTCAAAATAGAGTTCCCAATAGTTTGTAAACTTAAATGTTTGTTTTTTGTTTTCTTTTTGTTGCTGTTGTTATTGTTTTATTTTTTGTTTGGTTGTTTTGACTGAGTACAATCTTTCTAAATGATAAGAATGGCTTTGGAAGTATCTATATTCTTTAAAGAATTTCTGTAAATAAAAAACCTCATCGTATTTTCTTAATATGTAAAAAACCAACAGATAGTCATTGTATCTATTTTGGCTATTTCACTACTGTCTCTGATAGATTAAATACTTTCAGTCTCCTTAGATCTTGTCTGCGACTGGTTTAATGTGCTGTAATATCACACTACCTTTGACTGACTAATAATCTCTCTTTGGTATGTTAGCGAGCATTTCTATTTTTTAGAATTTTTTACCTGTTTTTTTAAATCATTATAGAATTCCTATTATATAGAAGTTGTGGGTTTTATTTTCAAAATTATTATGTAATATTTGATGCACTCAAAATTTTATATAACTTATGAAACAAGATCAGGAAACAGAAACCTGTAAACCCACCTCAGAACAGGTCAATGCTCTTTGAATCAACCTGCATGCTCCTCCCTGACTGTGTTTCTTAACATGTGTTCAAGGTACCAGGTTTAAAGTTTCTGCAGTTGTGGGGTTGCAGCCTTGATCTTTCCCTCATGCTGCACTGTAGCATGACAGTACATTCTGCAGCATGTCACCAAAGTGACTGAGTAACTTTTTACTGGCAGAAATGGATCTGTTGTTCCTTTTTAAAGTAGAGGGTGTAAATAGAATTCAGACACTAGGGTACGTTAGTCCATAAAATGAATATATTTTTATATCATTTATTAAGTATTGATTTTAGGTCCATTAGATTCACAGTCTCTATTGAGAGAAAAAAAAATAATTTTTTAATGGATAGGCTGGAATTCCAGAAGGAAGAGCAGCAGTGATTAACCCCTTCTTGCTCAACTCCCTGACCCCGTTATGTAATATTGTCAAGGAGCTGAGAAGAGGACTCTGGGGGAAAGGGACAGTTTATCATCTGTCTTCTCTGGACTCTAAAGAGATCGCAAAACTAATTTCAACTGGCTTATTACTGTGTCTCTGAATGTGATAGAACAGATTACTTTGAGTTGATAATGGTTTCTAAGATAATTTTTTATAAGGTAATTTTCAAGTTGATGAATATATTTTATTTTTATGAAATCCAGAGCATATTTATTTAGAGAGTCTTAGTAATTTAAAATATTATTTAGGGAGATTATAGGATATGCAGGAATCAAGCTTAGTTTTTTTGTTTGTTTGTTTTTTTGTTTGTTTGTTTGTTTAGAATAAAGATCTTATTCTCTGCTCTAGAAAAGGAAAGTTCATCATAGCGTCATGCCAGCTATGTCCTTTCATAAAACTTTTTTAAGTTTTAAGTCATATTAGTGAAAATGGCTATCACCATTATATTTAAAATAGAGTGTTTTTTATTCCTTAAGCACATAGAAAATTATTGTTTTCTACTAGCCTCTTTTTAAATAAGAGGATGACTAAAATATCATTTCACTTCTATGCAATTAAATTCAGGTTCAGAGCACTAATAATAATTCTAGTCAATTTTACCCAACTAATGTTACCACTACCTAAAAGGTATTTTATCTTAGGCTGCTTTGGCTCTTATACCTATATTTTTATATCTGGGGGAAAAAAAAGCTAATTATAGCATAGATAAGACAGTTGAAAAAGTCTAGTTATATTTTCAGTCTTCTGATGTACCGATATGTTATGGCTGAAGGAAAATATGCTGATGGAAATCCGTTTATCTCAAAACTTGACCTGACATAAAGATTTTGATATCAAACAGACATTTTAGAATTTCATATTTTAATTCACATTTTTCTGAACTTTGTGACAAAAACATAAAAATACAGGCTCCCTCTTGTGGGTAAAATTACTACCTATGGATTTCTGTGTTGCTCACATATAGGAGATGGAATAGTTTCTGTTTCACTTTTAGGTAAATTCTGTGGTAGTCAGATGTGACATTTCATTTAACATAAAAAAAGAGTTTAGGATACATTTTTAAGCAAAAATTTTAATGAAAATAAACTAGTTTTTTCTTAATTGACAGGTTATATATAAACAACTTTAATTTTACAGCAGCAGCATAATTTCTAATGTTCAAACATTTTAAAAACTTGCTTCATTTTGGAATATTCTATGATGAAGTAATTAATGAACTAATGAAATAATGTGCAGTCTTCTTTTTGTCAGCATGGTGACTTTTGGAATCTCGTGCTAATTAACAAAATTTCTGATGAAGTAAAATTCCTCCCTACTCATCATGCTTCAACTAGACATAATACGGTAATAAAATGCCTCGAATACCATAAACCTTGTGATCAAACTGAATAATTGGTAACATAATAAGAATGAAAACTGAAGCAGTACTCAATTCTCTATAAATTGAACTGATAGTGAAGAGATTGAGCTGGAGCTGATACTGTGGCTGCCACCATATACACGTTCCTTGCTTTAAGAAATCTGATTCTTGGGAATTTCAACTAGTGCCAGAGGCCATTTCTGTCCAGCCTGGGGAAACTGACAACCAAGCCAGAGTTTTATTTGCTTGTGAAAGTAGTAAGAACAGTGTTTCTGAAGTTTAGAGGGGCAGTGCAATCACAGATATAGCAAGGGATGTGAATGTAAAGGTAGCTGAGTGACTCCCACTCAACAATTAAGTGTTGAAATTGCTGTCATACATTTGAATGGAATCAAGGGACCTATGAGGACACCTGAAGATGTCTCATAAATCATTCCAAGAAGTAAGAATTTTCCTTAATGCCTCCTGTCCTAAAATAAAGCATCTACAGGATGATTACATGAAAATTAGACAAAATTAACAACTTCTGAGGGGATTAACATGTATGTATACATATATATAATATAACATATGAACATAAGTCTTTAGATTAACTCTGGTGGCATTATAAGGTCTAATTAATGCCTCTTTCCCATAAACAATGACTTGGTTATATTTATATATTTACAAAAATTTATATATACATAAAATTATTTTGAATACCTAGATAACTCCTGCTGCCAAAAGTCATATGTCAATTATTTAATAAAAAGTAAATGTACACTATTAATGTTCTAATTTTGTTTTTTTCTAGATTTTTTTGCTGATGATACGATTCCTGTTTGAATCTGTTTACAAGATTCTGAAAGTTGAACAGAGAATTTTGGCACTGCACTGGTCAGGAAAAAGGTATATTTATAAAAACAACACACACCTTAAAAAATTGATTTTGTTATATCTGATGCTTCACAAAAATGGCAGTTTACATGTCTTCTCTTATTTTTAATTTATGAGTAAAATACATGACATATGCACATAAAACTATAGTACTTAGTCTTTTATATTCAGATGACAACTGGTATGTAATTATAATTTTGAAACTCATAAAGGTATTGTCTTTAAGCTGGCAGATGATATCAACATTTCTTTTATTTCATTTTCGTAATGAGATACACTTTCCTTGAAGTTGCAAAAGCTTTTTATCTCCATTGAGAACTGTTTTTTTAAATAGTTTATGATGCTTTTTTGTTGTTGCTGCAAAAGAAATATTTTGGGTCACAATGGATAGATCACACATTTCACAGAAAGTTCCATACGCTATTAAGTATTCCAGGGCATGTTTTTATAAACTCATATAAAAATGCAATTTTGCTGAGTCTAAACAGATACATTTTAATTTGTTTGACAGAAAACTTTAGTGGACAGCTCTCTGTGTATACATTTATGAAATGCTTGTTTGTTTATTCAAAAAAAAACTATACTTTTGGGAACAGGAACTGAAAGTCTGACCACAGGCCTAGGGTTGAAAATCCTTTTATAATCTCGTGTATGACTGACTATCATGTGGTGGCAGCAGAAGAGTTTGGAGGTAAGGGATTCTGTTCAGAAAAGGCTTGTCCCTAGTAAGATGGAAAAGGCATTATCTTACAGTTCATAAAGAGAATAACAAAAAATGGTCTTGCAGATTGAACTACAAATTATTTATTGACTCACTAATCTACTCTTAAAGTCTTATGACTAATATTTCTATACCTCTGAGACATACATTTATTTGTGAAAATCCTTAGAATCTATGGTGGTTTCTACCTTCTTTAAAAACTAAATTGTTACAAATCTAAATAATATTTGAAAAAAAATTGTAATTAAGACTTCATATATTCACAGATAAATGAAACATAATATGCAGGACGGCATAGTGGGTAATGGATTTTATGCTGATAGAAGTGGAATAAGTCACAAATGAATATTGCAAATATGAAACATATAACTTAACAAGTAAAATACCAGTGTAAGTAAAAGTAAAAGGCATATCAAAAACTGGGGCTACTTCTAATAAATAAGGTAAACATCACATGTAAAAAACTGATATTATAAGAAAGATACATTTTAAGATAAAAGATAAGATACATAAACAAATAATTAATGGGGAATATAATTTTAATACAAAAAGCTAACTAAAGAAATGCAGTTACTATCTATCTAGCGAAAAATTACTATTACTTAACTATCTAACTAGTAAAAGTAGTTTGGAATGACAATATAATAAGAATATAGGAAGATGTGTGCTTTCAATAATGTTGGAAAAAGGTTTTATTTCCTCAACTTTCTAAAAAGTGATTTGACCATCTCTCTTAAGAGCCTTAAATGTTTCCAAAGCATTATATGCAGCATTTCTACTCTGTTCATTTGGATAACATTTAATGAAATAAACGGAATAAAATGGACAGAAAAAATCAGTAAGGATGTAGACTTGAAAGACAAGATTAAGAAACTGGACCTGATAGACATATTTAGAAACTTGCATACAATTACAAAATTCACATTATTTTGAAGAACACATGGAACAGTTATAAATATTGACTATATGCTGTCATAAATTAATTCTCAACCATTTTTAAAGAATTGGAATATCATAATGAAATTAAGCTGCAAATGAATAACAAACATATAGCTAGAAAAACGTTTCAAAATTAAAAAGAAATCACAATAGAAATTATAAGTTTTTTTAGACTAAATAAAAATGTAATAATTGTATAATGCTTGTAAGATGTGTTTACTGGGAAATTTATACCTTAAGTAAATGTATAGAAAAAAAAGAAAGTGTAAAATTAATAGGACAAGAATTAATCTCAAAAATAACAAAAATAAATGCAAAGTAGTAGAAGAAAGAAATTAATTAAAGTAAGAGCAAAATTAATGAAGTAGAAAACGGTTGTATGAAAGAGAGGACAAAGGAAGTGAAAAATTGATTGTTGCAAAAGATGAATAAATTTCCTATACCTCTGATGAAACCAAGCAAGAGAGCAAGTAACAAGGGGCAAATAACAATTACTGAGAATGACAAAGGCAATATTACAAAGCCAATGCAGTAAAGAAAGATTAATAAAGTTATTGGGATTGGAAAATAAACAACCAATTATCATTATGGCAAATGATATGAGTAAATAAGAGCATTTAGCATGGTTGATGCGTGCAGTATAATATAGTGAAATTAAGTGTATTTCTATATAGCAATATCAATTTTTATCTAGTATACAGTAATATGTGCGTTACCTCTAAGGGTGAATTGTGAAACTTTATTAAGAAATACTTTCAATGTTTAAATAAGTGATGAATAAGTGATGTTTATGGAATGAAAGATCCAATATTGTAGAGGTGTCCATTACTCCCAAACTGATATGTAAGTATAATATAATCGCAATCAAAATACCAACTGGTTGTTTTGTATTTGTTTCTTTGTTATTTGTTTGGATAAGTATGCACATGTGTGTTTGTGTGATGTGACAAGTTGATTTTAAAAGGCAAAAAAATAGTCACAACACTCTTGAAAAAAGAAGTAATGGGTAGGAGTACTTTACTTACCGATATTATAAAGCTGTGTTTATTCAGAAAGTGTGGCATTACTCTAGGTAGACAAGTAGATAAATGAAACAGACAAGAGAGTTCAGAAACAGACTATTGGATATGTAGACATTCTATTTATAATAAGAATAGTATTTCAAAGCAGTAGAGAATTAACAGACTTTTTAAATACATGGTACTAGGAAATTTAATTATTACTTGCAAAATAAATGAAATTGGGTCTCAACCTCACACCATACACAAATCAGTTTTTGTTGGTCAAAACTTAAGTGTAAGAGGCAAAACAATAAGAGAATCTTCCATAAGAGATTCTCCCATAAGAGAATCTAAGAAAATAACTATTATTTAGGAGTAGCGAAGACTTCTTTAGACAAAAAAGACAGATGCAGCCTACGTTATTTTTTAAAGACCTTATTTTTCAGAGCAGTTTTAGGTTCACAGCAATATTAGCAAAAGGTATAGAGATGTCCCATAAACTACGCCCCCAACATGTCCTCTCACATTACATACCCACTAGAGCAGTGCTTTTTTTATAATTCAGAATTGACATATCTTTATCACCCTGAGTTTACTATTTATATTATTATGATAACGAGTAAAAAGATAGGACATGGAGTAGTAAAAAACAATTTCCAAAACATCACTGACAAAAACAGTGTAGAGAATAGATTCTTTTTAAAAAACACAATCGATGTAAAAATTTACACAATCCAATAGAAAAATAGGCAAAAGAAGAAACCCAATTGTCTAATAATACATCCAGATGCCAAACATATAAGAAAAAGTGCTTAATCTCAGTATTACCAAGCAAGTACAAATTAACTCATAATGAGATCCCACCACACATGCTCAAAATGGGGAAAACAAAAATGGCTTGGAGATCAAAGCATTTACAAGGATGCAGACCAACAGCAATGTTCATAGAGTGCTTGTTGGGATATAAATTGGAATAACCACTTTCAGATATAGTACCTAGTACAGTTGAAATTTGTAGCCCCTGCTCAAGCTTCTGTACATATGTGTACCAGAAAAAAAATGTACAGGAATGCTTACAGAGGAAATATTTGTATTTGCTGAAACTTGGAAACAATTCGGTTGCCATCAATGTGATGGAAAGTTGTAGAATAGTCATTCAATGAAATACGAAGTAATGTAAATGGATACATTTCAGTGATCTAATTAATATTAAGTGGAAAAAAGAAAACATAAGAATACATACAGGATGATTCCAAGCAAACAATTATATTGTTCAGAATTGCATTGCCAATGGTAAAACTATAAAGGAAAACAAGGAAATACCACTGTAAGAGCCAGGGAGTGCTGATCTCTAGGGATGAAGAAACAGGCTGAGCTGAGGGAGGGAGATTTGGGTCAGAGCACTTTTGACCCAAGAGAGTCAGCGATATCCTGTGCGGTGATTACTTGGGAAAATGCCTTCTTACCATTTGTTAAATTGTCCATATCATATACATATATGTGTTTAATACAGGAAATAGTTATGACAGATTTTATTTCTTTCTCTAGCAGTGTGAACTGTTTTATGAAGGGGGAACATGGTTGCATACAGTATAAATTAAATTGATACAGCTTTCAAAATTAGGTAAAATAATTCAAGATGCTTGTAAAGAATTTCCTACATTAGAAATAAAGAATAATAGGATATTGAATAAGCATTTATTTTTTTCTAGTATTCTTTTTCTAAGAAATCCAAGATATCAAGCTTTGCCAAAATACTTTGAGAACTATATAATTATGAATATTTTATGTTTATATTGAAGTACATCACTGTGTTAAAACACCCTTTACATACATCAACAATACATACAAAAAGAGTTGAATATAAAATTATATACTGCATTGAACAAAAATAGCACAACAAAAATAAATACATAACTTGGTATTGTAAATCTAAGATTTTGCAAATTGATGATATTGGTTAATTGTACCACTGATGGCAGTTTTTTGTTTGTTTGTTTTGCTTATCTCCTTTGTTAACATTCATTTAAAATGTCACTACACTTATTGTTATTTGCTTTAGCCATTTAGCCGGTTAATAATTTGTGATCCTAAGTAATTGTTTTTCATACATACCTTTTGGTCACCTTTCTCTTTAACTTGCAAATAAGCAAGCTGTTTACCTTGTTTATCAAATCGAATCACTCTTTACCCTCAATCTAATTTAGAAAGTAAAGTATTGCTTGAAAAAGAAAAATAATCACAATATATTATAAATTGTCAAGTGAGTTCTTTATAATTAAAGATTATTCTGCAATCTACAATTTTTAAGGCATTTATCCTGACAGGGTTCACAGGCCTTTGAGAATGAGCCATTTTGTTGACAAATCTATCATCTAAATTGTGCAACATTAATGAGAACTCTGAGCAGCAGACTCTTACATTTTAATGTGGGTGGCAGTTTAAGGGGTGGGGGGTGAAACACTACCAAAACAAAATACTGAATATGATTGAAGTTTATTTTAAAAAGGTCTGCCACCTGTGGATAAAAGTGTGCATTACTCCAAACACATAATAACTAACAAATCTTGAAAGATCATGGCAAAATCCAATGACCCTCTGAAATCAAAACCCTGTTTATAATTAAAAAAAAAAAAACAAATACACAAAACACACAAAAACAAAAAAGAAGGCACTGATTTGCACTTATATAGATACAAAGTTTGTGATGCTACATACTTGTACGGTTAAACTGTCCATGCTCTATAATTTAATCTAGTTTTTTAGTAGCATGATCGTACTAATTCCTGACAGTACAGTCTTTGATTTGAATTTCTTGTTTCTTCATTAACTTATTATATTATCTGATCATATAATCCCTGAACTTTATGAAATTCTATATCCTATTCTTTTTCATAACCCTTTATAAATCATTGTAGATCATCTTTTGCTATACTTCAACTCTTGAATAAGACTCCTTTTTTGATATACTTTCAGCTTTGTGTTTTCAAATTAATGAAACATAGGTAAAAACACCATGAAAACTGTGCTCAAGTAATATTTAAATCTAATTGCATTCTACTCATATTTTTTTAACTCTAAATTATTTGTTTAGATGACTGATTATACTGATTGTCTTCATGTTCTACCTATGAGTATCTAGGATCCATTTAGGTAGTTTGGCATAAAGTCATAAGCTTGTTTTTCTGGGTGTTTCAAGTACATGTACATATGCAGTGAGGGAATTTTATTTGCACAATTTGAATTGCAGAATTCATTTCAAAATGTAACATAAGTAACTTAATACAGTTAAGTAGAGATGCTCCATTGTACTGGTCTTGGAATAAAATATTGTTAATTGAGTAACCAATATTAATCTATTTGCAGCAGCTCTAAAACAGGAGCCTGGCAGAAAATAATGGTCTATGTAAAATTCCTTTGGCTGTCAGCTTCTTGACTGATAAAGTTATGAATGAAAGTCATTCAAAAGTTATAAGAAAATTAGATTTTTATTACTTTATAAAAATACGATGATCATAATATGAGTCTTAATAATTTAATAATAACTGCTTGAACATTGTTTTCTTATTTAGCAATTGTTTATAATTGAGGATTTTTTCCTTGCAAATATAATAATGCATGAACTGTTGACTAAAAGTCTTTAAAACAATGTATGTGAGAAAGCAATTGCTTAAATTTGCATCTTTCTTTCTAATACTAAAAACAAAGAAGTTCTAACAGTAATAATTTAATTTGAGAAAAAAACCTCAAACTGCCTCCATAAAACAATTTACATAATTAGGTTATACATATTCTCAATGGAAGAAGTCATGCCCATGGTCACATTCTGTAAATGAAAACACATTTTGCATAAGTTAGTGAAGTTGAACTGCTGAGATTTGTAGTGTAATAAATATTTACTAATTTTTAAAGTAATTATGAACCATGATATTTTTTATTTTCTAAGATGATGCAACTATGAATCTTTTAGAAATCTTTAAAACAATTTATATTTTATAATGACTTTGTGTTGTATAATATAATATGGCATGACATAATATAAAATAATGGTATATAACATGATGTAGCATAATATAAACATGATGTTTGACCTGAAATTAGGGAATTTCATTCCCTCTTAACATGGGAAAGCTTTCTGATACAAGTGTCATTGTAGGTATTCAAATTTCTGTGAAAAAAATGGTTTTAGGACAACTTTCTAAGTGTTTAGAAAAATTTGATTTCTATATCATTGCCAATATAAATTCTAGAGGGATTAGAGATTTAAAATGTTAATAAAAGAATTCATAAGAATAATAGGAGATAGTTTTGGTGAATGTTTGTACAAGGAAGTTGAGAGGAGGGTTAGAAGTTATTTTTAAGTATTACACCAAAGGCAGAAATCACAAAAGAAAAATTATGCTAGGTTTGATCACATAAATGTAAAAGCTTCTTTGTGTCTTAAATGATGACAGACAAATGAGGAAATGAAAAATACATTCAAAATATATTAGGTTTAATGACATAATTGCCATTTTTGTGAAAACTGTCAGAATATTGGCAATTTCATATGTTCAACATATGTAATTAAAATATAATTTAAACTGCTTACAGATTAATAGAAAAGTAGAGAAATAATTGAAATATTGAGTTAGTAGGCAGAAATCAAATTGGGGGTAAATGTATAAAATGTTTAATTTTTATAAGAATTCAGGAAATGAAAAATAATCATGAGATCTTATTAATTTAGCAAGATGCCAAAGATTTAAAATGCCTCAACCAATGCTGAAGAGATTGCTGTGAGATGAGGGCTCTTGTTTATTGTGGCTAGTGGTATCTATTGTATTACTGCACCAAAGTACAATTTATTTCACACAATACACATTTAAATTTGTTAATGTTTATCTTGTGCTTTGAGGAAGTTACCTAACACTTTATTATATGTGTTTGTAGTAACACAAAACTCAAAACAAACTATATATTAAACAATAGGCACTAGGTTTTAAACAATGTGTTTTTTTGCATTATGGAGTATAAATTTTATTTAAAATGATGTTGTAATGACAGGAGAAACCATAACATGAATCATCATAAACATTCAAGAAATATTTGTTGAATGGATAAGTGGATGTGTGTCTACAAGCATGTGTACACACATATACACATTGTGTGTTTTTCATGCATAGAACAAAAATACTGAAAGATATATACAAAATGCTAAAAGGCTATACCTAGATTGCAGAAATAATACCAATTTAAAACATTTTTGCCTTTTTTTGAGTGTTTTAATTACCTTTCTTTAATGAACAAATAATACTTTCATTTTAAGAAAAAAATACAGATTAATTTTTAAACTTTAAACATCAGTGTAGTAATTCATACATCAAAGAGCATCTAGGAGGTTTTTGGTTTCAGGTATTAATTTAAGTCTTGAATCTACTTTGAGTTCATTTTTGTGAGTGGTATAAAATAGAGGTCCAAATTAATTCTCTTGCATGTAGTTATCCAGTTTTCCCAGCAATATTTGTTTAAGAGACTCTTCTTTGTACGTTGAATATTCTTGACTCTGTTGTCAAGTATTAATTGACCATATATTTAAGGGTTCACTTATGGGTTCTCAATTCCGTTTCATCACTCAGTGTATATTTTTATGTCTGTAGTGTTGTTTATTACAGCTTTGTAGTGTAGTTTGAAATAAGAAAGTTGATGTCTTTATTTTTGTTCTTTCTCAAAATTGTTTTGACTATTTGGCATCTTTTATGGTTCCATATGAATTTTAGAATTATTTTTCTATTTCTGTGAAAAATTCCATTGAGATTTTGATAGGGTTGCATTAATGATTCCAACATAGTTTTTCTAATGATAGCATTTTATATATACATAGCTATATAAACATATCTAAATTCTTTGATCTAATTTTTTAATTAGAAAAATATAAAAAGAAAAATATTTTGGGGAATTTTCAACATGTTAAACTAGAGTCTACATGGCTAGAATAATGTTTTATTACCACCAACAAGTTTATGCAGGGTATACTCAGAATATCCCAGTGGTAGAGCTGGGGTCATACTGCTTCAAAGTTGATTAGCCTCAAGTCATTGGGTAGTTCTTTACATCATGATAATTTTTGAATTCAGCTTGGTCTTGCTGTCATTGAGAACAATACCCCAAAAATAAGGTTTTTAGAATACTTTGGAAATAAATTCTGGATCCTATATAATGGGCAGTAGATAATCATTCCTTATTAAGATAGTCACTTTTTGAAAACCAACATTAAATTCTTCTACTACTCTTGTAGTCTTTCTTTAGGCACTTTTAAAAAATGATAGAGTTATCTCATTTTTGTAAGCATAATCTTCATGAATTCACAGATGCATCTATAGTTGGATTTTTATAAAATTGTACTACTTTTCCCCCCTTTTCTCACTTTTGTAACCAAACTCCTTAATAAAAAATGATTATCCTAATAAAATGATCCAGGGGATGAAGTAATTTTTTAAAGTAAAGTCAAATATGTTTGATAGATTATTTAAATGAAGTCATCATTTTAGATTTAAAGAAACTCTTTTACAAAATGAATTTTATGTTCTTTCATTGCCCAACATACCTCACATGAATACTTATTTAAGTAAATTTTGGTGCATAGTCATTTATTTTATTTTTAAATTTTATTTGTACTGATATTAAAAAGGATGGACATGGTAAATCATGTTTTATAAAAGAAAATTTATACATTAAGACTAGGGATTTTAGGAAGGAATAATATTACAGAGACTTAATAGAGCTCAAGATTTTGATACACCCTTAAATAGCAAATATCAAAGTATCTATTTAATGTCATTGAAATACAGAAGAGTAGGGTAAATTGAACAGAGGAAAGTCAAAGCTAATTTTAATCTTTGTATTTATTAACAATTACATTTATTATGTTTATTTATTCCCTTATCTTTCTCTCTTATTCTAAGAGTATTGTTATTTAAAAAAAATATGTTTATGTCAGAATACCCAAATTACAGTAAAAATTAGACCTGAAGTTGTATCTGTGAGGCAGAAATAATCCAACTATTATTTCTGGTATAAAAAGTGTTTTGAATAATATTTGCCCAGAAGCTGTTTTCCAACCTAATAACTCTTATTATGATGATCTAAAATTTCAAGAGGATTAAGGCTACATAATTACTAGAAAATACAAGTGTGTAGGAATGTGACTAGAGGTGAAATCTGATTTAAAATTTCTTAGGGGAAGCTCCAGTTTGGAACAGTGGTCCTGAGAAAGCAGGAATGCTACCTATGTAAATATTACTCAGCAAGTTTGTCTTAGTTCAACGTATGTATTTGTACAACAATTTCCAAAATGTTCATTAACTAGAGTTTTAATCTATATTCTTGATTTTAACCATGTGCTTCAATGTTCCATAAACAAAATTACTCAAAATGGACAGAAGCAAGGTTCAACACTCTGTTGGTTCATCTTTTTAGTGATTTCTTTATGAGACATTTTTCAGACACACTGTGATATACACCCCACTCTTTCGTGATAACCCTATTTGGGGTGCACCTACCACCTGTCTGCCTTCAAAATTTTTCAAGAGTTGTGTCTAATGTTGAACGGAAAAGAAGGAAGCAGGAGGCATTTCTCCATATCAGAGTTATACCAATAGCATGCCAAGCATGATGCTGGTTGTTGCCAGAGAAACAACAATAAGTAAAATGGGATCTTTGAACTCAAGAATGTTAGAAAGCCCTCTGGTATAAGTGGGGGTGATGGTTGTGAAAATACATCAGTCCATCTGTTGTAGGGCAATTGCAAAAGTCAGTAGCTCACTTCTGAGTCCTTTGCATCTAGCTGCTGACTTTGCTACGCATGCCAGTTTTCTCAAGATGGTGTTAGCTTGACACTAGTTTAATCACACGCATTTTATTTACTGTTGGGCCATATAGTATACACGAAGTCCACCTTTTTCAGAGACAACAATCTCAAATTCATTGCCTTACAATGAATTTGGGAAACCCGATAATGACAAACGATATTAAGAGAGCAAGGTTTGAGGGATATGCATTCTTTTGAGATGCTCTGAAATCTACATCTGAACTAAGACACAGGTGCATAGAGGTGTGGCCTTGAATGCCTTCTAATGACCCCAAGTAAGTGGCTTTTGTGATCTGTGTGGTGTCATTGGCCCTAAACTCATTATGCCTACCAAAAATTGTGTTGAGGAGACATTTCATTGCAGTCTACATTATGCACTCTATGAGACTACTTGAGAGATATTTCTGATGCTCTTACTAGTTATGCTGCCCAAGTAGTTGGTCTATTTTTATCTAATGATGCTTGTGAATTGTATGACTAACCATTTTCCCTTTTGTCATTCAGTAGTAAAAAGCTTTGTGCCAAATTTAGAGTCCCCATAGCCAAAGATATAATGTTTGTGGAATATATTTACCATAATTATACTCCCTTTGTTTTTATTTTCACTATCTCACATACTTTTAATTCATGTTCTGTTATTTTTCATGGATCAGAGAAGAAAGAAGTTTCACCAGTAAGGGCTGGAAGAGGGAAAGTCTGTAGAATAGAAGTGAGAATTCAAAAAGACATAGCTAAGACAATGATATCTGAGTTGGGCTTTGAATGGTGGAAGTGAGGAGAGAATTGAAATAGAATGCACAAAGGTATAAAAGACTGAAAAACAGTACAATTTGGCTCAGAAATAAATAGTAAGACATTGGTCTATAAATTTCAGATCTTTAAATGAAACCTGAAGAGCTTATGCATAACCTAGCCTAATTTTATAATTAGATGGCACTGATTTTATTTCTCCAGAGGGAAAATGTCAGTATTTAGCATAGTTTGTTCAATGCCACAAAGATTTCTTGTTTGTGGTGTGGTGTGGGTTTAGAGCTGGGATGGGGGGCAGGAATTGGAATTCAAGAGACCGAAAATAAAATGTAATGTAAGTTTCCCAGTAGACTGTATAAATATATTTGATGGGAATGGATTTTGATAGCCATAGTAAATTTAAGTAATTCAAATTTAATTGAGTGATGCTTCAACTGTAGTGTTTTTTTTTTTTTTTTTTATGGCTTATATACTCCAAAAGTGTTCAGGCTGAGTATATCACCTAACTTTTCTGCTATAAATTTTAGTCATATTTATTTAAGCATTATAAAGGGTTAATAGTAAAAGTAGAAAAAAAGTTTAAAAATGTATTCAATACAGCAGTTAATCTTTATTCGAAATTGAGTATTTCTTATTCACATTCCACATTTTAAATCTCAGTGACAAGGATATAGTTAACATATATTGAAATTTATAAGCACTTTATAAGCATTTTACATTTTTAAACTCATTCAGCCCTCAGAACAATCCTATAAGTTCAATTATCTCAATTCTACATTTGGAGAAACTGAGGCATAGGGAAAATTAAAAAGCTTTACTCAAGCTTACACAGAAGGATTAAATGACTCTTATCTGGATTTGAATCTAGTCAGTCTTAATCTAGAGCTAAACATATACTCTTAATCATATACTTCACCAATCCAAAGTTGAGGGAAATAATTACCTAAATTTTATTTTCTCCTAAGACTTAAAACATGGATTTCTTAATAACTTGCTAGATTTAATCAGTTAGAATTCCAGAATTTTAGAATGAGAAAGGAGCTAGGAGGCATAAGATCCAACTTCATTCATTGCAGAAACCTCTTTTACAACATTATGATAAATTCCCCTTGTCATTATAAATAATAATAATAAGAATAAATAATACTAATACTAATAATTTACTTCTTCCTAGGCAAGTCCATACTTTCTGGAGCAGCCTAAATGATCTCTCCTCTCCTTTACCATAGATTTTATACCAACTAGAAATGAATTAAAATATATTGCTTAACGATAAGAATATTGTAATACAAATTAATAATTGCTAACATTTTTTGAGTACTCATTATGTGACGGAACTTTTCTAAATGCTTCTCATGGATTAACCTTTTTTTAAGTTTAAAAAGATTAGGACTGTTTTACCAATACAGCTGACTATACACAGAAAGCTAGAGATACTACCCAATATCACTTACATGTTGGAATGCCATGGGAAATTGACAGAAGAATTATCTTGGAGCTTAAAAGGATTTTGACATGGTGATCTGGTCATTGTCTTCTGCAGTCAATGACATAAAGTCTTAGAGATCCTCTGGGTCTTAATGCATGCCATAAAGATTGTTCTCAAGTTAGATTTTGTCATCTCGTTGGTAGTGCACCCAGGTGCATTTTGTAAAGTTCCAGTCTGAGGGTCATTAGATGTAAACTTTCTTATTTTTACCAGCTTTCTTCTAGTGCATAAATATTTTTTTTGGTAAGGATGGCAGCCAAAATAGTGAGAAATACCATGGCAGCAATGGAGATTACAATGTAAAGTGCCTCATTGGTGATCATGTATGGGTTTTGTTCCAGGCACATGTGAGTTTCATTGTATTACCAAATTCCATGTGAAGGTTGTGCCACAATGCCACTTCCATCTGTTGGACAAGAGTTCAATGGTAAGCTGGTTGAATTTGTTTTCCTATGAGAAGATGAGTTTCTTTTGTCTGGAGAAGAGGAAGTAGTTTATGTCATGGATGCTGGCATTGTAGAAGCAGAGGTGAAGACCCTAGGTGATGTCGGAACTCTTATGACCCCCAGTGGAACTGTCTTGAGGTTCCTCATGGGTTCTGTCCTAATAAGAGTGGAGGTGAAGACTGTAGGTAATATTGGAACACTGGTGAATTGATTTTTAAATCATTAAACCACCCCGAGTGCTCAAAAACAGCAATAGTACATACCACTATCACACTGGGCTTCATTCTTTATGGTTAAATACACATTCCCTTTTGAAATGATTCATTTAGCTCATAGTGCTTATTCCTCTGAAAGTTGGCACTGCATCTATTAATCCTGGTGAGTTGATTTGAACATTTATACAATGAACACACTCGTTGGCTCTAGCACATGGTTATTACTTCACTAGCTGGTGAGTAGGTACAGGGAACCATGACAGGCTGACCAACCTCTCCACTCACTTGTACCTGAAAAACTACAGCATCTGTCCAAAGTAGTATGAGGCTTGTGAAGGCTATTCAAAGATACGTGATGCTATCAGCCTGTTTCCATGGGGCTTCTTCTTTATATCCTTAGTTATAAGAATTTTGTTCAGCTAGTTTTCAGGTCTTTCTCATAACAGTTGTTCTATAATTTAGTTGTAATTCTGATGTGTTGGATTAATTCTGTTACTGTTATCCTCATTCACAATTCTTTGATATGGATGTTGAGGTAGAGGGAGGTCAAGTAATTTGCCTAAGGTCACAGCAATGAAAAATCAGATTTCTATCTCCACAGAACTCAGTGCCAAACTCCAGCTGTCTCCTGATTCACCTTTCACCCATCATGCTTTCTCCCCAATCAAACCCATCTCTTACCACTGAATCAAAGAAAAGCCTGTTGATCATGCTTTTTGAGAGTGTGCCTTCTTTTTACTGAAACAGCTTTAATAATGTTACTTTCTACCAACTCTCACACTATCTCCACTACCCCTGTTCCCCTAAGTTCAAGTTACTTTTTGTATCGGGTCTTTTTAACTTATAATTCCCATGAATACTTATTATTTATACTTCCTAATCTTTGCACGTATAATTCTATTTGTTTTTTTTTACATACCACTTTTTACTCTATAATTCATTGTGCAAAGTCAAAATTGATACCAAATTTATTCAACATGAGTTCTTTGAAAAGAACAAGCAAAATAAAGTTTCTCTCCTTTTTATGGAATTAAGGAATCTAAGACATGGAAGATGACACTAGACAATATTTAAGCTGGCCCAAACTTGAAATTGTTGCAGAAATTCCTTCATATCATTCTTTATAGGTCATCACCCAACTTGAATGTTTTTTAGTGATGGCTATTCATTACTTATCAAACCAGCCTGATTCATTGTTGGATACCTCTGATACTTAGAAAGTTTTTCTTTTTAATAAGTCATATTTTCTCTTCCTGTAATGGCTTGTCATTGATCTTCGCTCTTTCATTTAATCTATTTCATTGATTGTATTCCATTTAGCGCTTTGTAGTGTGTTAATTGTATGGTACTCAAAATTCTGTTTCTTTAGTAAGTCTGAAAAACCCTTTTAATTAGGAATCATAATTTATACTTCTCTTTTTCCCTCAGTGCCTTACATGCTTAGCACAGACTAGCACAAAGTAGTAAAAAGTGGATTGAACTATGTCAATAGTTCAATATATGTATGTATATATGTTTGTATATGTATGTATAAATCAAAATGGATTTTTCTTATCTTAAGCTAGCATTTACACACAAAAATAATAGTGCCCAAGGGTAACTGGAATAATGTTCAACATTTGTGAAACTCATTTTCTCTCTTTCTCTACACATGCACACACACACACACACATGTATACATACACATGAACACAGTTTGACTTGAATGTATCAAATGCTAATTTCTTAAGATGTCCAATGCACTTTTTTGTATCATATTTTTATGACAAATATTTCAGATATATTAATCTACTTTTCTCTTTAGGAAACGCTGCCAGAAATCTAGGTCCATTGTCTATTGAAGGGAAAGCTAAATTAGGGTAGTCTTTGGAAATGTGGTCTAGAAGAGTGGTTAAGAGTGGAAATTTTGAGCTTACCAGTCTTTGGCTGCCACTGACAAGCTGCGCAATCTGGATAACTTCCTTAACTACACATGGCACAGTTTTTCCATCTCTGAAATTATATAAAAGTACCTATTTCATAGAGATTTGAGCAATATATATATATATATATATGTGTGTGTGTGTGTGTGTGTATGTAGATATATGTGTGTATATATGTGTGTGTGTATGTGTATGTGTGTGTGTGTGTGTGTGTATACAGCTCATATCTAGACCTCAAGAACTGTTATTATTGCTGAACTCACCCAGTATCTGAGTCTTAGAGCTAGATAAAATAGGAAATAGCTCTAATGATTCTTAATGACCAAATTTACTTCAGTTTATTTTTCAAAATCCATAGACCTTAATTTTTTCTTGAGAAATTTTTATGATTTTTCTTTTCAGTGGAACAGCTAGTTCAAGAAGCTTTGCTATCTGACTGGTTTAAACACATAATAGATAGCTATTTTGAGATTATTATTAACAGTGTTATTAGCAAATGGCTATAGAGTCCTCATCGGGTTTATTTCTAATTGCTGAAGAATTTAAAGCTACAAATAAACATAAGAATATAAAAAGAGTTTAGTTTTATATGCCAATGATAAAATACTAATATAACATAGCACTTTACAGTCTTAAGGTGCTTTCTTAGGTATTATGTTGTTTAAAAGTACAACCTAGTAATTCTCATTTAAAGTTACTACTCGAATGTAAACCACATAACTCATTTGTCCTTTTATAAGCTGAGACTGGCTAAATTCAGGGAACTTTTACAGGCAATTGGCCAAATGCCGAATATCGCTTAGTTTTCAATATGGGGGTTTTAAATAAAATTTTAAAATGTATGCAGAGCCACCGGTTATACAATTAAAAGTATCATCAACTGATTACCTTACGTGGGACTCTGGTAAAAGGACTAAATAAAAACTGGAGCTTCAATGCTGTCAATCTAAAATTTGGAATCTCAATTATGACTTAGGGAAATCAGTAGTTATTAAGAAAATCTTTGTGTATGATTCATATATATGTATACATCTATATGTAGTATATGTAAATGTACATAATAAATGTGGGAAAATATTATTTGCAGAAAACGTGACTGCTCCAAAATACAAAGCAAAAAATCAAATGAGAAAATGATGAAAAATTCAGTGATGCTAATTGGAAATTTTGTTTTTCCTGAGGACTTTCTCTGACTTTTCAATTAACTTAAATAGCCCTTCTCTGCAGGAAAGAAACATTTAAAATATGGCTCCATGTGTATGGTAGCTGACCATGACTTTAAATACCCACAGAGAAAAGCAGGCCACACAAACCTGTGAAAGCACTTTCCCTTCTATTCACACTTCCAAAGGGTTAACTGAGAAGTGCTCTATTGTATTCCTGATGGTTTTCTCAGCAGAAAGCCCAGTGGGCTCTTTCAAGGGACTCTAAACAATGAGCTCAGTGAGGCTGTTCTGTCTAATTACTCAAAGACAGGGATGCTAAAGAGGAATTAATGACAGTTGACAAGTGCAATTAATAATTATAGCAAAGCCGGGAGTCATGCAGCAGGCAGATGACAATAACGGGGTAACTGTACATGGCAGCTTTCATCGGTTTGTGCTGTGTGTGTGTGTTTAAAGTGAGAGGCTTTGTGCAGGACGGGCCACACTTCATACTGACAGCGTAGAAACTATAATTTAGCAACTCTGATGGATAGAGTCAGTCTATTCTTTCTTTCCCTCTCTCTTCTCTTTTTTTCTCTCTCTCCCTGCCTGCCTCTCCCCCTTCCTCTTTGCTTTTAGCAATTCCAATTTGGTGAAAGAAGCATAGTGTAACTTAAAACAAAACTTAACAGGAAAGAGCTACAGTTAGCTTTCACTATCAGATGGTGACAAAGCTACTTAAAATTCCTGTTGGGCAACTAGAAGAGGGGCCGGGAAAAGGCTGTCGCAGAAGTGGGATTTCCATATCAAAGGGCAGTCCTTTGGCTCTGAATGGTAATTGAAGTACCCCGATTTCATCTTCATGGTCAAGTCATGAAAGGGGAAAAAAATTAGAGAAGAATTTTTCACTCCCTTCAAACTACAGAAAAGAAATCAGTAAATTAAATGAAAGTTGAGCTAAAAGGTGTCTAACGCTTCAGTCTTACATCTAATAGATGCTATAATATTTCTCAAGTATTTATTCAGTTCACATCTTAATTTTGCCCTGATTATGAAGGATATAATGTCTGCTTATATTTGTTGGGCATACATCTCCAGCTTCCCGGGTTAGCAAAGATATCAGTTTTCATTACACTGCCTTGGCAGCCCAGTCACTGGGGAAGGGTTCATATACTTTGAGCAAAACTAACCTGTTTTAAGAATTACTTCTTCAGATAATCGAAAGCATAAATGAACTTGTTCAATTTTAGGTATATGTTGGTGTGACTTGACAAGAACTTTTATTTCAAAATGCTGAGATTTGACTTTTATTTGCTGTAAATTTGTGCCTTTTCTTTCACTGATCAGTGGAGCTATTTTACTGTCTCTTCTCCAGCACTCCCATTTCCAAGATCATTGCTTTATGAAATAATTATTTCAGGTTGAAGTACAGGACTTATAAGCAGTTTCAGATTTGTTAAGGAAGAATGCCACTTAGTTCCTGGAAACAAGAACTTAGAAATTTTATTCCATTTTTTTGGATAAGATATTAAACTTGGATCTACCTCTCTATTCATTAAAGATCAGAGCCTTTTTTTTTCTTTTTTTTTCCCAAAAGAGCTCAGAAGAAGCCTGGCCAAACTCCAATGTAGATAATTACATTCCACCTACCTAATTCCCTAGCTGTTTTAATTGGAAACAATTCTACTTTACTCTCCATCTCCCTCTTCTTATCCTTAAACTGTTTTGTAGCTTCTTAGATATCTTTCACAAACTACTAGATATCTTCTACCCTCAAAGTGCTGTTTTGGATTTGGGGTAAGATAAATTATACAGCAATGAATTAGCGCTTAAAGGTTTGTTCAGGACAAACCCAAACACACAATTATAGCTGAATTTCAGCTCACCTTCGCAAGATTTGTTGGACCCAGTGTGCTAAGTAGGAAAATAACTTTCTACTATGTAGAGAACAGCTAAGTAGAAAAGCTAGTTTCCTAACAAGAATTAGTCTATGCATTCTAAAAAAAAAAGCAGTATTGCTACTAAGGAGCAAAAATCGGTTCTTTGGAGGCAAGAAAGGCTTATCTTTTTTTTTATGTAAAAAGCACAGGTGCACACATATACAGTATATGCAATATATTTAGTATATTAAAATTTCATGGGAGGCTATTAGGGAAGATTTTCTCAAAAGGTTCATTTGGGAAGGTGCTAGTGAAAAAAAATATTGAGTGGCTCTGATTTAGGCTTATATCCACCCTTATTTATTGATGATACAAGGGTGAAAGAATGGCAGAGGACAATTGGACCTGCCACCATTCTTTTTGCTTTGCTTTCTTTTCTCATTTCTCTTCATTTATTATCAAAGTCTGTGATACAGATGAAGAACTAGTATTATCTATTCTTCTATTTCTTATCTCCTCTTAAGGAGGAAAATGTATGGACCAAGCGAATATGATAATTAATGACTAAAGATGCACTAATGCAAGCACTTAAAACAATGAAGAGTAATCAAATTAAAGCCTACAGGAGAATAACATGAATAAATAACATGAAGAATGTATTAAACCCTGACTTAGAATTATCATTGGAAAGATGGTAGGTTATATTAGTTTAATGTACATTTGTAGAGGAAAAAGGTGTACACTGTCTTTTAGTCTTTAGTAGCTAAAGAAAAAAAAATAAAAAAAACCCACTAATGTATTGGATATAGTGATACATTTTCTAATATGCTCTTCGAAGAGAGTATACTGACTTTGGGATAGCACAGAACAGTTAAGGATATTTAAAAACTATCACTAGAGGAGGACTTTAGTCATCTAGTCCAGTATTATGCTCTGCTCCCCAAAATGTGTTGTATGAATACATTGTTACCCTGTAGGGCAAACAAATGTTGACAACACCCAAACAATTAACTGTAGCTTGGGAAAAATGATGATGAAGAAGAAGAAGAAGAAGAAGAAGAAGAAGAAGAAGAAGAGGAGGAGGAGGAGGAGGAGGAGGAGGAGGAGGAGGAGGAGGAGGAGGAGGAGGAGGAGGAGGAGGAGGAGGAGGAGGAGGAGGAGGAGAGAAGAAGAAGAAGAAGAAGAAGAAGAAGAAGAAGAAGAAGAAGAAGAAGAAGAAGAAGAAGAAGAAGATGGTGATTACACGAATGTGACACTAACTCTGAGTTAGGTACTGTTCTAAGCATTTTGTTTATAGTGACTAATTTAATTCTCTTTAAAACCCTGGGGTAGTTACTATTACTATCAACCCTATTGTTATAGATGAGGAAATTAAGTCACAGATAGTTGTGTAACTTGCCCAAGAATTTTGAGCTTAAGGATTACAATATCATATCACCTTTATAACCTTATTAAGACCTTATAATTCTTTCATTTTTACTTCTATTGCCTTAAGGAGTTAAATGCCATGTTAAATAACAGAAAATGTGATACTACCCTTCATAGGCAATTTGGGGTTTTTAAGGTTTTATGAAATAGTCTTTTCTATTTTCCCTTCCAAAGACAAAATGTCTTAAAATTTTCACTTGAAAATACGTGACATATTTCTTTTATATGATAACCTATTCATTTATTTTGGGACTTATAAAATCAGTCTTAAACTATATCCATGTGGGAACTTCTCATTTCTCTTATAGTCTCTGTGTTCTTGCTTCTCTTTTGTTTTGCCCTTTCTATCTTTGCCTTTAAGGCAATGAAAAACATAAATGACTCGAGGGAACTTCCAGAGATGAATAAAAATAGACTGTGTCTCTTCTATCATTTCTAGTTCTGGGCTTTCTAGATATGTTTTCATGTGTGGATTCTATGTTGATATAAATAATCAATCAAAGAATAGTAAGATCTTAGATCCTTTTCAATTATCTGCAACTTTACAGAAAAAAGAAGTAGAAAAAGATGTACATATGTTTCTCCTAGCATATCTATTAGAAACTAAAGAGGAATTCAAATCATAATCTTACTCTCTAACAAAAGTTTGTGTCTGAACTGCTTGGTAGGGACACACTTGTCTCTTGTCTCTTGGCTTTCTCTTTGTTCCCATTTCTTTCCCTTTTTTTTTTTTTTTTTGGTCTTTCTTTTCTTATCTCAATGTCTCTATGTATCTCTCTTGTTTCCCAGCTCAAGTGCATCATTTTCTGCTATTGTGCTTAAAAAACTTGGCTGCAGGGGCTCTGAAATGAATAAAAATGTAATCCTCACTGTGCCTATTGTGCGCTCTCATTTGTTTTTGCTGTATCGATTTATCAGCAGAGGGAAATTACTTGCTGGAAGAGAGGATGCCAGTCAGAATGACATTTATTTCATAGTACAAGGAGGCTCTCCAGCGTGTTTCCATGTAACCCAGATATTGGAGCTGTAAAAGGGCTTGTAACAAGGTTTAGTGCTATGATTAGATCGTGTGGAGCACCTTGCTTTCATAACAACAGGCACTCTGCAGGAGCTAGGGCCTCAGGTTATGGTCAACCTTTTTTTTTTTTTTTTTTAAGGGTAGATATAGAATTCAACAATTCCCTCCCTATCTGAACTGTTTCTATTCCAAAAGCCAAATCTTGCAGACTTACAAGAATAAAAGAGGTATATTTTTAGTTGCCTAAAGCTTTTATAACATCAAATTAAATGCAAAAATAGATGAAACAGTTACCTGTTAATCCCCCTAACTTTTTTTTGCCCCTTTCCCTTTATTTCAGAGAAATTGTTCCATTTTAATTCACCAAAGCAAATCTTTTTATTCAGTGATTGTAAGTTACATGTGCTCAAGGCTACCAATTACCTGTGAATCCAAATACCTTCTCTATGTAAAAACTAAAAGCAAGTGTAGCAAATTGTAGCAGCAACTGTTTTTACCTTAGATACTATAGGTAAAATTTCATAGGTCATTGCTGTTATTCTTGTAAGCCTGGCATTTAAGAAATTAACTTGTTTCATTGTCTTCCTAATTTTCCATAGAACTGATAGAATCGCATTGTTTGTCAGAGACATTTTTTTTTTCTTCTATGGAATGAAATAAATGAGTATTTTCTAGAGATTGAGAACATATAGGCGATATTTTCTTTCTGCTCTTTCTTGACTGCTGAGATTTATTTTGTAATGTTGGCAAAGGTAAAAATGATTGAGATTTGTAGAAAAACAAAAAGTAAACTTAAATTTGTAAATTAAATAAAAATCTGCTCCTTTTTTAGCAATACTTTTTTTTTTTTGGATAACTGGATTTGCAGTATTGAAGTATACTGGACTATGAAAGGATATATGACTTATAAATTCCTTTTCTGACTATTTGACAATTCCAGTACAGTAAGGACGGAGATGTTTCTTAAAGAAGACTGAAACTTTCACTCAAATTTAGGCATATGGTATAATGTAGACTCTCAGACCAGAAGAGGCAAGGAAATAGGTGGTATCTATTTTAATATATTTTATTAAATGTAGAAAGTATTTATTTATTTTTAATTAAAGGAGTTTATGTAAATATTGAGTACGGGGTAGAACTTTCTGCCATTGTTAAGTCACATCTCTGACATATTTTGAGACTATTGTTCAATATTAGCATGCTTTTGGTGGTTAATTAGACAACACATTAAAATTTTATCAGCTCCATAAAAAAATAAGATAAAAATGAACCAAGTTAATTTCTTAAATGCCAGGTTTATAAGAATAGTAGCTAAGACTTGTTATTTATCCTGAAGAACAGTATGTTTAATTATATAAATCTTAGACGTAAGTTTTTGTGTTAGTCTCAGCTGACTCATTTAGCCTGTTGATGCCCTCAAACACTGTTACAGTTCTCTCTTGAGTATTCCAATGCAGAGTAATGTAGCTGCCAACTCTAGGAAAGTTAGCCTTCGATGTTGATCCTTACTATAATACTTATATGTTAAGTTTAACTAGAAAAAACTATGGGAATTATGAAGGCTAAGTGACCAGGAATTAGATTTTTCATATCCGGAATGGAAAAGATCTTCAGTGTGAGAGCCAATATACAATACTTAGAATTGTGAGCCTGCCTCTGTTACGTGCCTTTCAATTAAAATTATTGGGAATGCCCAGGGGAAAAGGTAGGGTGTTTAAATTCAATTTATTAGACCTTGGCATACATCCTATGAATTGGAACTCTGTTTAGGTACCTTCAGTGATAATTCTTAATGATCTTACTTTGTACCTTCGAATGAATTGACACCCAAAATGACCAGGCATAATGCTTTAAAAGCTAAATTAAAATAGAGTTTTGAAAAACCCAATTGTCCATGTTATTCTTTGTTGAGCTTTTTGAACTCCAAGATGTTTCAGAACTTCAAAGAGAAATGCTGCTGCCTTTAGATTTTTAACAAAATCCTACAATGGCTGAACCTTTCAGCAAATCTGTCAGCTTCTCTGTTCCAAGGACAACTGCAGTGTCATTTTCTACTCCTGCTGGTATTAATGAAAAACCAACCTTTTGACATGTTTAGGCTGTGTCTCAAAAGTTCTCTGTCTCTTGCTGGGGTAATAAAGGTTAGAAATCATTGGCTGCAGGTGATTTATGTCTTGGCTAAAATCCTTTCCATAAGACCTACTTGGAATAGGTAGGCATAAATGCCTATGATGTGGAATGTGCTAGGTGAACAAATTGTGTTGAGAAAGATGCTCCTCATAAATTTTTACATATTTACTATATCACAAACTTTCAATTTTCAATTCATGAAACTGGCAGCAACTTTTTTTTTTTTTTTACTGTACTTCAAACTAGAGGTAGTTTTGAAAATAGGCAGTTCAGACAGATTTCTGAACTGTTATATCTTTGTGATTTCACTGTTGTTTCCTAACTCCTATGATCTTTCATTCACTGAATTTAAAGGCAGTGCTTGGTTGTGTTCAAAGCAGAGATAGGCCTACTTTTTTTATCTTAAGGAGCAGGGTTTCCTTGTGGTCTAAATATCACACTACCATTTGCCTTTCTTCTATAGGAAATCAACTTGAATAGAAAGGGAAGAAACACACTGGTGTCAGAAGTACAGAACAAAAGTGCTCTCAGAGTACTGAGTGAAATAAAGACCATTTAATTTGAATGTGGTGGTAATTTTTTAATAGCGAGACGCTGAGGTTAACTATACAAGTGTGGGATCTGTTTTATTTCACTGAGGTGGTTTCCAGCTGCAGTGGTTCATTCTAGGCTGATCGAGGGCATGTTGGCCTGCTATCTCACCCCATTCTTTGTGATGCCATGTGATTGTGAAGCAACGTATGTGAACTTGCCTAGTTGACAGCTGTCAACTGTAAATGGCCATATGTAATGATGAGTAAAGTTGTTATCAACTGTCAATAGGCCATATGTAATGATGAGCAAAGTTACAGGCTGCTGTCTGATTAGATGTAAGATTAGAAAAAAGAAACAACACTGAAACCTGTCCCTGAAAGGTCTAAAACAGGTACGATTTGGGGGGAGCTTGTTTTATGTACCTCTATTTCCGTTTTGATCCCATTTCTCTATAGATATATAAAATGAATACTGTTTGTCAATATTTACTCTCAGTTGAATGGGAAAAATTTTATCAACCTTACAAATCAAAGGCTAGTACCTATGATTGCACAGGAGAATGCTCAAACGAAAGGAAATTTAGTTTGTAGGGCAAGTACAAGCCTATGAAAGACCTCTTTGTATTCACCCTCCCCTCCCCAGTACATAGAAAATGTTTTGTTCAAGACCAAGCATTTACTAAGCACTATTCTATGTGGGTTAACATGATAGGCAAGTAAGAAATTATTGCTTGAGATAAATATTATTGTCAATTCAGAGACATGATCAATGGCTTGGGCATGATGGACTGATACCTCCATGCAGCTAGTATTTGGCATCTTTTCTACTGAAGGAACATGTCTTTAACCACCAGCTCCACAAATGATTACTATTGTGTGATTTCTAAGCTTTCCTCTGGGCACCACCTTTCTTCAATCATTTTGATGAAAAAAAATCCCATCATGCAGTCATCTAGAACAAAATATTCTGAAGAAACATAAACAAGCTAAAAGAAAGGCACTGATGAAAGAGAGAGAGAGAGAGAGAGAGAGAGAGAGAGAGAGAGAGAGAGAGAGAGAGAGAGAGAGAGAGAGAAAACGTATATATAAGACAAAGAAGCTACAGTTAAAAGGTGACCATGAAGGAGAGAGGGTGAGAATGTGATCCTCACAAGGCTAAAGAAGGGAAAATAGAAGAAAAGAAAGGAACTTTCTATTTATTTCTTAAAGTAAAACAAAGCAGTGGGCTCCTACTTTTTGTGCCCCAGATCCCTGAAGGCTACAATTTATTTACTTCAGAAACAATGGCCCTCTGAGCCTGGTGTTTGGAAAAGCCACTGTAAGAATTTTCTCTCCAAAGGCAAATCACCACATGCCAGAGTCAAGCTCTCCTCAACGAGCCTCCCATTCGAGTCCCTTAAAATATGCTTTCAAAAAAATTCTGTTTTTGCTGTTTCACTTCCCTTGAAAAGGGAGGATCAACACATTTCCTTCTCAATCATTTTTTTTTTCTGACAAATTCAATAAAACTTCGTTTTGAACAATAAGCCTCAGAAAGACATCTCCCAAACTTGAAACTTTAAGAGACAATATGAGAAATGATTATATAGAAAATGTTTTTGGCTTTTCTGTTTTTGTTTGTTTGTTTGTTTGTTTGTTTGTTTTAAATTGCCATCAAGAGCTCCTTATTGCTTTAGGGTAAAGACTTAAGATGACACCGAGGCTCTGCTTCTCTGGCTCTAGTAGAACTTCCTCAGCCTTGTCTTACTGTACTCTGTACTTCTACCACTCTGATCTTTTCTTCTAGTCCTCAAAAGCCCCCAGCTCTTTCTTGCTCCTACTAGGCCTTAGCATAAACTCTCCCCTGCACCTCAACTCTCTCTCTAGAATGTTTTTAACCAACCTCACCCTTTTCTGAGTGAACTCTTAGTCATTGAACAGATTTCCTTTCTAGCCTAACTTCTTTAAGGAGCCTTCCCTCAATCTGCAGTCTAGATGTGGTTCCTTATTATGCACCTTCATATCATACTCTCTTCCACCAGAACTATCTCAGTTTGAAATTACATACTCATTTTTCTGGGATTGGTTGACTAATGCTCATCCCCCTTCTTCAACTATAGATTCCAAGCCGAGACCAGGCTTTTTTTTTCACCTCCTGGTGTTACTACCTCCCAGTACAGTGTCTGGCACATAGGAAACACACGGTAAATATTTTTTGTATGAATGAATGCCCCCCCTGCGACATCTCCAAAAATAAATCACTCATGTAGTTGAGGGCTGGTATAGTTCTCTTTTCTTGAGGAACAGACATGCTTTTGATTATTATTTTTTTTGATGTGATCTTTATAGGCCATCATATTTTTCCTTTGAAAATGATTGGTGAAAACCTTGTAGTTTTTTGTTCCCAATTGCTAGCTAGAGCTTCTCTTAGATTTTTTTTTCCTATGACTGTTTCATGAATCCTTTTTTACCTATGGTCTTTTTACTTTGTATTTCGTTATAAGCTCTCTCAAAGCTTTTTAAGAAGTACTGGGGGTATACAATAATGAATAAGTAAATTGAATCGACCCCAGGCAAGTCCATTTGCCTACAATTATAGCAGTATTGGAATACTTAATCCTTGTGTAAACACGGCTGAAGAAGAATTTAGTTGTTTTTTATTTCAATTTGTGGCAAACAGTTAAAAAATTTCTCTTACTTTTGCACCTGTACACTACTTCTCTTCCAAGAATATTTAAGCTTTAAGCACTTTCCAATCATTACTTGATTAGCTGCCAACACGTCAGTGTTTATATTATGGAGGAACCGAGGCAAAAAGAGCCAAAATTTCAGAATTAAAAAAAGAAAGTTGATAACATGAGAATGTATTTCTGGCTCCTAGTCTCTTGCAGTTTCACTCAGGTGGTATGATGCTAGGTTGATAATCATTGGTGTGGAATTATTATTTTAATTTCCTTGAGCTTTTTTTAAAATTTGAAACATTGAGTTTTACATGACTGACAATGACCAATGTAACTGTCATAAAATATTTTATTTCAAACACTCTAAAAACATCAATATCTATAAATAATTTGAGAAAATCATTTAGAAAAATAATATCCAAAGAAACCGAAATAAGCAATTTTTTAATAGTCAAGGAAATGTAGCATCCAAGTAGACATTTTATGAATATTAAAAAATTAAATATTAAAATATTAAAATCTAAGGTTCAACAGACTAAAACCAAACATTTAAATTCATGTGCACCAGTTGTGTAATATTGAAGGCATAAATTTCATGGCCAGAGACTGAAGTTGGCCCAAATCTGAAGTGGTCACCTGATGCTAGCCAATGATGTTAGTATTTGACAGGTGAGCTAATAAACACAAAATAGTTAATGCTTATACAATTTTACACTGAAGCCATTTTTTTTTCAGAAAAGTTGAATGTAGAATTTTCTACAGGTTAAGACAAAAATATCTAAGTATTTTCTTCTCTCACTAGAATTTTTTTCTTGTCTCCTTATTTACCTTCTTATTAAATTTGAGTTATGTATTCACATAGATCTTTTTTTTAAGTGCTTTATATTCTATCTGTGTTATACCTCTTTCATTTATGTTATCACTTAGTCAGATTTGTTGTTTTTGCTGTTTGGGTTTCAAATCTTGTTAAAAATTAGCTAAGTTTCACATCATGAGGGCCATAAAATATACACATATGTGCATATATGCATATACACTCACAGTCCTTCCTCCACAATGTTAAGACCCCAACTCAAATTTTAATGAAAAAAGTGTATTGCCCTACCTGTCCAGGATGTAGAGCAAAATCTAAGATCAAGTTTTAGGCAGATCGAATTAGCTTCTCCAGCTCAATCTCAGGCAAATCAAGTTGTCTTGTTTGTAAATTCTTTAAGTGTGTTGCATTTTTTTAAAATTATTTTCTAATTTCTAGTTTTTGTGTTCATGATCTAATGAATTAACTAATATTTATTGGAATGCTATTACTTATTAGGCACTAATTCTACGTGTTGAGGTTATAGTGATAAACGGAAAGCAAAAAAAATCAGAACAAAACAATAAAACTCCCAAAACACAAGTCACATTCCTATCATGGAACTCAGAGTCTAGCGATGAAAACAATTAGTGCTAATTAAACAATTGCACAAAGCAATGTAAGATTGTAACTGTAATGAATGCTACAAAAGAAGAGTAAACATTGATGAGCCCTGTAATGAGAGGATTTGACCTAATCAGAATATTTAGAGAAGGCAATTCTGTAACATGAGTTAGATATAACTGGGTGAATAATATAAATGATAATAGTAATGGTAATAGCTAATCCTATTGATCACTTAGTCTGCCCAAGGCTCTGAAATAGGTATTTTACCTGTGTCCATTTATCTCATCCTCTCTAATATTGTGGGAGGTTGGCACTGTTATCACCCCAGTTTGCAGAAGGAAACTAAGCTCTGAGACAATTCCAATCTAGGGTTCTGCTCCAGCACCCAAATGTTTAACCTATCTCTTCTATCTTGCCTACTCAAAGAGTTGTGGGAAAGAATGTTCCAGGATCTGAAACTTGCACGGCTATGCATAGGCCCTGGGGTAATGAGAGGGAGCATAATAATTAGGGAGGGCTGAGAGAAGACCAGCAGGATTATAAAAACAAGGGCAGAGGAAGCCAGCAGAGTACAAAGTTGCATCCATAAGCTTTATGTGCATCTCTAGAGTCCATCACTCCCCAAGTGTCTTAGATTGACCCATGGGAAGCCACCTTTGTTCAGGGTGTAGCAGACCATTATTAGACTTTGTTTAAGGTTTTCCAGCCAGATCTACTCTAAATTATATAAACAACCACAGAGACTCAAGGTTAGAGTTTAATACAATAAACTCGTCGTGAAAACTTTCTTCCTCTCCTTTCCTTCCTTTCCAGATATGGAAAACAATGACTTGGTATAAAACTGCCAAATGTTATACCAGTTGCCTACATTCAGAATTTAAGTTTTCCTGACATGATATGATAGGTGATCACTTTGATAAATTTGCAAATTGATAAATTAAATGGCTTGAGCTCAGATTAAACTTCAGCACCATTATATGAGAGATACATAGATTCCATCTAGGAAGAATCATGGTTGTTATTTTTGGCTATTTCAAAATTAAGAATATTTATACTCAGGTCAAAATTCTGAGTATAGTTAGTTGGAGAAACTATTATTAATACAGAGACTTTACTCTCTGGGGTTGTGTATAGAGACTTTCAGTATACATAGTTATAATAATAACTATAAATATAATTTAAAAGACTTTAATAACTGTATGTATAGTTAATGAAAACTCTGTTGCTCTTTTGATAAATGGTTAGTCAGTTAATTCATTCTATATACTGCTGGTCTATGAGACAACTTAGGGTTTTCAGAATGACTTTATTTAAATGTTCTATCCACTTACATAGATTGGTTGTATGAAAGGAAGGAGCAGAAAATAAAAAATTAAATTTCACAAATATAAGACAAGTTAAAATAATAAAAATAATTTGTAGTTCTTTGGAACAACAGCTTTAATGTTAATTCTTTTTCTCTTTGAATTATAAAAAAGCATTTTTGAATGTTTCCTATATTATTACAGTTGAAACAAATATAAGATAGAAATTACTGTTACTGTCTTAAATTATAATATTATGTATGTTCATAATATTCATATAAATACATTTTATATAAAAATTATAAACTATGAAGCAACAGAAATATTTGAGAATATAAGCTGAAATAGAGAAATATTGCTTTAGTTAAAACCTTTATAACACGTCTCTAGTAAATCATGTTATTTATCTAAATAATATATGTTTTATGGTATGAAAGCAAATGAGCATAGAGTTTCAAGTTCCCAGGACTATACATATATTTTCTTAAATATTTGTGGTTGTTTTTTCTGAGTATAAAATAAAAACTTATAAAAAATATTCAAATTAATTCAAAGTAATGGAATTATAAAGGAAAAAGCAAAAGCCTCCACAATCTCACTTTCCTGGACATAACCACTATAATGGTTTGTTTTATATCTTCTTGCTGTATATAAAGACACCTTTTTCCCTTGTAGTGGTGTCATAATCTTAACTCCCTGTTGAGGGTTTTCCATTATTTACTTTGACAAATGGTGCTACAAATTACTATTTTTTTATGCATATGTGTTAGCATACTTAATATTTAGACAGGATAAATTACTAGAAGTAGAACTACTGGGCTAAAAATCATACATACTTAGAATTTTCACACAGATTGCAAAATGCCTTCAGAAAGTATAAAAATTTACACTCTAACTATATATGAGGCTCTTTTCCCTCTAACTATTAGGGTATGATCTTCTTTTAAGATTATATCAAATGAGTAGAAAATAGATGATATCTCATTGCAGTTTTAGTTTTCTTTGATTATTACTGTATAGACAGAAAAGGAAACAAACTGTATTTGTATAGTTCATTAGGAAGAAAGATCAGGTTGGTATAGAAAGTTGAAAACAGATCATTCACATTAGTCTATTTCATAACTTACAGTGTTTTCAAAATGCCCTCATTTTTGTAAAAGCAGTTTTCATGTCATGACACATACATTGAACTGTTTGCTTCAGTGGAGAATGAGCAGAACTGTAGCAAAACCTTTATAATGAAATTATTTTAATACTTTTCAGGCAAGAAATTAGTTTCATCAAGAAAATTGATTTAATTTGAAAGAGGCACAGCATTTATAGCCATAACCAGGTTAAACATTTTTCTTCATTCCTATTTCAAAAAATAGCTTCTAACCACTATATAGTTCCAAATCAATTAGTTCAGTTTAAGGATTTCAAATTGCATTAATACTCCTCCCATCTTTATGAAATTTATTTTTCTGTGCTAATCTTTGAAGTTCTTCACATAATTTTATAAAATAGACAAAATAACTTTTGATGGCCAACTGACTCCCCCAAAGAAACATTTACAGTTGACAATCATTAGTTATTTTGGTTCATATTGCTGGATAGTGACAAATGATTTTAACAAACCCTCTGGTCTTCTTAATATTATTTTTTTTTCTGTTTCCAAGTGTCTAAATTCAATAAAAAGTGGAAACTAAATATAGTAAGAAAACTTACTTTATTCCCAGTGGCTTTAATGACAGTCAGAAGTTTTAGTAGCTGATACATTTTCATGAATCATTCAATACTTACTGTATTTTAGAAACATAAATTGAAGGGAAATCCAGAATATTGATATCCTACAAATGGTAACTTTGCTGTTTTGCCAGACCTGCATGCTGTAAATCTTAACTGCATAGTTTTTGAATGGCAGCCTAACGAGCTTGAATATTCCATTGAGACTGAGCTAGAAGAACATTTTTTTCCCCCAGTATCTTCTCCAGAGGCACCTTTGGTCATTTGAATGCTGGAAACTAGAAATGATGCTTTGATCCACAGAGTACTTTGTGTGACAATAATGAAAATAGAGGAAGACTTTTATTTTTTATCGAGTTTTATTTTAGATAATCTCTGAATGTGAACTATGGTTCTAATTTAAGAGACCCTCCTGCCATAACCAAGGCGAGACATAGGTTGTTTTTAATTGTCCTGGATTTTGTTCTTATTTTGAAAAAGTAGTCTGTGGTTTAAATTTTCATGGAAAAGAACTTTAAACCATAAAATAGGAACAAAGAGGCTTTGTAATCAAGTCAGGCAAAGCCACTCATATATTTAAAACGTGTCTATATTGAAATTACTTTAAGTTGTGCCCAAATCTACATTCATTTAAATAATACGAAATATCTTATTGTTTTAGATGTATTGATATATACCAGTGTTACAGTTTAATTGCAAAATAGTATAGCTTAGTTATAAATAAGGGAAATCTTGACTATGAACCTTAAGGTCTTTCCAGTAATGTCCAGGTGTGCTTAGGTATTCTCTGCTGATACAGATTTATAAAAATCGAGGGAGGAAATTCAGAGCACATCTAATCAATCATTCTATTTCGTAGCACCACACATAAACCATTACACTTAAGTGAAACTCTAGCCTTAGAAAAGAGATTTAGTAACCTATTCTCAGTGACTACTTGAATTATATATTGTTTTTAAATCATACCATTAAGTAAAATCTGGGTAGTAATAAGTATCTCAACTTGAAAATTTATATTGCGTGTTAATTTTCATTGAGAAATAGAATGGCTATACGAAAAGCAATACAGTCATTATAAATATTGTCCAATAGTAACAACTACTTGGTGGAATCACTTCATTTTACACTTGAATATCCTCTACTTGCCACCAAGAGTAAGGATTTCTGGAAGGAAATTCAGCTGCCAATTCTATTTTTTTTTTTCCTGCTGGAGCTCTCTCTCTTTCTTTTTGATTTTTTCATCTTCATTGAAACATAATAGACAATTAGTTCCTTGTATTTATATTGTACAATTCAGTGAGCTTTTTCTATTATAGTTGGCATACAATAATATACCAGTTTCAGTTGTATAACATAGGGATCAGATATCCACATACCTCACAAAGTGGTTACCCCACTAAATCTAGTATTGTAATGAATTGTAAGACATTGGCTGGGATGGAAAGTGAAAATTTTTTTCTACTTAATTTTATTGGAGGTGGGGAGGACATATAACTTATTACCTTAATAGAAACTTGGCCCATAAAACAGTAAAATATAAATAAATTGAACACTTGATCATTTTAAGGATTTAATTTTATCATCCGGAAATCTTGGCATTTGACTTCGAGATACAACATAGCCAAATCACCATTCATCTTTGTTCAGAAAACTGCTTGTTCTTTTGGGAAATACAGTTTTACAGACTATGTTGCAACCTGACAGAATGAATTTTTAGTATCAATATTGATAGCTGAAGAACAGGAAGCACAGAGGGGCAAGTGAGATATCACAGCAGACACAGTAATGAGACCCCCAGTTTGAAACCTAACATTAGCTTCTTTGACCTGCCATTAATAATCATGATCTCATACTAAAATCAGAAATCTAATTTTAGGCTTATGATTTGGCTAAATCGAACAAATTAAAGAAAAAGAAAACACTTTATGTGAACTAAAAGGAATTTCTGAGACAGTTTAATATGAATGCAACCACTACTTGGAGTTTTTATTTTAAAAAATGAATAGTCAGGCAGTAAATACGATTTCAGTATGTCACATTTAAGGATCTTTTTTATATAGTGCCATAACTTAATGGATATAAAAAGATACATCTATTTTTGCTAAAATTAGCATAAGGCCTCATATCTGGAGCTGCGTATTCCCTCTGTGGCCATGCGATTTTATTCTTTATGTCTTCTATACCTTCCTCAAACATATATAGTTGGGAACTGGCTTGAAGGAGGATGGTCAAGTTAAATCTCCTTTTCAAATAAAAGTTTTAAAAATGACACATGAATAAAATGCAGAAATGTTTTTAAACATTTAAAACAATATATTGGCTCAAAGATGAGACTTTCCCTACTAGAAAACTTTTTCTTGTCTTTAACCACTGAATCCTGCTTTCTCTTCTGAGTGTAAACTGGCAGATTAGACATTTCCAAGGGCTTGTTCAGTGTGAAGTTTTTCAAGTGATTTCAGTTTAATGCAACCAGATAATTGTAGCTCCAGGGTTTAGTTAGGTTGTAAAGCTGCTAATCCAGACAATATTACCTGCTCACATGTTGTGCTTATAGGAGACACCTCTGCCTTTAATGGTCTCTCCCCATGCTGGCGATTTCTAGCTTCAGAAGTCCTATAAAAATGAGGCACACCAGATCAGGACTAAGTCTTGAAAAAAAAATCAGAATATACAGTTTGGGGTAACAATGTGAAACCTTAAATATTTTACCAAAGATAAAATTTGACATTTTTGTGGCCTTAGGTTCTACTTTTGTTTCTAAAAAAATTTAGCATTGAATTTGAAAATTATATCTTTAAAAAAAATTTTTGTTTAGATGAGCTAGTGCCAAAGCAGCCATACTCCAAGTATTTATAAATAATTTAACCAATTAGTGCAGTTATTATTTGGTAGGATTCTCCCTTTTAGTGGAGTGCAGTAATTCACTTTCCATATTTATTCCACTCAGAACCTCTTCTGAACAGCAATTGTAATGCAATATTGAATAATGATTACGTCGGTATTCTGAAGGTACAACCTTTTTCTCTCTCCCTGACCAAAATTTGGTGTTTTTATTATAGTTAATATATAAACAAATGATTGTAAATAAAAGACAAATCTATTTGTCAAACCTTTGTTAACTCCTATGTCCCACACACAAATGAACAATTGGTAAATAAAACAACACTGGAGAGAGGCAGTTTATGTGTGATTAAGCCTTTTTATTCTGATGTTGTATGTTAGAAACAGGCAGAAGTTTTGCTTTAGTGTGCAGTTTAACATGACATGTACAAATGGGAATTAGGGTTCTGTTGTAACTAAGGCTAAATTCAGGATTTGGGCAATGTGAGATATGTAGGATCTAAGAGGACAAAAAAGAAAGAATTTGAGAGCTCAGGCACCAGCATTCTTGTAGCATAATGTGTCAACTCCCAACATTAAGAGTAGTCTGTCAAGTGCCCAGCAAAGAGTGTAGCTTCCTACAGATGCATCTTTTATTTTTGCCTTGCTCTTCCTTTTCTCTTTCTTCAATCTCTTCCTTCCTGCCTCCCTCTGCCTCTCTACTGGCTATCATAGGAGGGGAGGTTGTATATTTTATTCCTCATCTGTAATCTCTTCTTTCAGTAACTATGTTGTCCCCTCAAAAATATTGTGTTGGTGTCATGGCTATTAATAATACTTAATTCTCTGTTATCTGAGGAGTCTAACAATAAGAAAATGGATAGTGTTTACTTGTCTTTATTCCTGGAACCTTGGATTGCAGAGAGAGTTATTTCTCCTCAGCTGAGGTAGTCAACACAGGGAGCATTGTTTTGCTTCTTAGTTATTATTGCCCAAGTGGGTCCTTTCTGGGCTGTGAAAAGGAAGGTTCAGGGGTCTATGAAGGTTGTGCTGGCTATTGCATTCTCTTCCCTACCCTGGTCATTTTTCTTCAGTCTCAAAAGCTGACACTGTCCTCAGTGGTAAATCCATGTGTATATATGACAGCTTTGTACCAAAAGAAGGGACACCCAGAGAGGGAGGTAAAAAGGAAAAGAAAAATGAAGAAAAGGGAAACTTTCCTTCATTTTAAACACGTGGGGTTCTCCCATATGTTTTATTTAAAAATATATGGCTGCGTTAACTTCGTTATCCTAAATGACAATTAGGATGGAGTTATTTTTGACATACTCTGGTAACCATTAGAATTTGAAGTGATTCTTTTAATAAAATAGGAAGAATTTTAAATTTACTTAAAAGATTAATTTCACATTGATTTATTTTTAACTTATTAGATGATCATCATTCATGCTTGGTGCTATGGAGAATTTATTGAAAATATCAAGCATACTTACCTCAAAATAACTTTTGTAATCTAGCTATGTAGACAAGATTTTTACATATGAACTAGGTAATTAAGAAGATAGTGAGTTTTAAATACATTATCTATGCTTCAAAAAGTACAATTTGGTTATTTCAGATATTTAATTATTGTTATTTTTTCCTTAATTGTTGGTTTGCTTTTTTAAAAAAGTCTAAAAGATTCCAGGTTTCGATTAAATTATTCAAATTTCATATTAATTTGAAGGACATTACAAAATAAACCTGGACTTGTAGTTGTTAGAGTGTTTATTTTTATAATCTAGTATTTTACTTGCATGGATTAACCTTGCTTTATCAATGACTTTCATAGTTGCCAGTTAAAGTTCAATTAATCAATTAAGATTCATTTGTTTCCACATCATGTGAACCTAGCTAATCTTTTTTTAATTGTAGGAATTGAAGTATCATAATGCCCGAAACCTTGGATAGGCAGGACCCAGGGCAGCCCTGGAGAACTCTATCTCAGGAAGGGTTAGCAGATGCTCTCCCTCCCCTCTTCCCTAGGGCTACCAATGAAGTGATTCAGCATCCCTGACTTCCAGTGGAGGCCTGAAATTAAAACATTTATTCAGACCTAATAACATGCTAAATTCAGAATGTACATAAGCCATTAGGAGTTACTCTCTGGAGTTATTGCACCAATTTCTGCAGAAAATAAACAATTTTTGGCAGCGGTCTCACTTTCAGTAGACACTTGCACCTCTAATGATTAAGATACTCTGGCAAGATTCCTTGACCCTTTTCCCAAGTGATGCACTGTTTTAAGCTTCTAGAGGACTCACTGAGCATTCCAGATCTGCAATATATTTCTGAGTTTTAGATACTGACCTGTTTTTTTTTTTTTTTTTTTTTGGCAGAGGTTGACCTTTCACTGAACTCCCCAATGTGTTTATTACTTTCACCTGCTTTAATGCCCTCATGGCACTCTACCTGAATAATTACAAAAATACAGGCTTAGAGTCCTTACTGTTAAAGGCTGAAAACTTTCAAACAAGAAACGATGTCTGGTAAATGTCTCTTATTGCCAATCAATTGCTTTGCAAACTTACTCATTTCTGTCTCTTGCTTATATTCTTCCCTTCCTTTCCACTACTGCCTTGCAGATCCTTCTAATTAGAAGATAAGGAGACTATAACCAAGCAGCCCTGTGCACATAAATCAAGCAAAGACTCACTGAGGTGATGGCAGCTGCAGTGATCAGAACTGAGGTCTCTGTGCTCCTGGCCCAATTTCTTCCCTGCTAGCTTGCAACAATCTGGAGTTTTAAATACTTACCTATGGAAATTCTAAATTTTATCTTCATTTCTCAAATTTACAGATGGTAATGCTTTTATCATTAAGTTAACGAATGTTATGTGTACTCTGATCGATTAACGTATTGGGTTATAATACTAGGTGGTGCTCCTAAGCACAAGATATAGACCACAGAGAATGAGGAGAAAGCCACAAGTCCTATCATCTGATTACAGTTACTTCTTTATTATTCTTAAAATGGATCATGTTAAGCCATCTATTTGTTACAGTTTCATAATTTTGACTACAGGAAAGTATGATAAGTAACTTTATTTTAAAAATCCAATTGTATTACTCTTGAATACCTTAAATAACTAAATTTGACTATTGAAACTTAGATAACATGAAAATTATGCATCGTCAGTGTATAAAATCACAAGTCTGAATCTCATTATAATTAAATATATAAAAAATTAAACACCTGTAATTAAGGTGCTTTCTTAAAAAGATAAACAATCAGATTCACTTGGCTGTAATAATTCTATTACTCAGGGGAAAAGGCACATTTTAGCTTACTTTTTTCCAAGGTATTATCAATCTTATATTAGTAGAGTACAAATTAATACAGGGTTTCTGTTGTTATTTTGTTTTATGTGTTTTTTATTTATTTGTTGGTTCTTTAGTTTTGAATAAACCACATCAATACTTCACACATTCAAAGTCTGCTGATTTCTAGTAATTAGGATATGAATCAAAAATGAGCTTAGAAAATTTAAAATTATCTCACTAATCTATGCCTCTGAACTGCCAAGTTTTATTCATAAGATAGCTCTAAAGTCTTCTTTTATGAACTATTTGGTGATACAGTAGTGAACTTGAAAAAAAAATGTTTTCCAAGACTATAGCAGAATAATATAGCAAATTAGAATAATGAAGGACCATTTCTAAGGCCTCACAGAGTGAGACAGCATAGACAAGGAAACAAATATAAGGCAAAACCAAAACATAACAATTAGTCTGTTAACCAATGTCACCATAAAAATAAATTCATTAATTTAAAAAATTAGTCTAAGTACTGCAGTCATAATAGATAGATCTCATGTAGTGTAGTATAGTGTTTCTTCAGCACCATTGACATTTGGGGCCGGATAATTCTTTTTGGGGGATATGGATTGGAAGGAGATTTCTGCTCATATTAGGATGTTTAGCAGTGATCTTGGCTTCTATCCACTCGAAGACAGTTGCACCTCTCCTATTCCCCCAGAAGTGACACAAATAAAATTGCCTTCAGACTTTAATGAAGGTCTCTGGAGGGACAAAATCAACCCCTGCTGAGGACCACTGACTGTAGCATTTAACAACTGTATAAACCTCGATAATTCTTCAAAGTATAATTGTTATATTTCTTATTATAACTCTAAGCTATCAAAAAGTTTATCTTTGTTTTGTCTTTAAGATAACAGGTAAATATGTGATGTATTTTAGAAAGCTCTATATTTTAGTGATTAGAAATTTTTAAAAATTGGTATCACTTATATGCTATATGTCAATGATTCAGGAATCCAAGTATTAGGAATTCTTTATATTCTTGTGACACTGGAAAAAAATTATTATATTATCATTATTTTGTAAAAATAATGCTTAATTATGCAGTCGAATATGATAGATCTTCTGGCATGGCCCCTAGGACTGATACTAAAATTATCTTAAGTTTCCTGAGCACGCATTATATGACAGTAGGTGGAAACAGCCCTAGCACAATAGGAAGTGTGAGGAAGTTGGCTCAGATTCCATGTTTAGATTTGGACAGCCAAAACTGAATATGAATCAAGAGCCTGTGAAACAAAGTTTCCCTAAAGATTGTTCTTGATAGTTTGGAAAGCAAACTGTATCTTCTCTTTATTCTTTTGAGTAATATTTTCCTAAATAGAAATTATGATATAAGCTCTAATCTTTTATCTTTTCATAATTGAACATATTAGAAAAGATTACTTATATTCTCCAGTTTGTTCTTTCTGGGGATATATTTTAAAAATCTATCAGTTATTTAATACCAAATATGCATACGGGCCTTCCACGTGCTGGCTATACCTATGTCCAAATGGAATCAAATAGCATGGTTGATAGTTCCATCTACTGTTTTCTTATTTTTAATATCTCAAATTCAGAGAACTCTCAACCATACCGATTAAGTAATTCCTTCAAGAAAACCCAGGTGTAGAAGAATAACTTTGTGGGAGAGTTGGTCCCTGTTCACAGCTACCTAAAATTAAAGTTAGCTTATGCAATGGGAAAGCAAACAAACAAATAAACAAAACAAAAAAATTGGAGTTTGCTTTGACAACTTCAATTTAACTTTTTCTCTTTATTGTATTTTCACTATTATTCTTTGATTCTTTAGTTTCATAATTTGTGCCTACATTCTCTTAACATATTTTTATGATATTAATCTATTTTTTTTGTGATATACCTTTTGTATATTGTCATCATGTTTGGCTTGTCTTTATAAAATATACAATTTTAAAATTTTATCATTTTTATTTTTGATTGAAATTTTTGATGTAGTTTATGTATTTTCATTATAATTCACATATGTTAAAATATTCTATAAAATTTTTAAAATCCTTATCCAATTTTTTTGCATTTATTTTAAATGTTGTTCATTCACTAATTTTTTTTTTTGCATGGCTATTATGTTGTATTTTTCTACCGATATTCACATTTTGGTCTTTCATAATAAGGCTAAGAGGAACAACTATAAAATCTATGTTCTCAGAAAAATCTTCTGAATAATTTTCTCCTCCAGTTTCCTAAAGTCTAAGATCTCAAGTGTCAAAAACTACAGGAGCCAGAAAGAACTGGTGAGGACTGCAATGAACCCAACAATATGTGGTTTTATCACTTGGGCAGTTTCCATTCAGTACCAATAGATTGCTGCCATGTGCAAGGGTGGATATAGCATTGCCAGGTCTTTTAAGTTTTTGAAATGTGTCAGAAATATGGCTTCTCACAGTTTCTAAATAATGAAAAAAAACTTTTAAAAAAGTGTTAATACTATATGGATTAAATGTAGTGCAAGACAGAGGTATTTACATACTTCCCAAAGCTATTGCAGGGGCCACTAAAGCCTGGTGTTATTGCTGGCCAAGAAATAATTAAATCAAGAGGGTTCCTTTTATCAGGTCTTCTTAGCATCAGAAATTAGTGATATTTGTCCTGCCTTTTGTCCTAGGACACTTCTCTAGTAATTATATTTGTAATAGTCAGGATTCTTCACTCTTTTAGAAAGATTTATATTCTAAGTTTTAGTTACTTGAATCCTAAAAATACTAAGCATTAGTCAGTTTCTCATTGTGTTAAGATATTGGCCTTATATGTTTTACTGATAACGTGTGGTCCTGTCCTGTTGTTGTTATTTTGATTTTAATAACTACCTATAGAACTCTTGTTAAATGTGAAGGATGTTTCTAAAATTATCCTCAAATTATTATAATAACAGAGAGATTAGAAAAAGATATTAAGAATTTTAGAGATTATTGCATAAATAAAGTATTGCATGGATAGAAAGGTGAGAATTGTTGAATGATCTGGAAGTTAGGTAAGTCATTGCTATTTTGGAGAAATAAATCTTGCTTATAAGATATCATGGTCAATATAAAAGAAAAACAAGATGAATGAAAGGCAATATAAAGTTAACTAGGATGGATTATAGAAAGTGATTATTCCTAAATTGATTTCTAAACTTGTTTAGAAACTTTGAAGAGGATTTTGAAACCCCAGCAAAATTAGTAATCATATTGTAGATTTCTAGGTCCTAAATACCTTGTATTTTAGATATGTTGTGTTTTGGACCCAGTGCTGTTCTAAGACCAAACAGAACAATCAGATTGAAAGTAAATTGATGGTTTTTGGAAAACTTTGACATGTGTTATATCATTCAACACTTAAAATAGCTTTATGGAATAATCAGAATTATTATCCCCATGGAAACTGATACCAAAGAGAAAAAATAATATTTCCTAAGAACACAATTAGTTTTTAGATGTTAGAAATATAACTTTAGGCTCTTTCGTTCCTAATCTGTCATGCTGTTCTGCTACTCTGCCATATTACTACTGGAAATTGGCCTAGTCATGTCAATTGTAAAATGTTCTGGGAATTCTTATTCTTTATTGATTTATCCAGTGAAGACACTAGGTAAGATTCTTAATTGACAATGTGTCTTCCATTTCAAGGTAGAGTTATATATATATGTATATATATATACTGGTTATAATGTACAGCTAACATAACCTCTAATATACATTTCCTTTTGATTATATAGTATTTTCAGTTATTTGAACTATAGACTTAAGAATATTTTCTCTAGAGTCGAGTTTGTGGTTGAGCTTATTAATTCTAAACACTTTATATTTAAAAAGTGAGAAGTAAGGTAAGCAGTCACAAAAACGTCCTGGGGGATTTTTTTGTTTCATCCATTTGAGGAGTTTCCACTGATTGTTCTAAACGTGAGATTTGAAAACAGTGGTATAAATCTTGTCACTGAGCTTTAAAAATAAAATAATTCTAGTATGGCCACTTCAACTGAAATTTAAGACAGGGAGCAGAGCCACTAGCCCCTGTAGATAATGACTCCCTTTTTCCTACTGGTCCATCTTAAAGTAAGAGCTTCAGTCTGAAGCAGAGAGAGCCAAGGCTTCCTCTCCGTGACCCTTATTAGTGTTCTGTTCGTTCTCTTAATCCTGTTGAATTCTTGTAATTTAGATATAAGGGAAAGCTCCTTATTCAAATTCTGATTTGAATTCTGCAAAAATACAGAATGTAAAATGAAGATGAGGTTCTTTAGTAGTTGAGTTTTGTTACTCAATAGTATGCTCAATTTTTGGTATATATTTTTTTCTATTTGTACCTTGTCAAGCAATGTTAAAGTACAACAAGTCAACGTGACTGGTTTTGCTATTGATAAAATATATTTGTATAGTTATATGGTCATTATCAGGAGGCCTCTGAAAATGACAAAATTTGAGTTCTCTTTCAAAGCACAATTTCTGTCTTTTACTGTGATCGAGAGCTGATCTAAGTGGATTTGTTACTCCTGCTTTGTTTTCTTTTGTTTTTATAATCTTTCGATTTGAACCCTGATCCTAAGAGTGAAAATTCAGTCCAACAATTTGTCCTTTTTCATTGATTTCATCCTGTTCTCTCTCTCATTCCTTAGTGTCCCTTTCTCCACAGTCGGTGCACTTTTCCTGGGAGTAAATAGTAGATGTTACATATATAACACTGTGCTCTGGTACAGTGTGTTTGGGTGTGCTCTCTGTACGAGTCTCTGGCAGTCATAAATTAATTAAAAGTAGACAAGAACCAGAGAAAAAGAAAGTTCTCCCTTTTTCTCCCCCTCCCCCCTTTCTTTCTTTTTCTGCGGGTAAATAGCTAGTTCCTTTGTCCCTGGCTGCACTATTTTATTTCTGCCATCATTGTCCTCATTGTTCTCTGAAACAGGAGGGGTCTGGGCCAGGAGCAGCAAGGTCTCAGCTAATGACGGGAAGTCTTTAAAGTTTGCGCTGCATTTCATCTTCTCTGTGGGAGTTTTAGGACGTATCCAGTGTTTGATCCCCACCGAGCAACTTTGCTTCTAGTTAATTAACAGATCCCCCATTACACACTCTCATCTAGAAGCACATGGGAGGCCTATTGGGAGGTAATTCAAGGCCAATCTGAGTGATGGCAGGAATTAGAGAAATCGGTTGTTTTAGGGCTAATGTTCAGGAAATAAAGATGTCCCATTTTAGAGATCTCATTTGAAATTTTTGATTTTTTTTTCTAATAAAAAACAAGATAAGGGAATTATTTCATCCATATAACCTTACCTTGACTTTCAGGGCAATATGAACTTAGAACTCTTCATAACTGCCTGGAAGAAAAACAAAAAGGAATAAAAGAAAGACAATATTATGAGATATAACAATGCTAAAAAAATTTTTGGTCTCTGTTTTCTAGCAGTATCTTTCCTGACCAGGCTATTAGCAAGGTCACAACTGTCCACAGCAACTTTTCCAGGGCACATGAGGCAGAATAGCTGTCAGAGACATCTCAATAGTGGTTTATTTTATAGCCAAGGCTAATCATACTCTTTTCTTAAGTTGTTGTTTTTGTTCCATGGGTATCAGAGTGATCTACAAATAATAAATAACAGCTTCAGTGTTGGGATTCCTCCCCCTTCTAGCCAATTTCCAGGTGAATGCTGCAAAATAAAGCAAACTTACCCAAAGTTACATTGGCATCTGAGAACCAGGAACAGAGCTCTCATGTTTCAGTGACTCTACTGTCCCAGACCGCAGGTAGCCCTGGTTTGAAAGGTGAATGCTTTATTCAATTTCTTATCCTTCTACAGTTTCTCTAGCCCTATGAGCAATGACCCCCTTTATCTAATGAATTAGGAGCTACTCCTGCCTTGCAATTCTCAGTTCGACACTTGGCAATGAGAATCAAACCGGGGCTATTTAGTGCAGCAGTAAATGGCCCGCCACATTAGCCCCCTGGCATGCAAAGCTATTAGGTTGTTTTACTGTTGTTAAAGTTACATTTGTTAGGTGGAGTTGCTGCCCTTCTACACAAACTCAGCAGTGCCTGATACTGGTGGAAGCAGCACATATACTAAATGTGTGCCATCCAGCATCCAAATGGGTAGGCAGTGTGGCTAATAAGAAGCATTCCTCTGTCTGAAAAAGCAGGAGCATGGATTATTATAAGAAAGAAAAGAAGGAAGGAAGGAAGGAAGGAAGGAAGGAAGGAAGGAAGGAAGGAAGGAAAAAAAAGAGAGGAAGTTTAAAAAAAGAAAAGAAAAGGAAAGGAAAGAAAAGAAAAGAAAGAGGGAGCGAGAGAGGGAGGGAAGGAGAGAGAGAGAGAGAGAGAGAGAGAGAGAGGAAACGAGATCAATGGACAACGTGGTTTTCGTACTTTGCTGTGACTAAACTAATTACATGGGCTTGATTGACCATTAATTTATAGCAGTTTTTAAATAAACCACTAATTGTCATAGTGCCATACAGAAAGAAGGCCAGGAGAGAAGCACTAAATAAGCTGGTGTGGCACTCCACAGACCAGCAGCAATGCTGCACACACACTGGAGCCAGGCAGAATTCTGTGAAATTGAAAGATTAGCATGGAAATGAAGGAGAAATATGCAGGATGCTTCAGTGCTTTGTGTATGTGTGTGTCGTGTGTGTGTGTGTGTGTGTGTGTGTGTGTGTGTGTGTATGAGAGAGAGAGAGAGAGAGAGAGAGAGAGAGAGAGAGAGAGAGAGGAAGGGAGGGAGGGAAGAGAGGAGAGAGGAAAGAGGAGAGAGAATGGGAATATTTCTGCAAAGAAAGGAAAATGCCAGTACTATATAGCTTCATGCAGCCAGCTTGCAGGGTTGAGTTGGCATTTGGTAACTTGGTAGCGGCTGCCAGTGTGTGTGTGGTGGGAGAAGAGGGAATAGACAACAAGAAAAACACATAGAGCTTAAAAAAAGATGTAAAATGATTCACTTCATGCCATATGGACAAAAATGTTGTCACAAAAATAAGGCCAAAAAATAGTGCCAGGTTAGACTTTTAGTTCAAAAACATATGTATAATCATTCCCATGAACATGAATTTTAATTAGTATTTTGATAGAGAGAAACCAGATATTTTTTTAACCTGCTCTGTTCTTGTTTTCTGTTCCTCTCCCAGTTTTAGCCTCCATTAAACATTCATATACTGTATGTTTTGTGTCTGTATGAGGAAAATGCCTTATCCCTGGATTGGTGGGAATGCAAACATCTTGGTTTTCTGTGGCATACAAAATATCTTCCCAGTGGAGCGTGCAAGCAGAAACGTTGTCACTGGGAAATCTAGAGCTCTCTCTCTGAGTCCCAGGCACACCGAGAAGGAAGGAAGCCATATGTCTTTTTCCTTTGTCAATGGAGGCATCTGTACCCATTTGGTTCCCCAGATCTACCCTTCACACTCATCCACATCTCATCTCTCTGGGATGCCTTTTAAAAATGAAATGTTCAGTATACATATATAATACTATGTGACAGTACAGTTTTAGAGAAAATTTGATAAGACTGTGGCTACAGAAACTTTAAAAAATGAAACATGTAGTTTATTGATAAATAAACTCAATAAATGTTCACATTTCACTTAGTTACATTCCACTTACATCTAAAAATGATTCGAGATGACAATACTCATTGCAGGGTACTGTGCTGAACATCTTCCCTTAGCAAAGCCCTTTCCCACCTTAAATGAGGTGCTTCAATTAATGCCCTGCATGTGATAATGAGATGATGACACAACAAAATGCTTATGTTAGCAGTGATTTGATGCTTAAGGGGGCCATCCACACCCCATTTTTTCCTCTCTTAAGTAATACAGATGAATCAGATATTTGAATTAAAATGATATAAGTGAATAAAAAACTTGGTAATAAAAGTCAATCAACTATTGCTGCATGCAAAAGTATTAAGCTATTTTATACTCTTTATTGGAATCTGCAACCTTTCCTTGGAGCATTAGTTGTACTTCAGTGAACTCCAAGGGCAAAGGTAAAATAAACAGTAGTCTTAGCTAAGGTGAATTTTACCTCCCTCTTGAGGTTCTCAGAGATTTCTCAGACCCTTATTTTTCAGCAAGCACTCACACAACCATTCCTTTTTTCTTGCCTCCTATCTTACTGCCCTGAGGAATCTCTGGTCATTTCAGTCAGAATGGGTTGCCTCACAGACAGTTGTTCAGTACATCCTCTTGGTCCTGAAAGTTTTCTCTGGGCTTGTTCTCTAATCTCTATCCTTCCCCGAAGCCTTTAGTCATTCCTATAACAGTTATAACAACAGAAAGGAACGTGTTGTTGGAAACACAGGGACCTCAAGTCACAAAATGAGATCCATGTCTATCCATTACATTGAGACTGCAAAAGAGATAGTCTCAGCACTGTCTATAAGCTAAACAAATCTGCCTGCCTTTAGAACTCTAACTCAGGCTTATATTTCCTGAAACTGTTCCCAAACTTTTGTGTCAGATTTCTGTTGGATCAAGAAGATTCATTCATCAATTCATTTTATCCCTCACTATTTTCAAGCCCCTAATATGAGTTCTAAATTTAAAGAAAGTTAAGGGTTGCTCCTTGATACAAAGGTGTTTATACACAGGAGAATATTTTCTGGCTCATGTTTTTATGACTCTTAGTAGGCTTATATTAGTATAAGGTCTCAAAGTCCTGCGAAATGAAGAAAAACAGAAAAGTTCTAAAATATATTTTCATTTCCTTAATATCCACCAAGACAATTTCATAATTACTTTATTCACAGAGACTATATTTTATCTTCAGATAAAATTCAAGACTAAGTCATAATAAAAGCATCAAAAGTAATTCAGGTTTCTCAATCTTACTCCCCTCTCATATCAGAAATGTGGAGGCAGCTGACAACAGCTAAAGTAGACTAAAGGAAACTTCTTACCCACCAGTAGTTTTCTGAGAATGATATGAGGATTTAAAAAAAAATACTCATCTGGGTTATTAACTGTAACATTATTTGCAATGGTCAAATATTAGAAATAACCTAAATTTACATCCATAAAAGGTCTATTGAATAAATTGAAGTATCCTCATATGATGATATATCATGCAGTTATAAAAGATAGTGAAGATCTCTACACATTAATATGGAGACATTTTAAGGATACCTTGCTATGTGAAAAGTTTTAAAACTTGAAAGAGTATAGAGTGTGTTATCTTTTGCATAAGAATGAGGGCAAATAAGAATAATTTCATACATTTGCTTATTTTTACAAAAAATAATACAGGAAGGAAAAGCCAGAATTAATGAAAATAATTAATATAATGTGTGGATGGGATTGAATAGAAGGGATATGGTTGAAAGTAAGCCTCCTTAAAGTTACCTTTATATATAGTTTTGACTTTTGGACCATGCAAATATCATATATATTAAAAAATAAAATTTAATCAGCGAGTATAAAAAAATATTTGTGATATTAGATACTAACACTGATGGAAAGCTGAATGATAATCATTGTTGTTGGTACTTTGGACCAATACTCGACCAAAGAACAAAGAGGAAGTGAAGGGAGAAGCATTTAAGAAATTTCTACCTACTGACTTGTATATATTCCTAAAAATTTTCCATTAAATTTAATCCTGAAATTTTATTTTTATTTAATTTCTACAACAGATAGGAATCCCTTCTCCTTCTCTCATACTACTCCTTTGACAAGAGAGGAGAATAGATGAAGTTATTAATAGTTTTCTTTACTTTGGCAGTAATTTGAGTTGATGTGATTTTATATAATGTATTTGGGGGACAAAGAGGATATAGAATCAGTGTATATTCTTTGCCAGTTTCTAAAGTCATTATAATTATTAAAAAACATAACTCATTATAGGAAGTATTACTTGTTTCCTGAACCATACTGTTTTTTCTCTTTAATTTTCATTTACTACACAATGTCAATAATGTTTTATTTTCTACTAATATGCAACAAGGTCCCTGGGAGTATAACATGCTTTGGAGTTCACCCTTTTGGAGACAAGAAAGAAGTATTATTAAAAATTATTTTAAGAAAACAAAATATGATATGACGAAAGGAAAAACAAAAAAAAATCTCATAATTGTTAATTTATTAAGTTAATGGGATTTCCAGTGGCCCAAAGTATTTAAGAATGTTTTAAACATTTCCCTAACTTAACTTCTCTCCTGCATGGCTCTGATTCGACGTGTTCATGTAGCTCTTTTATAAAACAAAGATGTGAAGATGTATATCATTTAAGAATAGATTTGTATTGGATCTTCTTTAGGCAATTTTTTATTTTTAGCAAAATAACTCTACTTTTGGTGATGGTAAGATATAGCCATAGATTGATGTTCTCACCCTTTGGTGTTGCTGTTCATCTGAGGGAAGCAGAGGAAGAAGGAACATAAATGTGTCATCATGAAATTCACTTTCTTTATGCAACATAGAATTTGTATTTGATTTAACAAAAATTTGATTTAACAAAAATTTGTGTTTGATTTGACAAAAATTGACTTAATACACCTACTGTGTCTCTTGCACTGTAATAATTCCTTTTACCAGATGACCTTCTAATTAAGTAGGCAAAATTTCATAGAGTTTTACACAGTCTGAGAATTAACCACACTGTGTGGTAGAAAGAAGATGATGACTGGAGTGAGGTATCAAGTGACTACCCTATATGTTTGTGAAGAGATGAAGGGAATTTACTAAGCCTAGGTTGCCTCTATTAGGATAAGGCTTTGGTTATGAGATAAGTCAGTGATCACATTATTAAAGAAATTTGTACCATTGCACATATCTGTGCTTTTCATCATGCAGTGACATGGTGAAAAAAATAATAAAGTGGAAACGTCAGTTCCCCATATCAAAAGCTGTGAAATATATGTCCTCCCAGCCAAAGAAGGCAAGATCTGGAATTTTTTTAATGTAGATATATAGAATAAATATGCAACCCTCCCGATAATGTTGGCTGATGAAATGAAATTCACCAACTGTAATTCTGGCACAGAGAGACACACATAGTGCCTGCATACACATGCACGCGCACGCGCTCACACACACACACACACACACACACACACAGACCCTCAGCATATTCTTAATCATTTGATATCTTATTTACATTTCATTTGCTAGAGTAAATTCTATCATTTGAACTTTTAGAAAATATATTTCAATATTACTTAGGGAAAAATAGGAAATAATGTGATTGGCTTTCAAATAGCTTATTACCATTCAAATACTCTCAAGATAAATTATATTTTAAAAATACCACCCTGTTTTAGCTTCTGAAACATTCTAAATGGAGACTTAGCTCTAAGTAATCAAAATTGCTTTAGTTGTGCAGAGCAGCATTAAAAGCCTTGTCCACTAATTGAGTGAAGCAACGCTACCGAAGCAGCCTTGTCCTCTCATTAGATGATCTTGCAGGCACTGTTTGACATCCTGGGTTTCCAGGCTCAATCTAACAGTACTGCTGGCTCAAATTAATGGTAATTCATTATGACACACTACTATGTCCTTCCAGTGAAACAGCAATGTGGAATCCATGGGGAATCTGGCTCTGCTACTTCTCGATTACATTCCTTCCCACTGTTGTTCAAGCAACCACCTTTGCATGTACCTTCTCACTTCTTCAGCTAACTGGTGATTGAAGGTATACCGTGACTGAAGAATTTTATTCACTTCCCTTCCGCTAGTATTTATAGGGAGAAAAAAGATATGTGACAGTAGGCCAAGTCAGTCTGAAAATGATACCATGTCCTAGATGTACTAAAGTATATTCATGTGTACACATGTGTGCAAGCACTTCTTTTGGAATGTAAATACCTCACTCATATCTATTTGTAGGGAATGTTAATAGAAAATATTGAGAGAGACTTTTCATGAATGTGATATAAATTCAAAGCAAATGAAAATTTTCTGACTATTTGAGTTTGGTTATTCAAAGCATTCAAATATTTTGGGAGAAATGTCACGTTTTTATGAGCATTGCTGTCAAAATGCTGCTTTTTACTCTTATGAGTAGGCATAATGCTGTTACTGGGGGAAAGGTTACAGTAGTGATGCAATTGGACACTTCCTCCCGGCAGCTCTAGAATGTATGTTTGTGTCAATCAGTTCATTGTGTTGATTCAGATAATTTCTCCCATTCATGGAAGAATGACTCAAATCTACCCATAAAGGGTGTCTAAATAATGTCTGGATGCAAGATTTTCTTGGAAATCCTTAAATTGATCATGAATGTAGAAAAGGTTGTATATATCGACCAATCAACTCCATAGTGTTGGAAGGGATGGTGTTTGGCCATTATGAGGTACAGGGCAATTTTGGCATCCACTTTTTTCCCAGGACTAAACCTAATCTCACTGTGGGATGTCTAGTTCAAGCAATATGGATCTGGTGGGATTTTAACAGTTTTAAAAGCCTGCCGATTCACATACCATTTATGGTTTAAAAGTCCACTATTAGATTCATTCCTTTGAGTTGTATTAAAGCAAATAAGCAAACATAAAAACATTTCATGACATAATTGAATTGCTTAAAATAGCTAATAGGGCACTATTGGTTATAAGTAATCATTTATTCATTTATTTATCTAATGTTTATTTCTGTAACTCTATTTCTCATAAAATACACTCTAACAAATTCATCAGTTCAGAACTAGTTTCCATTACCTCTTTTACAGAATTCTTGGATAAAATATGAATATCTATTTTTCCATAGTAGTTATTAATGTGTCCTAAGTGCCTGATTTCTTCACCAACTCTGTTCCATCCACTTTTAATCTTCACAGTTTTGGTGAATAGCAGCTCCATCCTTTTATTTACTCATTCCAAACACCTAGGAGTTATCCTTGACTTCTAGCTTTCACACACACACACACACACACGCACGCACACACCCACACACGCACGCACACACACACACCTAATCCATTGACAAATCCTATCTGCAAAAATATATTTCTAATTTACCACAGCCACTCTAGCTCAAGATAACATAAACTATTGCCTGAAATATTAAAGAATCTACATTTATACTTTCCCTTGGTCTATTCTTAATATAGTTCTGGAAGTAAATGGGGGCATTTTGGTTGTCAAAAGATCTGGGGATTACTACTGGCATTTAGTGGGCTAAATTTAGAGATGCTAAATGACCTGTCATGTGCTTGATAGTCATGGGACAAAGAAGAGTTGCCCACCCATAATGCCAATAGCAACCCGACCGAGAAATACTGAACCCACTAAAAACATAAGGCACATCATATATCACTTCCACTTAAATTCCTCCAATGGCTCCTAGTTTTTTTGAGACAAAAGACAGTATTCTACAAGTTACAACAGAAGGGCTTACAGGGTCTTGCACAATCCATCCTTGTCCCTCCCTCACTTACCTGATCTCATTTCCTTTACTTTTTCATTCACTCACTGCATTCCAGTCACTATGAAAATACAGTTGTGCCAGCATGTTATTCCCACTGCCTGAAAAGTTCTTTATGAAATATGCATATGTCTCAGTCCCTCGTGCTCTTTCTTAAGTGCTCTCTTTCTCACTTACTCTGCTTAAAGTTGTAGTTCCTCCTCTCAGATTCCAATCCACAGGCAATTTTGTCTCCAAAATAGTCATCACCATCTAACATATTGTTATATTATTGTCTCTCTTCATTCATCAGAACATAAGGTTAATAAGAGATTTTTTGTCTGTTTTGTTCTCTGCTATTATTACATTGCTTAGAACAGTATCTGACATATAGTACGTGTTCAATAGTTTTTGAATGAATGAAGTTAAACTCATTAGTCAGTATTGCACTAAAAAAATGGGTGTTTAAAAGCAGAGAGGCTAGCAGATTTGTCAAGAGACATGTAGCAAAGAGAAGAAGTTACACATTTCCTGAATGCATTTCATTCATCCACTAATTATTTATTAAAATCCAGTCTAAGTCAGGCACTCTTCTTGGTGCTCAAGGTAAAGCAGTGGACAAAATAGGGAAGGTTATAAAACAAACTAGTTTCAGAGATGGTAAATGTTATGCAGGAAATTAAAAAAAGGGTAGTGACAGGTTATGGGGGGAGGCCTCCAATTCTTGTATTCTTTCCGCCCCTCACTGCTGTGAACTGTCTAGCTTATTTCCATATTAGTAACAATTACTTTATTTGATACATTAGCCAACACTTGAAAAAATGGGGAATTGATGCATAAGTATATTTTGAAGAGGTCTATGTGGTCCATTGGTAAGAAAACAGTTTTTTCAAGTCAGAGGTCTTGGGTTCAAATCTCAGCTCTGCCACATGTTGCCCATGTGGCGATGGGAAAAAAGTTCAACTCAATAATCTCATTTGTTAAGTATTAATAATATAGGGTGGTTGTGAAATGAAGAATTAGTGTAAAGTGTCTGATGCATAAAAATGAATTTTTAATGTACAATTAAATAAGACAATACATATTTTTTAAATGCTTTTAGCTGCTACACAGAAAACTGACCTGGATGGTGCCCAGTGAGCATCTATGTGCTAAGGAGGAAGAAGAGGTACCAACTAGGTACCAACTCAGAGTATTTGTAAAGCCCTCCCCCCACTTAAATAGCAATATACAATTTGTATGAAAAATTTGTTATTTAATAGCATTTTTTTATTGTGAAAGTTATATAAATTGTTGGAGAAATGTTTAGAAAATGTAGATTCAACAAGAATAAAGTAAATTTCTATAACTAAAAGTGGCAGTGTAATGTTTTGGCAATTATCCTTTGAGTCATTTTTATACCGTGTATGTGTGTGTATATATATATAAATGTGTGTATATCATTGGTTATATAAACTATGGATCCTCTGCCTAATTATCATAATTAATATTTTAGAATATTAATATTTTGGAACAAAATCAGTATTTAGGAACTTTTGGGCACTGGAGTCACAGGAATGTTATTTGGGTCAGGGTTCTGCTAAGTACTGACTCATTTTTCTCAGCAGATTAGTAGGAAAATGGTCTGTAGTTTACTTAACCAATGCTGTATTGTTAGCCATTTGGATTTATTCCTTTTTTTTTTATATTTAATTCTTAGATGAATTTATTTTGACATAAATTGTTCTTCCTTTTAGAATTATTTCCTCAGGAATATATTCTCAGAAATGAAATTACATATGGACATATTTAATATGACTGGTTATATAATCCAATATTTTTTCAAAAAATTTGAATCACTTTCAACTTTCATTAGCCACATATGAAAGACTGCACTTTACCATACTTTTCCAGCATGGAGTATTATAATAATAGCTTATGATAATTTGGCATAACCCATAACTGGATACTTCCATATGTATTGCTAACCTTCTATTTGTAGGTCTTATGAAATGAAAAGTTTCTCAGTATTCCTTGGAGAATCAGAATAAACTTCACTGAGAAGGTAGAATAATTGGGTTGAGTCTTGAAGGAAGAGTATGCAGAGAAAAATGACAGAACATGCTCAAGTTGTCTCATGTATAGGGTTTCCGACTAGAGCAAGGAGAGCAGTTAAGGAAGGTATCATTGTAGTCAAGGTAAGAAACACAAAAGTGTAGGAAGGGCAATAGCTATGGAATGGAGAGGAAGGGACAAATATAGATATTTAAGGGATGAGAAAAGCATGATTCAATGGCCAATTAGATGCAGAAGGTGAAGGAAAAGAGTCTCGTTCTAGGCTCAAGTATAAGGACTTTTTAGTTGAAGAGTTATAAATTTCTGTGAATTGCCTGTTTTACATCTTCTGAGTTCAGTTAAATTAGAATACCTGAATTACAGGAAACAAAAGCTCTTTTCACGTAGTAGATATGATTAGACAACTGTTGTTTTGTCTTCTAGCCTTCCTTACTACTACCCATTTTTCTAGAAAGAAAACTTTCCACCCCATAAACACATACACACCCTTTCCCTAGGGAAAATTCTTTATTCTCTGCCGACCATAAAGGCACATGATACAGTACTGGCCAATCATAGAAATTTATTCTGCTGGCCAATGTGGGTGATATAAAAGAGAAGGCCACTAGTTTTTTCAATATACATACAAAAATCTTTCTTTATGACATTTCATTTTCCTATTGAATGGTAATTTAGATTTAATTAAAACACCTGTACATATTCTCGCTATGGCATGAAAAGATTATAATAAGAGTAATAAGATGATCTAACAGTTACTTATAATGTTACTCACTGGTACTCAATTACCCTTGACAGCAATTAACTCATTTAATTTCATTAACCATTCTAAAAGGCATGCATCATTATAATTCCCATATAATAATGAGGAAATGGAGCAATCTAGGTATTAAGTAACTTTTCAGTGGTCACGTATAAGTGCTGGAACCAGGATAGCAAGAATTAACAAATTCTCAGGAGAGGAAATGTGGTCTTTTGTATTTGTCTTAAAGAACAATACCCAATAGTTAAACATCTCTTCCATAAGGTTAAACTTTACTCACAGTTACTCAGCATTTACTGGGAACAAATTAAGATTATTGATCTTCTGTTTTCTCTTAACAATTATTTGATTATCTTACTAATCAACTATATAAATACTATGTCTATTTAGTGATAATGATGATACTGTTATATGTATCTGAGATGGATAATCTCACTTTTTATATTATTACTGGAAATTTCCACTTTATAATTTTTCATCTTATTTAATTTATTTAAATACATTATAATATCTGCTATATTGTTAATTCCTAAGTGCAAATCTATATCTGATTAATCTCTTAGCTTTTTAAGTAAGGCAAAAAGAAGAGAAATTAACATTTATTATTGGATTCTTTGAGTACATTAGTTCAGTTAATCCTCACTTTAAAGATGAGGAAACTGTTTCAGAAAGGTTTTATCAACCATAATTTGAGGCCTAAACTCAAACTGAATTTCAGGTAATCCCAAAACATATTTTCTTTTTATTTCTCAATTTTACCTTACTACATATACAATATCTATGGTAAGCACTAACTAACTTTCTGTTGAGTAAATAAATAGAAAAATGAATAGGTGGTTGCTATTCAACAAATCCCCAATTGTGCCACTTACCTGCACATGCTCTATGGAGAAGAGAATGGAAACTCCTTATTTAAATTTCAACAGTAGAAAATATACTTGAATAGCCAAATCTGGATTAAATTATCAAAGAGGTTAAGCACCCTAGGTTGTATAACTGGAATTGGTTAGGCTGCTTATTCATATAACTCATTATCATAAATTTGGGTAATGCAGCCTTTGAGTATTTCTTTAAATGAATTTATATTAAAATTGAAGGTTAAATACAATTACGAAACTTCAATTTTATCACTGAAATTTGTTATTTTTAAAGTATATATTTCTTCACAGACTCATCTAATTTTGTTTGGCAGCTCAGTTTCTTTTAGAAAAGCCATTCTTAAACAGAGAATTTTAAAATCACTAAAGTATCTATATGATTTCTCATTTTTAACAATTATATTCTGAACTATTATTATACTTTGAATTAAAACAATTTTTTACACTATCAGCCCTGACAAAGTGACAGTTCTACTTGGATTGTATTATAATACATGAGCTCTGTTGAAAGACTAATCTCTGAAAACTAGTTTAAAAGTAGAACATTTTCCTATTATTTTTTATTGGTATTTAATCTCAGTATGCCATTAATGTTATCTGTCAAAGAATAATCTATCAAAATTTTTTTCTATTGTCTTAACATGGTTAGATTTTTCATGACAAATGTGGGTACATTTCCTTTTAAAAATGAGAATATGATTGTGTTAATGTATTTTTGTTTTATACTATGTAATTTTTAAAACCTGCTTTATTGAGTTAAAATTTATATACTGTACAGTCCACTCATTTAAAGTATGGAAATCAATGTTTTTAATAAATTGAAGGAATTGCTCAATATTATCACAATTTAATTTTAGAACAATTTCATTCGACAAAAAGAAATTCTATCCTTCTTAACAGTTACTCCCCAAATGCCCCCAAGTCTCCTTTCTCTGTAACTCTATGTAACCACTAATCTTACGTCTCTATAGATTTACCTATTCTGAGTATTTCTTATAAATGGAATCATACAATATATGGTCTTTTGTTACTGGCTTTTGTTTGGTATAATGTCTTCAAAGCTCATCCATATTGTAACATGTATTTTATTTCTTTTTATGGCTGAATAATATTCTATTGTATGGATATACAATATGGATATACAATATGGATATACCTAATGTCATCCATTGATAGACATTTAAGTTGCTGCCTTATATTGGCTATTATAAATAATGCTTCTATGAATATTCATGTACAAATTTTTGTATGGACATATGTTTTATTTCTCTTGTGTGTATACACATAGGGGTAGAATTGCTGGCTCTTATGATAACTCTATATGTAACCTTTTAGGAATTGTCAAACTGTTTTTCAAAGCACCTGCGGAGCCTCACATTCCTATTAGTGATGTATGAGAGTTTTAGTGTCTCTAGATCCTCACCAACACTCATTATTATCTTTCTTTTTAAAATGTGAAGTAGGATATCATTGTAGTTTTAGCTTGCCTTTGCCTAATGGCTAATGATGTTAAACATCTTTCCTGTGCTGATTGGTCATTTATATATTCCTCTGTTGAAATGTCTATTCAGATTCTCGGCCCATTTTAAATTGGGCTATTTGGCATTTTGTTATAAAGTTGTAAGAGTTCTTTATATATTCTGTATATAAGTCCCTTATCAGATGTATGACTTCCAAAAATTTTCTCTCTAACAGTTACTTAGGTTGTCTTTTCACTTATGTGATGGTATACTTTGAAGCACAAATGTTTTGTATTTTAATATTGTTCAGTTTATCTATTTTTTTTTGTTACTTATCTGCTAGTGTTATATCTGAGATACCATTGCCAAACTCAAGGGTATGAACATTTATGCCTTCTTAGAATTTTATAGTTTTAGTTCTTACATTTAGTTATCTGATCCATTATTACTTAATTTTTTGTGTGGTATTGAGGTAAGAGTGCAATTCCATTCTTTTGCATGTAGATATCCAGTTGTCCCAGCATTATTTGTTGAAAAAAACTATTATGTTCCAATACTAATTCTCTGAAATCAAATGAGTGTCCTACCATTCAATTCATTCTGACACTCTCTGGAGGAGCATTAGAACTCACAAGTTAAAGGTTAAGGTCTCCTACAAGACTTATCTTATTTCAGAACCCATCTTTGTAGATATTCTTTCATTTACTTCAATGGTATTTTAGTTTTTAATGCAGAAGTCTTCTACCTCTATTACTGAATTTATAGTTAAGTATTTTATTCTTTTCCACAATATTATAAATAGAATTGTTTTCTTAAAGCAGTTTGCAGAATGTTTATTGCTAGTATACAGAAATTTAATTGATTTTTTTTTATATTGATCAAGTATTCTGCAAACTTAGTGAACTTGTTCATTAGTTCTTATTGTTTTTTTGTGAAATCTTTAAGATTTTTAAAAAATGTTGTATAGAAATAGAAATTATTTTACTTCTCTCTTTTCAGTCTGGTTATATTTTATTTCTTTTTCTTTCCTAATGAACCTGGCTATAACCTCTAGTACAGTGTTAAGTGGGAATGGTATAAGTGAATATCCTTGTCTTATTCCTGATCATAGGGGTAAAGCAATCAGTCTTTTATCATTAAGTATGATAGTTATTTTGTGTTCCCTGCCCCCCCCATACCTCTCTTGTAAACTTGTATTTTAGATTTTTCTTTGGAGAAAAACATGCTCTTCAGCTGTTTGCAAGGTAATTTCTGAGTTGTACAAACTCCACGTTCCTCCACTGTATTCCCTCATTTGATCTTGGCTGCCATAGTCAGACAGCAAGAAAGCAGGAGGACCCTTTTTTCTTGCATCTGCGCTGGAAAGTTAGCAGCAAACAGTTTTTGTGGGTTTTTTTTTTTTTTTGTAGATAGTTTTTATTAGGTTGAGGACTTCTGTCGAACGTTTTCCAGCATCTACTGAAATGATTATATGGTTTTGTCTTTTACAAGTATGGTATGTTACATTATCTGATTTTTAAATTATAAACAGCTTTGCATTTCTTGGATAAATCTCACTTGGTCTTGGTGTATAATTCCTTTTACTATTTTATGTATTTTAAAAGAATTAGATACTCTAGAATTCACCCAAAGTTAATGAGGCCTTTCAAAATGAGGTCTTATATAAAATAATAATCAAAAGTTATACAATTGGCCTGGTCTTAGGTCATCTCTAATCTCTGCCTCTAGTATGTCAGATCAATGTCCCAGACATGAAATTACACTATCCTAAAATGATAATTTTGAAGTCTCATATAAAGGACTGACAATAAATCTGGTTTATGATGATACAGGTAACTCTCCCATTCTATGGCAGAAAAGTTATATAACTTATATTTATATAACTTTAATAATTGTGTTGCAAGATCACAAAAATCATTAATAAATGTTTATACATTTTGAAAATATAGAACTTAATTATTTGGGGGAGCCAAAGCTTAAAAAGTTGAGAATAGCCAATAAAATTTCTCTTATAAAAGTTATTCTACAACCATAAGTAAATAACAAAATCATTCTGAAATAGTTTTATGTATTGAAATTTTTTTGATTTTTAGATTCATGTCAAGCCTTTGATCCATTTACAGATCAGGAAAAAAAGCCTTCAAGGTGTTAGATAAATTTCCAAAGACTAATAGCTCTTCTGTTATGGGATCAATGATTAAACCCTGGTCTTTATCACACCTGAGTCTGGCTCTGATAAAGTGACTAAGTATAAATAGGGTGTTTCTGTTTCTATTTTGCTGTTTTCGTTTATTTCAACTTAGAAATTATCCAATGAATTTGTAAGCCTCTTATATAGCTTATTGTCCTAGTATAATGTACCACCGTGCTCTGATAAGTGCCCATTAGCATGTTTTTCATAAAGTACTGTAGGTATAAGTAATGTTGTATTATAAATATATTCTAAGTTAATCATCATGGACTATAAAGTAAAATTGTTTCTCTCAATAAAACTAGGTATAGGGCTACATATACATATATGTGCTTACATGACTGAATTAATAATATAAAGATTTTTTAAAGCGACATAATTGATATGGTTCTATAATAACTAGCTCATATTTTAACATTTAAACTGTAATTATACTTTGACTGTCACTGATAAATTTTTGTTTTTCAGTTGTTCATTTATTATATATTCATCAACAATTAACTGTCATTGTCCTATGAGTCTGACATTGTTGTGTGGTTATGAATCTGGTCTAGAAGAACATTATTACAATGAAACTACTTAATTTTTTTTCACAGTTTTATAGTAGGAATCTTGTTTAACTCTCTTTATGATGTTTAATTTTTTCAGTATTTTGGAATTACTTTGATTTCTAGCTAAAAACTTATATTTCCTTTTCTTTTTCTTGTAGCATTGCAAGATATAGATAATATCAAGAACATCAGGAGTGGGAGAGATTGGACTTGGAGACTAAACAGGTCAGGACATTTTCATTATTATTTGATGACCATTCTTTTGTCATTAATTCTGCAGTTATTAAATCACTTGCCACTTATTTCTTGTATGTCTTAGTATGTTCTCAGTTTTACAAATCATGACTAACACCTTTATACAAAAAAAATGCAGCATTTCAATATCCTGTTTTTAGGATTTGAAGATGAGAAAATAATTTAAAGAGTTTCAAGCCTAGAAAAAAATTTCTTAATAAGATATAAAGATCGTACCTTGATTTCTATTATTCTTTATAGTATATAAACTGTTTTGAAATGAAGGACTCTTGATAACTTTTACAAATCAAAACTTTAAAATGTATAAAATGTTATTAATTATGTAGTTGTAGTAGGAGAACACTTGGCTCATGAGTCAAGTTTTCTTTCTCTACTGTATTTGTGTACACCTCTAAGAGCTTTTGACACTCTTCAGAAATAATCTGTTTGCTAACACAAATTTTAAGTATTGAATGTTGACTACTTTGTGTAAAATGAAAGTTAATTAAAACAGATAATTTATATCAAATAGAAAGATCTCAGAAGTCAAAGGGTCTGCTATGAGCATTTGTCAGCCATTGTGGAAAGTTTAATGTTAGTTATACTTCTCAGTAAGCTGGAACCATGCTGGTATTTGCAGTTCCCATTGCCCTGGGTGTCACCATGAGTGAATGATTAATGGCTTGTGTACATCTTCTGCCTCAGAAAAAATTTCCAAATGTCTTAAACAGTGTTTACAGCTCTCACTACTATTGTTTAGTTATTGATAGAAGCTTGAGCACTCTTTCCTTCTCTGTTATCCCTCCAGTGCTACCACTTCCATAATTCTTCTGGAGTTTGACTTAGCTCCTCCACATCCAAGCCTCCTCCTATCAAGCAATTGCCAGTGGGTTTTTCAGTTTTCATCACACAGAGATACAAATGCCTTTGTCCTTTAGTCTCATCACATTTCTCCAAGTAAAATGGCTTATTGAGAAAGGAGCAAAGCTTAAAGCCCTCCCTGGATGCTTCAGGAATTTAGTGATTTCTGAACATCAGCATTCGGGACTAGACAGATTATTACTGTTGTATATATTGAGAGAAAACTACCCATCATCTTAAAGGCAAATAATCTCAAGTAGATCTAGATGCAGTACATATGCTCAAGTCTCTGCTTTTAGCTAAATATGGTAAGGGTCCTTAAAAAAAAGCTGTATTTAAAATGATATGCCCAAATAATTAGGTTCATAAGTATGTCTACACTGATTTTTACAGAGTTGAGAACCACTTCTGAGTGACACTTTTATAAAGAGTTTCTGGGTAGTAAATACCCCAAAATTTTCAGATTACAAATATCATTGACCTAAATATTAAAAAGAAACAAATTGAAGCCCAAAGTGGTGTTTTTTTTTTTTATATGCAGCTGATATATAAATATGAACCTTGAATTAAATACAGTTGTTGTTTGAGTATTGAATGTTTGGAAGGAAAATCAAGAAGGAACAGCAAACATGTCATAGATTTCTGGTCTTGAGAGAGAGAAAGATTCGCAATTTAATCTACCTATTTTATAAACCACCCACCCAGTGTTACATGAAATATTAGTAACGGAGGTAAATCTTTATTTCTTGACATGACACAGGCCTACTACATTATGCTTCCTTCCAGATACAGAATACAAATAATTTTGCATAAAACATTGTGCACACACATAAAAAACACCATGTTATTCACCATCTTCACCAATTTACAATTTGATAAAAATACAAATTGATACTAATACTCCACTTTGGAGTTTACTGATATCCAAAGAAATCAAGAATTTTAAGATTTTATTTTTTTACTGTTGTTTCTCTGCTGTTCAACTAGATGAAATGAAAAGATGATTATTCATCCATCTATTTGTTAACTCTTATTTTCCTGAAGCTTTCTTTCTGATGGAGGAAAACATAAATTGAAAATTTTGATATATATGCTTATGCGGATAAGTACTGAGAAGAAATTAAAACAGTAAACAGAGAAAAGCAAGAAACTATATCAGATACTGTTTATGGAAGACCTTTCTGATAAAGAGAGAATGGAGGACAGATCTGAATGGAGTGAGAGATGGAACCATTTAGATAGATGGGTGAAGAAAGATACATTAAGTGGCAAGAAGTATAAAAAGTGTGTCTGATATATTAAAGGAATGTCAAGGAGGGCGGTGTGGCAGGAGAAGAGTGAAGAGCAGACAAGTAAGAGATGAGAATGGGGAGGATGATGTGTAGTCTATTACATAGAACCTGGTAGACCGTGGAAGGACCTTGACTATTATACTGAATGAGATGGGAATCATTAAAGGGATTTTAGCCAATGAGGGGCATAATACTGCTCAACGTTTTAAGGATCACTCGGATTTATAGGTCGTGTAAAGCATTTTAAAGTTTTTACTCTATACTCAGAATATAAATTATGAATGAAAATAAACTTAAATTAATAATGATCAGGGTAACACTATTTGATCAGGATAATGACTGATGATTGTGTTCAAGGAACTAATGCTTTCATTAGGTTAGTACAGCTATCATTCTTTTTTATGTCCTTAAATTGCAGAATTTTTTTTGTTTGAATCATGTTCTTAGACTTTGTATAGTAACTTACTGTTTTATAATAGAGACATGAATGAAAATGACATGATATTTAAACATTGTGTACATTTGATTAGTTACTTTGCATAGCTGAATTTTTTATTTGCTTGTCATTTATAGTGTCAGCTGAAATCACATAGCCTTGTATAACACTACATATAAGTCATGAATTTTATCTTCTGTTTGCCAGAGAAGATGTTTGAAATTTTGTTATGGATTTATTACAATTATTACATGACCCATAAAAATATTTACTAGGAGAAACATGAAGTAGTTTTAAAAATTTCTTCTAATTTCTACTAAGTTGTTGTGGATTCTGGAACCAGCTCTGAAACTTACCAGCCTGATGACTTGTGTGCTTTGATGACAACCTGTGTTTGCCTGCCAAATGACCAACACTGCTTCTCCCATAAGGAGAAACACTGTTATTATTATCTTTGCAGTTCCTTTACATTTGATAAGCCTGTGTGCATATATTAGGTTAATAGTCACCTACACTAGAAGTGCCCATTTTTAATATAATGAGAAAATAAAGGGTATTATTTCAAAGAAATAGCAGAGAGAAATGTCTATGTTTATTTTCAGAAAAAAATATCAGGTTAGAGAAGATATTGTTGATATTTGAAAGGGTTGTTTCTAAAATTAATCATTACTATCATGTTAAAAAATCAAAGTAATGAAAACATGGAAATTTAGGGGATAAGTTACCTTCTACTAGTCTCGTGGCAGCAGTTTCCAATTGCCAAATAACTGTTCATTTTACCAAAATTTTCTGAAACTTAAATCAACACATTAAAATGCTTTTAATACTATAATTATATAATCTTAGATTTTCATTATTCGGTTATCAGAATATTCATGCAACAAATTTATATGTATTTGTTTCAAAACAAATATATAAAAACCTATTATGAGCATTTAATATAATTTTTCTGAAATTCATGTTTATTCTAAATTCTTTTTTTGGTCATAAGAATAAGTTTTACAGTTTAACAGAAAAATAAGGAAATTATTGTTTGTCATTATTTTTTGAGGGAGTGGGCATGCCTACCTCAACTTAACATACACGTCTAAAAATGACCTTGAATCTGGGGTGATTCACATTTATTTCTGCCACACGAAGTAAATGAGGTTCTCTTTCTCCTAGAAAGTCCTGTTCCTCTACCTATGCTTAAACCCCATTTCCACTGGCAGTTCCAAAACTGTTGAGTCTTCACTTCAGTATTCAGCTTCTTCTTTACTGGAAGCGTAGTATTTAAACATGCTTAGGTTTTCCATTTTAAAATAACAAATAAGTAACAAAACTTCTCTTTGATGCTATCTCATTCTCTAGCTACCATTTTTTTTCATATATAGTTCTTTAAGTCTTAATTTACTGTTTCCATTTTCTTTCTTTCCTCTCACTCCTCAATCCTGTACCACTTCTGTCATCCCAAGTCAACAGTTATCTCATCATGCTAAATCTAAATGGTATTTTTAGAACTTATCTTATTTGGCTCTTGATTCATTCAACTACAAGAATGACTCTCCAATTCCCACCCCACCCCACCCCTCTTTTTAAAAGACTTTCTTCTCTTCTTCTCTTTGCTTTTTTCTGGGAATGAATCTGTCTTGTTCTTTCCTGTATCCCTAATACATCTTTCAAAGTGCCTTGCTAATAGCATATGCTAAATGAATTTAGTTTGAAGATCCAAACCAAATATCATACTATGAGATAGGCTCTAAAAGAACTACAATATTGCATTCTGTGAGAATATAGAGAAAAGAGAAAGTGTCATATAATATGGTATTTTAGCTAGGTCTTAGAGGATGCATATAATTTTCTTAGCAGAGGTGTTAGACACTGGGGACAGGAGGTTGCCTAGTATATATTTCATGTTCTGGTGTCTTAAGTATCTGCTCGGGCTTGGTTTAGTTTGGATGCAGCAAAAAGTAAAAAAAGGGGAATAGTGAATATAAAAACATGTTTCACTCTTTACAACATAAAAAGACTTTAACTTTATAATTCAAAGTCTGTGAGGAGGACTTTGAATCTAATGGTAGTGATCTGACTTAATTCAACAGAATTTGAGGAACCATGGAGATTTTTTTGTTGTTTAGAGGGGAATGTTTAGGTCTGTGCCTTAGGTTTATTCACTAATATGGCACCAGTATGAGGCCGAGTTGAAAGGGGAGAGGATACAAGGGAAAGAAAGGCTACTAATGCAATTATCAGGCAAAAGATCCAGAAAGTCAAGACCAAGGTGGTAACACCTGAGGACAGATACATATAAGCAGAAATGCAAAGATGGAATCAATAGGGCTTGACTTCTTAGAGCAATAAGGGATGAATTTCTACCTTGAGTAACTGAAATAAAGTGCATCCAATTCATGGATATAGGAAATTTTTTACAGTGTTGTTTGTTTTTATTTATTTACTTATTTTTTATTTGTGGGAAGGGTATTAATTGTTTTGAGAGTCTTTACAATGGAGATATCAGCATTGATATATAGAAGTAAGCCATGCAGAGGTTCTAGAGCCTGGGAGGGGTGTGAAAGATGAAGCTATATAAATTTAAACTTGATAGGAAGAATTGCCTCCTTGGTGGAAGAAAGGTATTCCAGGTTGAGGGAATACCCCCAAAAGGCTGAGTCTGAAGGCCAGGTGAAATTCTAAAGAAGGCCAAATAGACCAGTCAAAATAAAAGAAACTGAAGTTTGAATTGTAGTTCTGCTGCTTGACAAACTGCATGGTACTGAAGTAGGATTTAGTTTAGTTATTTATTTGTTTATTTATTTTTAATCCCACACAGGTCCTGTGTGAGTAGTCTGCATATAGTAAACACTAAATACAGGCCTTGTTGGCCTACTAGAATATAGTCATTTCTGAATTATGGGACTTTTTTTGAAGTATTGAAAATTGTTTAGGTTTCATTTTATTTGTTCAGTGATTCATTGATTCATATATTCTTACTGAGTTTTAACTTGTAGCAAGCATTCCTTTAATTATATTGCCTGCCTTTTTTTTCCATCTCATTCTTGAGTAGAATTTTCACTGGTGCACTAAAAATAGCTAATTGTTCTTAGTTAGTTATAGGAAAAAGACTGATTCAGATTATTTCCACCCAAGTCTCCTCTTCTTCAGGTAGTTTGGGGTAGCTATAAAAGAAATATGTTCATTATGCCAATCGACTTCAGACATTTATAGTAAAATATTTAACTCATGGATTATTTAAGTCATCCTCTTTAACATTAGTTAAACATGCTGATGTTATTGCAATCTGACAACCATAACTATTATCATATGACAACTGAGAAGTTTTTGGACAAAAGTGCCAGTTAGGAGAAGGGAGCCCCAACCCTGAATGCTGAATGAGTGCTTGCCTGGTGTGTCCCCAGGAACAGGAGCTGACACAGGTGTTCAGCACAGTTGCTTACTGCTTCCCATCAAGAAGGATGGGGGGTTCTTAGCGCTGCTGGTTTGTGGCACTCAGCATATTTGGCAAGCAGTCAGCCCTGGCTGTGGATTTCCCTGGGGAAAATAAAAGCCACAGGGAAGTCATCAATGTGACCTTCTGCTGGGTAGTTGGCACACAGTTGCTCCACAGGAAGGCTTTCAGTTGTCATTTTCTGAACGGGTAGATATCAGGTGCTGATGGAGGCTCCCCTTTAAAGATGGAAAGAGGAGAAGGAAAAATATGTATTGAGCAGAAGCTTACCGAATAATACTCAGTTATGAAACTCAACACCAACTCATCTTCTGATAAAAGAGATTTTGGCGGGGGAGGTTGGGATGGGGGGAGAGTTTCTTTGGTTCTGTAAGCACAATTTTAAGCTTCTCTATTTAAGTCTGACCCATCATACTGAAATGCTGTCACTAGTATCATTAGCAAGTAAAGTGTTGATAACATAGTCAAATGCACAGCAGAGTTCTGGCTCTTAAGTGTCTGGACTAACTCCCAATATTAGGAATAGGAGTCAAACTGCCATCACTTTTCCTGTGCTAACAGACGCCCTGCCATTAGCAGTCTGAAGGCAATTTTAATAAAATACATAGCCCTGCTGAGTTGGTCTCAAAAGATAAATAAGCAATGCAGAAAAGAAGCTTTTGTTTAAAAGTAATTATTTAAACTATGCATTACAGGTAATTTTCTTTTACCAGTAAGGCAAATGCTATCAGAATTTCAATAATGATTTGGTGGTACTTATTTAAATAATGAGATATTGTCATTTCTAAGAGTTAAAGCATCACTTTATTTTTACTTATATACAAAATGAGGACAAATTGGATCCAGGTATCATGTGCATGTGTTTTACAGTTTATGTTACTTTTTTTTTTTTCGGTGAACAGTGTTGTATTCTTGGACAGATTTATGGAAATGTAACAAGCTGGTGACAGAGTTCTGGGAATTGCAGACTTGACTTCCAAACACAGATTAGAACAGGAGGGCAAAGAACATCTTTTTATTTTTCCTTTGCTGTCAGAAAGGAAATCACATTGCAGTCCTTTAAAAACTCTTTTAATAGGATGCTTGTACATAAACCACAGTCACCAGGGTATAATAAATGTGTGCATGTATCAGAGGAGCCAAAGCTTTGTTTGCCAAAAGGTAAAAAAAATCTCAGAATGCTTTTTAAGAGTCTATTTGGAAACCATTAAAACTACCACCTTTTCTTTTATTCTTAATAATGACACAATGGCCTGAAATCCTTAATATAGGATTAGCCCTGGCATTACAGTAGGCAGAGTAAGAACTTGCCTACATAATTATGTTGTAAAGCACGTTAAGAATCAGAAAGTGAAACAGCATGTGCTTTGAATGAGAGGGACCTCAGTTCAAATTCCATACAAATCCTCACTCTTTTTTTTTCATGATATATTACCTTAGCCGAGTTATTCGTATTCCCCATGTCTTTGTTTTCTCCTCTATAAAATGGGGGTAACAATAAAACCAACCCTGTATGGTTGTTATGAGGATGAAATAGGACAATACCTGTAAAATATTTAGGATGATGTCTGGCACAGAGTATATGCTGGCTTTTTATTTTAATGAGCTTTTAAAAATTGTTACTGAATGTTGAACATTGTGCTAGAAGTTGGGATAAATATGTTGATTGATAGATTGCTTCTACTTCAAAACTAAAAAAGCTAAGGCAAGACACACGTTTAAGCAGATAGCTCAAGTACTGTGTACAACTTGTTATAATATTGATATGGATCGTGGGGAGGTAGGGCTTAATCTTGGCCATTGGAAAACTTACTGTAAAATCTTTTTGGTTTGTTTATCTTTCAAAGGTAACACTCTAAGCTATATATTTTCATCCTGAGCTGTGTGATCAAAGCCAACTATATTTTTTTCCAGGAGTGATTTTTCTCAGCTCTTGTTCTTCTGTTCCTCTTTCTTTACATTTATGTAAAACTTTCTTTGATTGCTAGAACCATGGTTAGATGATATCTCTAGTTGAGCACTCAAATTCTGTTCAGCATCTCTGCTAAAATGATTTGGGAGAAGGGTTGACAGACCTTAATCTGATAGGTTGCTGATGGTGAGAGAAATTGGTACAAGCCTTTTGAATAGGAATTAGGCAATATGTAACAAACCTATATAGACATACCATTTAACTTTAAAATCCCATTTTTAAGAATTTATCCTGAAGATACGACTTCAACAATATGAAAATTAGATGACAACAGTTATTCATTGTGGCATTGTTTATAATTGTAAAATATTAAAAACTATCTAAAGGATCATACATAGAAATGCAGTTGAATATACTAGAACATCTTCACATGATGGGGAACCATCCAATTATTTAAAAAAAGAAATGGATATAGAGTGATTTCCAGGCTGTACTAAGTGAAAACAGTGCTGAGGGCCGAGAAGCAATAAAACTTCAATAGTGATGAGGACACCAATTATCTAGGTCTTGGTTTCTGAATATCATTCTCTAATAAAAGAAATCAAGAATTCTTGGAGAAGTAGATGGTTCTAGGGGTAGAACAGGAAAAGTGTCTGTCTGTCTGTCTGTCTATCTATCATCTATCTATCTATCATCTATCTATCTATCTATCTATCTATCTATCTATCTATCTACCTATCTATCATCTATCTATCTATCTAATCTATCTATAAAAATATATTATGAGAAACTAGAACATCTTTTGGTGTAAAAAAGTAAGGGAGAACTAAAAACAAATGATGGAAACTTTGCAAGGATACAGGAGCCAACCTGAAGTAGCTCCTAATAGCCACATCTGGGACATTTGAGCAAGAAAATAATGATAGTAAATGTATTATACTCAATATAGTTCATGATGTTCTAAAAAGTATGGAATACATAAATGGGGGGAAAGGAAGTTCTTTTATAATAGTAGGATGCCAGTTAATAGCTGTAGAAGTAATAATAGAAATAGAAAATCACCCATTGGTAAACACCTCAGTAATAATTTTTTCGGGCAAGACTCATCACTAGATGCTAAATTAGTGGTGAAAATATGATCATAACTAGGATACTTACATAGTGTCAAAATATCTCCTCTCAAAATGCATATAAATTACAAAAGGGAATTTTTTTTATGGTGGAAAAGGCTGGCAGACACCACCTAAAACAAGCAATCAAAGTTAACATCACCAGTAATGAGACATATCAGCATCATGTACCATTCCTATGATTCACAGAAAAAGGCACAAAAATAATTTGTCATGTTCTTGGCAAAATGTATAATATGAATTTTATCATGAGGAAATATTAGCTCAAATTGAGGGACATAAGATAAAATAACTGGGCAGTACTCTTAAAAAGTATCAAGGTCATAAAAACCAAAGAGACTGAGGAATTGCCCTAAATGGAAAGAGAATAAGAGGACATAACTATTAAATATTGGCTCATGGTCCAAGAAAAAGACCTTAGTGAGACAGTTGTAATTTGAATAATACTTGTAGATTAGCCAGTTGTGTTGTAGCAATGTTAATTTCTTGATTTTGATCACTGTACTGTGGTTTTGTAAGATGTTGATATGCAAGGAAGCTAAGAACTCTACTATTTTTACAATTTTTGCACATCTGAATATATTTCAAAATGAAATATTAAATTAAAAAATAAAGAATTAAAATGTAGGCCTCAAATAAAATATATGTATGTATTATCTATACTTTTTATTATCATAAAGAAAAGAGTATGCTATATAAGAGGTTACTATCACTAGGCTCTAAGAAGAAAGGAAAAATTATAGTAGAATGATAAATATGTAGTATCGTGAATTAGGTTTGATTCTTGTAACTGGTTCTGTCAAACAGTGTGTCAAACCTTGAGGGCACATAATATATCTCTGCATTTTCTGGTCTATTTGCCAATAAAATAGGGATAATGATCTTAGCAATGTGGTTTCTAATTATGGACACCAATGGAGGAGGGCAGAAATACAAAATATAGTGCCCAACAACAATAACTTTAAGAAGCACTTGTCAAGATCAAGATTTAATGCCAATGAAGGACCAAGTATATTTTGGTGGGTCTAAACCTCAAGGTTATAAAAATATTTACAGAGAGAGAAGACAGAACTAGTATACTCAGTTCACCAGATGTGTGTAAAGAGATCAGTAATCAGACAGAAGCTAAAAAAAAAGTACAGTCACAGTACACAGTGCAGCAAATCAGTCATTCTCTGAGAGTCCAGAGTCTTAGGTTAGAATTAGGGTCTGGTAACTCACACCTCCCCGAGCTTGATAGTGGTGGTGGGGCCAGGGTAGTACTCATTAATGCTTTGTGACAGCATGAGAAGAGTAAGGTAAAGGAATAATAATAACTTAGAGTTGCTCAGAGTTCTGTGGGCCATCAGCTGTTTTTTGTATACAGTATACACACATATTTAAAAAAATTCATGTTCGATATAGTTATAAGATGTAGGCAGAGAGCTTGATTTCACTGCCTTTGTTTTTATAATTTGAGGAAACTCATATTCAGCTTTTCCAATGTCATATAGCTAATAAGTAGAGAAAGGATTTGTACTGTAGGCCAAGATGTTCACTGAGTTTATGAACCTCCTTTTAGTATCAAAGAACCCTTTAAATTTACATGAATTTTTTGTGTTTAAGATTATTTGTCCCCCACTTCCACCAGAGGAAAGGATGCAGATCAATTGATTCTATCAGATTTTCAAAGGGAACTGTGACTTAACAGAAGATAAAATATAGATTTTCTTTCCACACTGGTACACAATATGGAGTGAAAATATTTTTGCCAAACTTGAGAATACATAACTCTTATACTGTACATCTTCATCAAGCATCATTATCAATAACATTTAATAGAGAGATTGTAGGACTTGCCCAGAATCCCAAAAGTTTGTGCCAGAAATAAAACCAGACTCCAGGTATGGGCAGTCAGGAAGTGATTATCCTATTGACCACATTATGAATTCTTTTTAGTGAAGATATCTAGCATCAACCCATGAGACTGGAGGTCTCTCTAGGCCAGATTCCACTAACTGAAGGAGGTTGGGTCCAGTGAGCCTTGAGCAGCTGAGTTCTGATGCTCTTTTGAGACATTAAATAGCATTTTGAGCATTAGAGTGATATGAATAAAGTTTTGTACGTTTCTTGTTAATCCTAGGATTGAAGCTAGGAGAAGTAGTACAATTACTTTACCTATGTAGGATGAAAGGCAGTTTAAATCTGCCAGAGGCCATGGGGTGAATATTCTGAATGTGTTGTTTCATTTAGCACCTGAAACTCTCCTGAATTGCTCTGGGGCATTAGGGAAGTTCCTTCTGTCCAGTGGCAGTATACTCTTTCCTTTGAAGAGTACTTTAAATGATGTCAGTGACTTTACGTAGTTTTGACATTTGCCAAAAAGGTTACAGTATCTGCTGAGACAAAATGTTGTCCCTATCTATAAGTGTGTGTATTACCATGACAGATTAAATAAAAACACACTCACTATTTAATTCTTTATCATTAGAATCAGAGTCCCTTATTTATCATAAATATTTGACTTCCAATCCCAGGATTCATGAAAGACTTAATATCAAGATGTGTCATAAAGACCATACAACATTTAAAATTTAATATGATCACGGATGATTTAGAGAGTAATTCTGAATCTGCGCTCTATCTGTATAATGCTTATCTAAGTCAGGGATTTTGTAGACAAGGAACTGAAGCTCAGAGAGGTTAAATTTTGCATCATTTTACATAGTTAATAAGTGACAGAGCCAGAAAAAGAACCCAGATTTCCTGATTCCTGGCCCAGTTTTCTTTCCACTATGGCATGGTGCCTCATGACACTTATGAGATTAGAGAAAAATTATATTTGTTTAAATGCATGAATAGCATTGTGAGTCTTTTGATGATTCTTTGTACAGGAAGTGTGGTTGCTATATTTTTGATATTTTTTTAGCTTTATACTATTAATAAATGAATAATATCATTTATCTACTTCAAATTAATAAGGTTCTACTAATTTTTTCTTTTTACGATCTGCCTGTAGTTTTGGAAAATACCGTCTTGTCTCTGAATGAATGCATGCATACCTTTGAGTTGCTAGCACTTGAGCTGGTAACCCAAGATTTGTCATTTGTCTTAGATGACAAATCTAAGAAATCGTCTCTCTGGTTAGGTGCACTGGATTGCAAATGTCTTTTGATAGTACTACAGTGGTAGTGTAGGGATTTGCAACTGGCAAGCAAGAACTGAATTGCCATCATTTGGCTTTAGCAGGAGTTAAGTCTTGTCTCCAACATAAGCATGAGCCAAGGTACTGTCTCCTTTTTTCTAATTTTAGTTGGAACCATTGGCACTGATCTTACCTAGACAGACTAGTGTTATTTCTACCCAGCACAATCTGCTGGCATGGGCTCTATTCCAAGCCATGCAGTTGAACTTCTCCCCCTGGTTTACCAACAGAGATACGATTGGATGTAAAGGACAGAGACTTTCACCTTTTTTCATTAGTAGGCATCCTTTTAGGCATAGAGATTCTAAGTTTAATTGGTTCAATGAATGACTCAGAGTGAATTGGCTGTTATGACTGAAAATAACAGTGTGATTTAATTGTGGGTCATGAAATAATTACTCCAACATTTTGGTTCTGAGACATGCCTGTTGATATGTTTAACTGCTCAAGGGTGAGAGTAAAGGTGAGAGACGTGATGTGTGCTTTCTAGCCCTCACCTGTTCTCTACTGGAACAGAAGAGTGTGCATTTGTCCTATCATGATCCTAGTCATGGACATTTATCCCCGCTGGCATCTCTCATGACCTCATTCACTTTGGCTCCCATCTGCATTCCTTTATCACAGCCCTCAGGGAGACTCCTGCAGACTGTCAGCATTCTTCCTCAGCTAATTCTCCAGCCATGGGGTATCAAGGGAACACCAGGGCCTCTTGAACCTCAACCATTTTTGCAGCTATACCTGAGCCCTCGGTATGAGATGTCTGCCAGACTGCTGCCTCAGAAAGCCACTCGGGAAAGCTGGCCACAGATCCTCTTTTGGCTTGGAGTCTAAACATAAAGGGCTTTCTACTGTTTTCTGTCTTATTCCAGCCTCTCCATTCTGGACTTGCCCTGCAGAAGCAGAAGTTCAGGGCCCTCACATTAGCATTTGAGGTCTATTCTTCCTGGTAACTCTTCCTTCTCCAAAAATTAAAAGTGTCCAAAACACTCAAAATCTTTTACACACACAGTGATTTTTCACATGGAAGAGCAGAGGATATTTTTCTCTGGTTCCTTGTGACCCAAATGAGAAAGACTATAAATGGAATGGGGAGTGTTAAGATCTCAGGTCATTATTTCACATACCATCATCATGCAGGGAACTGAGTGGTAAACAGAAAAAAACATACTGTCCTCAGAGTCACAGTGAGCTCACATGGAGTTTATAGTTTTTGTTGTTCTTTAAAACAATAGGTATAAACATGTCCACAAATAAAGAGCTTCTGATAAACTAGAGAATAAGTTAACATTTTATGAAAAGGAAGGCTCTGAAGTATATATCACATCCTTAAGATCTGGTTGAAAAATAGCAAATTATTATCCAAGTAGGAAAGAATACCATCTATTTAAAACACTTCTATCTCTCTCTCTTCCTTCCCCCTACCCTTCTTCTCTCCTCTTTTCCTTCCTCACTCTCTCCCTCTCTCCCACTTTCTACCTCTCTCCCTCACATTTCTCTCCTTTTATTGGATAGTGCTTTTGGTAGATGGTCTGTATTTCTTATCTGCCACATTCTGGTGCTAAATTTTGCCTTGTTTTGGACCATAATGAGCTATTCTCTTATAGGTGGCCCAATAAGTTTAATAATAATGCATAATGATCATTAAACAGTTAGACCTTGGTTTATGTGGGGTGGGTTATGTCATTTAATTATTAGAGCAGCCCTTTGGGAAAAGTATCACTATTGTCTTCATTTACAGATGAGCAAGTCGATGTAAAGAGAGAGCAGCCAATCTGAGAGCACATGATAAGTGGGCAGAGCAGGCTTTTATCTGATACCAAATTCTGAGTCCCTATCATTTAGGAATTATATTCAGATTCAAGTAACAGAAACCCAAGTGACAGTAGTTTGAATGAGATGGGTTTGTTTTCATTCCACAGAACAGGAAGATCAGTCTAAGTCAGCAATTCCACCATGCTATGAAGCACCAGATTCCTTCCAGCTTTCAATTCTACCACATTTAGGGTACATTCTTGGTGTATTCTTACACGAGGGCTGATAGAGCTCTAGCAGGCTAGTTCTAACTCATGTAAAGGCAGGAAGTAGGAGATGCACCACCCAAAGAGCAGAAAGGCTGAAGTAGTCTGAGCTATCTTCTTCTAAAAGGTCTACCTCCCCCACCCAGCAACTTTCATTTATATACCAGTGTAATTAGCAGAGTCCTATTTATATGTTTAATTCCTTTATTATAGTGAGGAGAGATTAGGTAGCCAGTCAGTATTCTCTGCCACAACTCTTAATCCCCCTTTCACACCACCTTTTCCATTCTTATTACAAGATTAGGAATAGGGAGTTAAAAAAATTATTTTAAATAAACCATACATTTTCCTTTGTCTGATGTTTCCTTTGAAATCATGCTTATTACACACACACACACACACACACACACACACGCACACACACACATATCTCTTAAATGGAAAGATATCCATCTTCGATAGAATTCTATCTATAGAATCTTCAGCAGATATTTAACACAGACCTACTTATAATGTGTTATTAAATTAATCTAGAAATGAGGAACTGAGACATTACCCAAGTTCAGAGAAACTGTTAACTGTTTAAACCTTGTCTCCACCTTTCAAAATGCTAATTGACAAATGGTTGGTTATTGGAATAGATATGTTTCCTATAGGATGGGTCATTCTGAGTTATACATTTTTGTCTTCAAGCCTGGTGAAGCAAAAATTGCTTATCAGAATATTATCTACAGAAAGCAGTGCTTTCAACTTCAAGAAACTAAAATTCCTTGAACTTATTTATTCCTTTATATCCTAATGTTTCAATAAAAAGAAGAGGTTTATATTTAAGCAGTGAGAAAGTATTGGTTGAAGATTGCAGTAAAATATGGTGTATGACTTCTTTACCCAATCAACCTTTCTTTGACAAAAACTTACCTTTTTCTTCTCTGTTACTTCAGTTTCTCCATTTAGAAACACTGTCATATATAAAGTACTTCCTTGTGGAGTTTATTTCAGTAAAATATATTGCAATAGAATGATAATTCACAGAAATTCTGACTAACTCAATTCTCTTCTATTTTAACCTATCCATAGTCCACAGTCATTGTTTTATCATGTCATTGTGAATGTGCTTAATATATAATATTGTTTCGGTAATGCATTGACCTTTAGCTGCTTTATATATAAGAACCACATACTGCAAAGCAAATAGTGCAAAGCCAGACCAAACCAAGTAAATATTTTTTTAATGTCTTCATATATGGAACATACATAAACTATTAGGTAAACTATACTCACTCCAGGATATTTATAAGTTTTAAGTGTATTCTTAACAAATCTCTAACATCAATGTATTCTCTAATTGAGAATGCTCGTTAGTTGCATTATTTATAAGCAAGGATTTATAGACTTTTAACATTGAAAGCAATTCTGTATTTCTTGTCAAATTTGGCTTACCTCTGTAAGGAAATTAGGGGATTCAGTGAATATAGACTAGAGAGGCAAGCAGTTTGGATTACTTAGGTTCATAACTTCCTCTTTTATTCAATAACTGTTTTTAATTTTAATTAGACAGGTCTATTGAGTTATCCTCCTTCTCTTTTCCAGTTTTAAAGTTGTCAAAGATTGCTATATGCACGAAGTAAGTATGTATAGAAAAGATCATTAATATAACAATCTTTTGCTCTAATTATTTGACTAATTCATATGAAAATATTAAATGGGCCTTGATTAGTTGGATAATTGTCTCAGTTCTTAGTTTGTATGTTGAAAACATGGCCTTAGACCATTACTAAGAATTTTTCAGCAGCAGGAAGTGAACTGAATTTATTTAAAAACAGTAACTATAAATAACCTGGTGATTTCCAGAAATGTGAATTTGTTTTTAAAAGATTACTAATCTAATATAATATTTTATGTGGTTATGCTTTCCATCAATACTCATGATCTGATCACATAAAACTTTTCTAGTGTTGTTTTCCATAAAACAATTTATTCTAGACTGCAACTAGTAGACAATTGCTTTGAATTTTGGCTCACTTAATATTTGTAATTCCCCAAAACATAACATTAGAGCCTATATCATGACTGTTTCTAATGCCAGTCTTCCATTATAGCTGAATCATGACATCAAGCCTACTATCTAAGGAATCTCAGCCTTCTTTTCTATTTCATGAACTGTAGTTGACAAAAGGATTTCTAAAAAGATAATTGTATTGATTAATTCAATTTCTGGGTTGAGCATAGGTTGTAAATTGGAGATCACTCATAGAAATTGAATACAAAGGGAAAATCTTTTTAAGTCTTTTTTTTCTGGTGTTATTGAATGATTTATTCTGAACTCCTAAAAGCTTTCCAACCTCACAGAGCTTCAATAAACTTCTAATGGAGTCCTGAATGCCAGCTCTATTTTTGCTGTTTGTACAGTAGGTGGGAAACCTTTAGCTAGTAGGATGAGTCCTTGTTTTTATTCCTATTGACAAGCTCATGGACTAATAATTAGGGACTTCTAATATTTTAGTAAAAAGTTTTCTGGTGAAACCTAGTATACATAAATTTTACAAGTTTATTTATATATTTATATATTGTTCCTGAAGTATAAGTATACAGTATATCAATATTTTTAATCAAACCCAATTTTATGCTTATGTATATGCAAGCAAATACCTCCACTTAAGCATGTACATTATCCATATTTATTATATGTTAGCTGGTAGAGTGTTTCAATAGATAATAGGCTCTCTAATGCTGAAACTGTTTTATCAACATTCTATCATCCCCAACAGAATATGATAAAGTGTCTTTTACACAATGGATGCTAAATGAATAGTTGTAATGAATGGTGACCAAAAGAATATACATTTAATCAGAGAAAAAAAAATGTTGTTTGATTTTGATACAGGTAGATGGGAAAGATGTCACTTAAAGAAAATCTCATTTCTTGTCGATTAGTACTATTTTATGCTTATCTTCTTAGATAGAAGCTAAGCTCTGCCACTTTTATATAGTTTTATTTATAATTGTGAACACGTTGAACCACATGAGGCCATCAATCAGTAGCGAGATGAGGGCCCAACAGAATTATTTCTGTAGGTGGCCAATTTTTTTTCAATCAAGGACAGCTGAAAGGTCATGATTAAAACAGTGATTTTCTTGAAATTGTAAGTAACTGTTAGTGACTGTTTTGCACAAAGATGTCAAAACTACTTTTTCTTCTAAAAAAGAAAATTATAAGCTCTAAAATGTTGGCCATTTTCCAAATTTCACTTGCACTACTGTAATATATTTTAATTACTGCTCTTTAGTCAGTTTCTTAAAAAATACGAGACAAAAATAAGTTAGTGTGATAGTAAGCATCGTAGATTAAACAATAGGCATCTAATGCCTCACCAATAGGTGTATCTTCATTACCCAATATTATCCAAGGAGAAGGATTTAACAATTTTCACCCCAGGAGTGTGCATAGCATTCATTCATAATTCTATAGAGAGATGAGGAATGATATCACTGTGTATTTTTATTAAAATGTGGCAGTGATACTTGAGATGTTTAAGTAATTTGCTTAACCTAGACCAGTTAGCAAAGGCATTCAAGGAGAACAAATGTTGCTTGCAAAATCTGTATGTAGGTGGCCCTTTATTCTCGGAGTCAGAATGGACTCCCGTCCCTGGATAGTGGCAGGGAAGACTAACTGCTGGTTGTCATCATCTTTCAGATGAGGTGTAGACATGAAGTCCTGACCATTTGTAGTCATTAAAGATTCCTCAGAACCTCTGTAGCAAGAAGGGTTTTAACCACAGTGTCCTGGGCAGTTTCCAAATCAGATAATTACATTCTGCCTCCTAATGTCTTCCTGCAGGTTTTGTTTTTGTTTATTTGTTTGTTTGGGGTTTTTATTGTTTCAATTGATTAGCTATAAGGAAGCTGTAGTTTTTCAGGTACATCTGTTCTTGGTTTTAAGCTGTCGTGTGCTTTAAAAAATTTTCAGACTATACTCAAAGAGAACGGAAGAATTTTGTTAGATTCGTATTATTTTAGCCTGTGTTAATAATTTGTTTTCCATGCTTTACAATCTTTTTTAGTTTAATTTTTTAAGTACACACATGAAGGAGCAAGTGAAAAGAAATAATGGCAGAGGAGTAGAGCTATGGTGGCAGACATGGACTGCTATTTGAGATATGGTCCCAGTATACCTGCTGCTCCCTTTTACCTTAAAGAGAGACACTGGAAGGCATAGAAGATAAACTCTTGCTGGGTTAAAGGGGAAATCACAGGAAAATATTCAATGTTCATGTAGAGTTGAAAACTGGTAAAGTTCCATTCAAGCCCAAGAACAACATAGTTCGTTTCCATGTTATACGTCAATCTTTTTTCCCATTGATAAGCATGTTAAATTTAGATTTGTAAGGCAGAAGGATATGTATCTGATTTTAAGAGCAATATTTTGATATGTCATGATTTTGATGGCCATGTTTTGAATTAGATATTTCACTCATGATTATGTTTTATAATCTTAAGGAAGATAAAATTCTATCAAATCAACATTTATTGGAAGCCAATCATATTAAGAGAACTTTATTTGATATATTACTCTTGAAGATATTTTATTTGGTTAAAAAAACCCTGTACCAAGTATTTTATTCTATTATATTTCTATTGGGTTGAAAGTGATTTTTTAGATTTGTTTTTATTTTATTTATTCAACAAGAAAGATGGTAAAACAAAATTCATAGTAATTTATACTAAACTCAAGCATAAATTTTATTCATTAATCTTAAAACCTACCCTGCCAACAGCATTATATAGTGGGAGAAGCAGAAGCCCATGTGTCAAAGTGCTGTTTTTTTTTTTTTTTAATGCTGGCTCTTACAAACTCTGTCATTTCCAAATGGGAAAGTTGCTTAGCTTCCCTGTCCTAGATTTTTCATTGTGAATAGGAATGATTCTAAGATTTTTGTTACCTACCCTCTTAAAGAGTTTTAACCAAATGGTAGAAAATTAGTTCCTTTTAAAGTAATTTATCTTTTATCAGACTGGTTTTACAGATAATCTTCAATTTGAAATTACTCTTCATAGGTTTTCTGGAATCTTAGCTTGAAATTAACTTGTGTTCTATATGATGGAGCTGTTTTCTTCTCTAATATCACAGACTCTAAAATATTTTCTTTCCAATACTGAGTAGTTTTGCTTTTTTCTAATTCATCTTTTTACCATATTCAAAACCCATATGATAAAAAGAAAGACTTTACCCTTTCTCTGTCATGCCTAGTTAATCTGAAAATTTCTATACTTGACAGAATCAAGTCAATCAAGTTGTTGTAAGTACTGTCAAAGGCTGAAAACTGAGTAATGAAGAAAATGGCCAACCAGGATTAGACTGTTAAAACAGATCTTAGCAATATGAGGAAGCTCATATGTAAAAAGCATCAGATGATTGTATTGTAGGAACATATCTTTTCAAACAGATGCTGAAAGTCTTGCTGTGGGCAGTGGGGATTTTCCAGGGAATAGGGGTGGAGTGCCATGACTAGAAACTGCATCAACAGATAGCAAGAAGCAATCAAACTGATAAACTGGACTTGAGCAACAGAGAGACTTGGCAGAAGTAGCAGAGACTAAATTTTCAACCAAGATTAAAAACCTGATGACAGAGACCTGAAATAAAAATTACAGAAACTAAAAGTGTGGACGCAGTAAGGGAGCAAAACACAAAAATTAAGTTACTGAAACTTACTGAAGTCTATCTGGCTTTGGGACTGGACAGTGAAGTAACTCATGCCTTACTCTAAGGTCTTTGGTTTTTCTTACTCTAAGGTCTTCTAATGGCCCCCTCTTATCTCACTCCCAAATTCACACAAGGCAGGAGAAGGGAGAACTTTTGTAAATTTGGAAAACATGATCTTCATTCTCTTTTCTCTCTCTCTTTTTTTACATTTATGTCAATCCAAGGAAGATTATTTCCTAATTTATGTGGTTCTGTTTTCTCTCAATCATCAGCTTTCTCTACTTGAAGTTTTTGTAACCTGTGTACAAAAGTTACACCCAAATTCATTGTTTTAGGACACATTTCAGCACATTTTAACATATGAGATTGGGATGCATCTTAAATCAATGGTGTGTCATAATTTAATTGCCAGAGTATTTTTTCTCAATACATAAAATATTGGGTTGTTCCCAAATAAATGTCATCTTGGATGAAATACAAAGCTTATCTAACTAAGAGTCTATTGCTGCCAGCAATGGCTTCATATAGAGTCTGAATCATAAGACTCAAGAATGTTTATAGTGTTCCATGATGTCATTGACATTAACTATCACTGGGGTTTGATAGAGGCCCAGTAGTTCATAAAATTCCTAAGTGTCTAAACCATCTTTCCCCATCTTGCCACACACTAATTACAGAGAAAGAAAGCAACCACAGATGGCTTTCCTAAAGAGGAGACTCCTGTACAAGTTTTTAAGAACTATTTTGTGTCATGTGTAGGAATGTATTTATTACATCTGACCATTTTTCTAATAGAATATTTTTGAGTCTGAGTTTAGATAATCTCTGTTTTCTCCATATATATAAATATATGTGTATATGTATATGTGTGTGTGTATATATATGTATGTATACACACATATATATATGTATGTATACACACACACACATATATATATATATATATGTATGTATGTATGTATGTATACGCACACACACACACATACACATATCTAAAAGTGGCTTCGGGTGTTTAGAAATGAACACAGGATCTCTGTTCTTTGGTGAATCTTATCTCAATCAGGAACCTCTGGGGTAATCTTCATGTATTTTTATAATTCTTCTCAGTTTCCTGAAACTGGGGCTTAACTTTGAGTTTTTAATATTGACTTCTTTGGTCATAATTTCTCTCCAAACTCTCATTTTTGTCTAAAAGGAACACAAACTTTCAACTAGGATGTTTGAGTAACACAGAACTTTTTTTTATTTTTCTAATTGCCTATCTGAAAGGAAATTGATACTTGCAAAGTAATTTATATCATTGCTTAACTTTTTATTTTAAATTAATGTATCTTTCCTTTGTCATAAATAGAAACCCTTCTGCTCTTATTATAAGAGCTAGCAGATACCTCCCATTGGTAAGCTTAATATATGGAATGTGTCCCAATATTGAATCTTAACATTTGGTCAGAGTCTTGATTTCATGGTTTTATAAAGCATATATGCATAAAATTTTTCACATAAAGTTTTTATAAAAAGAAAATAGTGGGTAGGGCCAATGAGAAAAGAAAGTACACTATAACTTTACTTGAAAAATGAAACAAAAGGATTGTGGATAAGAACTAGAATCTGTAGACTAAAAGAGAACAGCTATTTACAATAAAGAACTATAGGCTTGGATAGACTGCTTTCTCCCCAGAAACAGAACCCTCATTTGAAGGCAATATTCAGCTTCTATTGAGGGAGGGAGAATTGGATGTTAAAATGAGACCTCATAGGTGAGAAGTGGAAACTATCTGCTCATTTAGCATTGCATTTATAGTTGCTGCAGTGGTAGAGATGATATTTGAAATTACCCATTGAGTGCACCTCAAGGAAGAGTATATATTCTAAATATTTTTGATTATGTGAATGTGAGAAAGAGCTTTTACCAAAAAAAAAAGTCATAGTTTCAAATTTACGAACTTACAAAAATGAATGAGAGATTTCATTTGTTTGTTTGTAATGTGGATAGATCTCTGGATTTTAGGCCTTTGAACTACTAGAGAACAAGCAGGTTCATGTTTGTTTTACTTTTGTGATAAATTTTAGTGGTTAGAAGTCAGGGAGATACTTCGGATGCTGAAAGTCTGCATTATCAAGGGAGTTCAAGTTCTATCAGCCATTTGAAAACCCTACTAAAGAAGTTTCCAGTGATTGGTAATAAGTGAGTGGAAGCTTTGAGACATATATGGAGAAAAGTTATCCTAGCAAAAATGACTTTTAATGTGGTGCTTGACTTATGGTAGTCATTCATTTTAGCATTTCTATCCTTGTAGATTATGTTTTCTGGTGGAATACATCTCAAACAATATCATTGAAGCTAATGGAATATCATTTTAACAAACCGTTTTTGGAAATTGTTTTCCTGTAACTATACATCTTCATTAGAAGAGAATGTCGGTCATTGTCACCTTTTACTTGAAGTATTTTATTTATCACTTAGCTGGTTTCTCTACCTCTAGGCTCTTCCTATGGTTATCTGTTGCACAAACTATAAACTGATTAGTCTTCTGAAATCACGGCTCTGGTCCTGTTACTTCTCTGCTCAAAAATGGTAATGGTTCCCTGATAACCAGCTGAATGATTTCTGAGCTTATTAGCTTGATGATATTCAATACCCTGTGTGCTCAAGGCCTGTCCTTGATGCTGTAGCTAACTATTAGCTACCCTTTCATGCCTAGTTTAAATGTCTTCCACTTTATAAAATCTTTACATGTTGTTTTGGAAATAATATCTTCTTTTTTCATTTTTAAACATTAAATAAATATTTGTTGTTGGACTCATCTTGTTTCTGCATGCAACACACACACACACACACACACACACACACACACATATGAAGCAGTTGCCATCACAAAGAATAAAAATACATTGGATTTATTGTTGATAATACTTCTGTATAAATATCTCAAAGTACTGCTTATTCGGAGAGCTCTTTGTCACTGGTGGATTTTCCAAAACTTTGCTTTTTTTTTTTTTTTTCATCCTCATGCTGCCTAACTCAAGCTTTTTGTCTTATTTATTTAAACACTAATTTAAGAAGTACACAGGAAGAATGAAGTACTGAAATCACTTGAAAAGAAAAGAGAGAAATTCAAGTTTTGTTCTCTCCTGGTTTTTTATCATAACTATAATTCTTTGTAAGCAATCCAATAAAACTTCTAATTGAGTTGTGCTTGTGTTTCCTTTGAGTTCAAATTTTCAGCCTACCATCAGTAGATTAAGAATCCATTAAAAGCTATAAAAGCAGCAGAAGTTACATATTCCTTTTGCTGTAGTAAAGATTTTCTAAAAGATTTTACATTAAAATTTCATTGCTAAGTAGTGATATTAATAGGCCATTTTAAAATCAAACTTGGCTTGTCCTTAAGGCATGGAAGACTGCACAAAGAGGAGCTTTCTATATTCCATTGCATTTTGGACAGATGAGTGAGATACAGTTGATTTTTTCTCATGTCAGAAAGAAAATGTTAGACTTCATTAACAAATAGCAGACAATCTGAAGGATAAGTGGTAATGAGGAGATTGTAGCAAAAAAATAAAAAAAATGCTAGGAAGGAGTGATAATAGATTCAGAGAAAGAATGCCCAAGTAATTGTCTTTTAGATAGTGAGAAAAATAAAACTGGAGAAAGGATGAAAGGTCAAGGATAAAGATGTAAAATTAAACTGATATATGGATTAATAGTAACCAAATAATCACAATGTCTAATTTTGTAAAAGCGTTTAAAGTACAGAAATGAAAAAAAGATGTCTATATCTTTTCAAATTAATGCTTTTCGTTGAGTGTGATATTTTATATTCTTTGCTATAAGAATATAGCATCTTATTATCTTTGTAGATATTTAAGAATTAAATTTAATATTGAGATGTCACATATGTAGCTTAGAAGGCAGAAAGACTTCAGTGGGATAGATTTCTGTATTTCTCTGTTTTCCCAGGTGATTCGCCATCACCACATATTAGATCAATCAATTACAATAATAAAATACGATATTGTTAAAAATATTTTCTCTGATGTGAATCCCAAATTCTTTTTAGCTACCCAAAGTAAAATTCCTGAATATAATATTATTGGATAGAATTGATTGTTTAATTTTTAAGCCAGACTTGATTTCTATTTAAAACTGTTTGAGTCTTTAAAATGTAAAAGGCCCAAAGATATGTGAGTTTAATATGAGACTGCAGTCAGGTCATGACTGTTGGTTCCTCACTGCTGAAGATTGAGAAGGATCCTGGGCAGTTCTACAACTTGAAATTTTTTTCTTGTATGGAAGCTGAAATCTGGTTTGCTTTACATAGGTACATTAATCCAGTGTTGAAGATAACACAGTCCTGGTAATGGTCGTTGTCTTTGCAAGAGAGAAATGTATGATCGGAGAACAAAGTTATTAAAACATTGCTGAGTAACCATATTATTATTGCAAAATAGAACAAACAGATCCTACTTTTGTGTTTCTCCTATTTTAATGGTGTGCCCTCCTCCTGATCATATTTAGATCAATTTAGAATCCTCTTTTCCTTTTCTTCCTGATAGTCCTATATAATTGTTTCCAAGTTTTAATGATTCTACTTCCTAGAATTTTTCTTAGAATTTTCCTTTACTTTTAATTTTCTTAAAATATGTTTTATTACGTTTTCTATAGCACCATTCCATATTCATAGGAGAAATGTGAGAGAGGGCAGAGCAAAAAGAGGAAAATACGATTAAAAATACAACTATACTCTTGCTACCTAAAGAGGATGACTAGCAACATTTTTGGCAGTCTTCCATCAAAAAAGTAAATTTGTATAATAGTAAAGATATAATTTATGTCTTATTTTAATAACTGCATAATATTTTATATTCTACTATGTGAACACGGCAAAGTTAAGGCATCAAATTCCTTATTTGGGGATTTGTTTTTGAGTTCTCTTTCCTACTTTCTATTCCCGTTGCCACTTCTAGAGTCAAAGCTCTCATCAAACCTTGCTTAGGCATTTTTTTTTTTTTAGTTCAAATGATTGCTTATATCCAATGAACTATCTATTCCTTCCAGAACAAGCTAATAAATAAATAATTAAATAAATAAGCAAACAAGTAGCTCAAAGAATTGTTGTTAAACAAAGGCCCTGATGACTGAATTTTCTTCAGAATAAAGTTCACATTTTTAACATTTATGTAGATTCTTATTTAATTTATTCACCACCTACCTTTTGTTATTTAACCTATTCACTCACTTCATACTATTCATGATTCCCTAAATAATTTGCTACTTCAATATATTTGCTTGTATTGTTTCTTTTCTCCAAGAATGCCTTTCACTCTTGTTTCTATTTTGTAATATCCCAATCATTCTTGAAAGGTAATCTCAAATTCACCTTCCTCCTTCTCTCAAATTAATTGCTCCTTCTTCTCCACTCCTATTACATTTTGTTGTTGCCCCAACTATGTCATCTAGTGGAAAGACATGATATTATAAAATAAGAAGTATGTAGTCTTTGGACTCTGACAGTTCTAGATGTGAAGGCAATATATATGTCTGCAATACAACACAAAAAATAACATTAATTATTGCTAATATTTGTATAGAATGCCCAAGTACCAGGCTGTGTTCCAAATGCTTTACATGCATGAACTCATTTAATCCTCATAACAGATTTATTACTAACCCCTTTTTATGAATGACAAAATTACGGTACCAAGAAGTTAAACACAGCTAGTAAATAGCAAAGTAAGGGATTTGAACCCAGCTGGTCTGGTTTTAGAATCTGTTCTCATAGTCAATAACCATTATTGTCTCCCCAGACAGACAAAATTAAACACACACTCTTCCTCTCTGGAGCTTTCAAGTTAGTGGGAGAGACATACATCAAATAAAAAACAGCATAAACAAATATAAAATTATAGTATGGCAGATGCTATGAAGAGGATGTGCACAGTATTATGAGAAACAATAATAGATTTTGCATACTTACACGAGTTGTTTCCTCACTTTCTTCCTATCAGTGTTTCATTGAGCTTAGATCTGAAGGAAAAGTAGGAGTGAACCAGATAAGGAAAACAGGGACGTATGCCCCAGATACTAGAAGCACTATGTACAAAAGCTCTAGATGGAAGGGATATGGAATATGGAAGGGGCTGAAAACCAGCAGTATGACAGGAGAGAAAATGAGGTTGCAGATAGTTGGAACCCAGAATCCTTTAGGTCTTGTGAAATCTAAGTCTTATCTATTCCAGGAACAAAAAGAAGTGATTAAGTATTTTTAAAGAGGGGATTTCATGAGCACATTTTCATTGTGTAAAGATCCCTCTGGCTGCTATATAGAGGAGTTTGCAGTAAAGATGATAATATAATACCTGCATAAGGGGAAATGCGATGACGTATTTGGAAGTGTCTAGCATAGGGTCAAGCTTGTAGTGAGCACTTAATAAATAGTGATGTCTTTCTTCATCTGTTATTGTATTCATTAGATCTAATACACTGCTCTGAAAAAAGTGGTAAAACAATAAATGATTGTTGATTGACTTAACAAATAAATAAATCATTATTGTGACTTTTCTTGATGATTTTCAGAAACAAGGAACTCTGTGCCTCACAAAGCAGTCCATTAAACAACTTTGTATGTGAGAATGTATTTTCTCAAAGATAACTTCCTATAATTCTACTTAATTTTGCCTTTTGGACCTATACAGAATAAGTATAAATCCTCTTCTTTGATAATCCTTCAAATACTCGAAAGCAGTTGTTTAAAATATTTCTGTCCCAGATCCTTTAGCCATGTAGTGTATCAATGAGACTCTGCCTGATTCTGATTGTCATCCTGAAGATACTTTTTTTTTTCAGCTGTAGCGCTCAGAATCAAAACAGTCTATGTACATAACCTAGTATAGAAATAGTGAGGCTATTAGAATCTTTATTTGTGGTGACTATCCTAATTAATGCAGCTCAAAATTACGTTAAGTATTTTGAAAGCAACACAATATGTTAATTCATTTTGAATTCCCAGTCTACCAAAACCCACTCTAACAAATGCCTTTCTGCTTGAAGCCATGTATCTTTTATCCCGTGGTCCCATGGATTGTTTGACCTAGTCTTAGCATCTTCACATTTATCAATATTAAATTTAAATTTAATCTTTTGGTTGAAATCTTTTGACTAGTGATTCTGTCATTTAGTGTAATAGTTATTTTTCCAATATTTTTGTTTTGTTCATATTTGCATAAACTTTAGCTTTGTTGTTGGTAGTACTGTCAAAAGATAAAACCCTGAAAATCAGAATCAAATTATTTTGCTGATTCTCTGGTTTAATTAAACCTTTTTGAACAAAGGCAATGCAGATAGTATGAAATTATATATTCTGAGTAAAGAATACCAAAAGCCACATAAAAAGTGGTCACTCTGTGTCAGACACTCTTCTGAGTGCCTTAATACCTTAATTCATTTGATTCTCACACAGAAAACAATGATATAAGTACTATTGATATCCACATTTTACAGATGAGAAAATTGAGCCACAGAAGTTAAATTACTTGGCAACATAGCTAGAAAGGTGTGGAGTCAGGATTCAAACCCCTTGTGGTTCAACTCCTGAATCTGTCTCAAACCTCATTGACTGAGGAATCATCCCTTCTTATGTACTATGGGAAAACGAGGTCAATGTATTGAAATAATCAGTAAGAATTGTTTGAAGATTTTTGAAATCTTGGATTTTTTCTAATATTACATATATTTAGAACTTTATGTTGCTTTAAGCTTAAAATAATTCATAAACTATATATTTAAAATGACTTACTGGGTATCTACTCTCCAGTGAGAACATAGAGGAGGAAACTCTGACTCAGATAAATTACATGCAGGGAGAGCTTAGTTTTGTTCCTTATGGTGCACTGGCAACATAATAGTAATGTAAAATAAACTTAGCTGTGGGGAAAACAGGAAGACCTTTGCAGTCATTCATTGGGTGCAAGAAAAAACATGCGTACTGTTTTCAATGTTTTTTTAAATTGTGGCAATATCAGCTGTTTGTGAAACGGAAAGAAAATTAGGATTCAAAATATTTTTTCAGTGGTAGAGTAGTATATAGTTTTATTGGAACATTATAAAAATAGCCTAACTATGGCCCAAAAGGAATGCATAATCTCCTAGAAAATGAATATAGCAAATATTTATGTGATTGTCTTGTATTTTGGTGCTAGAATATGGTCTTAAATTCTTTGTGGGAGAAATCTCATAATTAATGCAAATTATAATCCTAGTAAATGTATAACTGTCTCCATAAGAATTAACCATTTAGAATTTTGGAGTTTTTTAAATCATATATTCAAGAATTTTCCATGAATTATATCTATATCAATAATTTATCATTAAGATGTATTGAAGAAAGTTCTACTTTTACTGAAAGTATCCTGTAGGTGAATAGAAAAAAATCTCAATAATGTATTTTTTCTTTCTCCTCCATCAACAACAACAAAATCCTAATTTGGACAACTAATATGCTTAAGTATTCTCTGAAAAGAGCTGTAATATATTTGAACTGTTTAGTTGCTCCCACAAATCATTTTGCTTTATAGCTTTGATCCTGAAATATGTGGACTGATGTCTGATTTATGCTCTTGGTCCTTTTTGTAGATAGTTAAGTGTTCTTGCTTAATGTTATTAAATAAACCCAAAGCTGCAAATGGGCCTCCTTGACTCAGGGCATTTGAAAAAGCCCTTTCCTTTTAAATTATATACCTTGTCCTTTTGGTTAATTTTGCTGTGGTCCACTAATGCCTTTTTGTCCTTTAGGAAAGTGTTTGTTCACTGTCATTTTCACCGTCATCTCCTAAAATCTCTTTATCTTGATTTATAACTGTATCTTTAAAAATTGGGGGAATAATGTTCCAATAAGGTTATTTGACTGCAAAATCTCTTGTGCCTTATTACCTGTGGGTTGCCTTCTAATTTAATTCTAAATAGAAGGTACTTCACAGAAAACAAATCTGGTACCACACAAAAAAATTAAAAGTTGGATTTGTTTACATTGTACATACATGGAGCTGAAAACTAAGGAGGTAGTAAACATACCCATGTGAAAACTCTAGACCAAATTATAAGAAGGCATATATGGAAGACTATTTTTGAATTATGATTATTCGTTTTATTTTCTTTTTCACACTAAACTTTCAACTATCTACAGGTAAGATTTTATGTTACCTATTTTTCCCTCCCAGAACCTAAAACAATATTTAGTACATTTTAAAAATAGAAAAGCAACAATAATAACATTTAATGTTTTTTAATTGTTTGCTTTTACTAGGCAGTAGTCTAGGTTCTTCCCATGTTGTATGTCATCCAACTCTCAGAACAGCTCCACAAGACAGGCCATAATATGATCCTCATTATGTAGGAGGAAATGGAAGCACAAGGAGTTTAGGTTCTTGTTTATGATTATAAGTAAGTAAGTACAGATGTCTACACTAAAACAATATAAATAGGTAAAAAGAAGAGAATTCATGCTTGTTATTTCTAAATTTATTAGTTAGCTATATTTTCAGTCATTAATTTAGACATTTTCATTTTGCCTTGGTTATCTTTAGTGAATGTAAATTGAAGCGGGATTGGTTGACAGAATATTGAGCAACAGGTTAAAATGATCATACTTAGTAGACAAGAGAGTGTAACCATTATTAACTATCAAATTTGCATTTCAGCCAAATCAGATTCAAATAGGGAAGTCAGGTCACAGAGACCAAGTTTAAGATGAATATCTGGTATTGTGAATTTTTGAAAAAACTCCAGTGAGTCCTATAACTGAGACAAATACAGCATTCTTTAATAAGATGCAGTACAGCCAGTTTTTTCTACAGCTTTGGAGCATTTTGCTGCCTTTCCAGGTGAGAGGCAGGGGAAGTAGCCAGCTTGTGTTGATGAGAGTCATGAATATGAGAAATACTTCTCTTTAAACACCAGAATCACCCTAATGGTGATATGCATATGCTCACACCAAGAAAGACACAGGAGATCTGAAATCTAGAATATGTCAGATTCACAGTCCCATTTCATGCTTACTCTGGGCCATGAATGAGCTAAGTAGAATGGTGGTAGAATTATATCAATTATATTAATTACGTAAATGTTTCCCTATTTCTGCTAGATGAAAATAGTTGAAAGTCTCATAAGATAATGCATGTATGATGTGACACTAAAGTATAAGGTATAATCATACAATTTAGAACATATATAAATGAAGGAATTTTTAAATTTGTAACATAAACAATGCTTTACCTTCTATACAGTTTGAATTTATGCTGCATAAAATTTTAGTTGGAAGGAAAGGTTGACAAAAAAACCCAAAGGAATGTTTACTGAGAGAACAGATTAGAGCGGCACAATAATGCCAGCTATAAAAGGGACCTCAGTGCATACCCCACTACTGTGAAGCAATTGCAGACTCTCAGACTGGGCCAAATGGGAAACCAAAAGGTCTGTCCAGTCACTGCAGGTCTTCAGGATTTAGAAACTAATTTGAAATGCTCTTTAGGAGTGATTGGACCTCTGGAACTAATTTGTGTTAACCGAATTAATAAGCAATTGACCCCTGAATAGCACAGGTTTGAATTGCTTAGGTCCTCTTATACATAGATTTTTGTCAAAGAATATATACAGTACTGTAAATGTATTTTCTTTTCCTTATGATTTTTGTAATTTTTTTATTATATGAATAGAGTATATAATAAACATAACATACAAAATATATGTTAATAGACTATGTTATTGGTAAGACTTATGGTCAACAGTAGGTTATTAGTTAAATTTTGTAGCGTCAAAAGTTATATGTAGATTTTTTGAGAGTGGGCTGGTTGACACACCTAACCTCTATGTTGTTTAAGGGTCAACTGGATCTAGTTAAGCTAAAACATTCAATTACTTGGGTTACTAGAAATCTTCTCAGTAGAAAAGTTTCCTGGCTACTTGATAATACATTTCTGAAGATTGTTTCATCAACATTGGGGGGGGGGTGGAGGCAGGCAGATGGTTTTAAGTGAAATCACTGGGCTTGGAGGCATAATATGTCCTCTCCTTTCCTAGAAGCGTTGACTTGTTAACTCACTAAATAAACCAGAACACTCAGACAACTGTCAAGGTAACTTATTGGAGCAAATTTTCGATGGAAAATATTAAAAAATAAAAATAAGAAAACAGTTCTTCCCCTTTGACTCCTTTGCTTTTGGGTTTTCTAGTTACCATTCAGTTATATAAAAAGTGTGTTATAATGTTATATGTTTATTTAACTCACAGCTTAATGACTTTCATTAGTTATATTTTAGATTTCTTGATAACATTTGAGATATTTAATTCAATATAAGAAGTACTCTGATGTCATTTATATGTTGAAAAACCATTTTATCAAGTCATTTTTTTCAAATGTTAAAGCTTGTTCATTTTACATTGATTTTTATTTCAGAAGGTTATATGTTCTGAGATTGTCCTCAAATTCTGTTCCTCTTTGGAGTCTGTCAAAGATAAGACTGGTAGGAAAGATATGGACTTTGAAGTTGAAAACACTAGCTAAGTGATCTTAGGAATATTACTTGATGTTATAGTTTCTCCATCAGTAAAATAGAAATAATTACATCTATTTTATAGGGTTGCATATGTAGTAGGTGATAAATAACGTAGTGTGTAGGTGTGTGTGTGTGTGTGTGTGTGTGTGTGTGTGTGTGTGTATAATCTTCTTCAAAGGAAAACAATATGAAATAAAAACACTAGTTATTTTTAACGAGACAAGAGTTTTTACCAAAGGGCCAAACTGGCCTACACAGTTATCATTTTAAAATTTACTTTTGAAATAGCTACCAGCTTTAAAACTCAATAACTGTCATATAAAAATTTGTATTTCTTACTTTTCTTGAAAAATTATGCCTTCTGATGAACAGCATTCCCATTTCTGGTCAGAATAATAGGCAGAAGCTGAGAAACGGCTGTACCTTCAGACAAGGCATTTTCCAAACAGCTCACTGCAGGCCCTTCATACCACTTCAGTCATTCAGATTCTCTCTCTAGGCTTTTGTTTTTGAGACTCCTTTACTATATTGTCCTTTTCCTAATAACTCTTCATTTCATGATGTTTTGACCAAAGAGAAGTAAATGTATGTGAGTAGAAATAGATATCTGTAGTGTTCAAAGTGTGTGTTTTTTTAAAACCAAGCTCTTGTTTTGCTACTGTCAAATGTACTCATATGTTCCAAACTGAAAACTGACTTAACTCATGATCTGAAGGTGATGCTGAATATTTGCAACTAAGACTTCCATAAGTAGACTTTGTTACTCTGAGCCACGTGGACACCCAGGAAATGGTGTTGAGTGATTACCGTGGACTCTTAAGGTAGTACTCACAGTTTTATTGCCCTTGTCTGGACTGTCCTAGAGTCTAATGTCAATTAAATACCATTTTAAAAATTAAAGTGCTTTGTTCATCTTTGAAATAAATGGCAAAGCTATTTGGGATTGGTTCGAATCTATTGTTCTGGAAAGGCTCCCATTGGGACACATGCATTAAAGCATAGTCCTGGGTGATTTATAGCAGGGTCCCCAACCCATGGGCCATGGACCAGTACCAGTCTGTGGCCTGAGAGGAGCCAGGCCACACATCAGGAGGTGAGCAGCAGGCAAGGCAGCAAAGTTTTGTTTGTATTTGCATTCTCTACCCATCACTAGTATCACTACCTCAGCTTCACCTCAGATATTAGGCATTAGATTCTCATAGGAGCACTAGTTCCTGGTGCCAAAAAGGTTGAGGACAGCTGAATTATAGCAAAGTATCATTTGAAGAGGAAAGACTCAATAACTGGTCTGACAAGAGTCTAGTGACCCTGCTGACTGTTTATAATTTTACCATCCTAAGCGAATGATGAAAATTGACCTATTATTTAGCCCTTAGTCTAAAACTGTGTGCCATTATCTACATGAACAGTATCTTAAATATCTTCCCAGAGTACACTTAAAAAGGAAGTGAGGACAATATAACTTTAATATAGAAACAACCATTAAATATGGAAATAGTAGCATGACTATAAATCCAAAATGTAGAATTATAGAGGAGGAAACTTTGGAGACCTTTAGTTTTGTTTCTAGATAATTCTGACACTCCTTGTCAGAATTAGGCAGTAATCATAAAGTATCACAGTCAATTTGACAAAATATTATATTTACATTTTCTAGGGTCTCTATCATGATTTTTTTCTGAGTGTACCTCTAAATGAGAAACAACAATGCAATGGTTAAAAGAAATCTTTGGAATAAAATTGCCTACATTTGAAGTCAGCCTTCAACATTCAGTAGCAATGGAAGCAAAGCATGTTACCTACCCACTAGATTATATTACTTTTCTATGCTAAAAAAATAAAAATAAAAAATAGAGTAATGATAACACCTCCCTAATAATGTTAGAATAATAAATGGTAACAAGTTCTAAGCCCACAGAAAAGCCTAAGACATGCTAGTTTTTATTGTTACTTACCTTGGCCTAAGATGTACTTCAAATACATCACAGGTTTTGAGGAAGAAAGTGTTCTGGGATTATTTCATTTAGTTACCAAATCTAAACCAAATTGAGGAAAACAAAACTCTGCTGGGCTGCTCTGAATATAGTGTGAAATACTATAAATTATCACATCCAAAAGCAACAGTTTGGTCTGTTAGTTGAAAAGTAATAATCAGAAATTAGCTATTTATCTGTAGCCTGAAACTGCAAATACAAATGCCAGGGAAAAGGCACCTCAGAGTGTTAGGAAGGATGAAGGAGTCAAAAATATGAGAAACCTAGGACATTAAAGTCCAAAATTACCTTGGACGTCTGCTTCTCTATCCTATTTCTGGCCCAGTGTAGTATATTTAACATACTACACTGCAGTGATGGTTGAATTTAGCAGTGGACCTTTTTTAAACTCAAATCCTGTGTGGTCTCTAGGTTATACAACATAGACTTATGTGCACCGGCTCTCCAGTCCCTTGGTGAGAAATTCACTCATTTTATCAGGCTCCTTAAGCCACAGTAGGCTGTGGATGGTACTGATACCTGGCCAATAATTTAGCTTAAGATGAACTACTGTAGGTTTAAGTAATATTTAAACTTACTACTAGTAGTTTTTTCTTTACTCATCTTTATTTAATAATATATTCTTTCCACAGTCAATTTACCCCACCCCACCCCTCTTTTTCAGCTTATTTTTATTTTAAGCCCAATTTTTGCCTGTCTGAAGACTCTTGTTGAGATTGTTTTTAATGGGACCTCACAGGCCTTGCCCTTGGAAGAGAAATAAGCTAGCTTTATGATATAGGGGGCATTACCTAGGAAAGGGTGTCCAGGATGAAAAACCAGAGGTTCCCAGGAACAAGGCCTGTGACATCAAAGAAGCCCTCTCTAGTGAAAATCTTTATTTATTTATTTTTAGTATAGTCACCAGATAATGTTAGTGTTTATACTCATTTATAATTTTCTTACTATTCTTACAGTTCATATTATGATCTAAGGTACTTATCTTCTCATGTTGGCTCTAGGGATCTTGTGCTATCTCATAGTGCCCACCAGGGATACACAGAGAGTGAATGTGAGGAATAGATATAGATGATATAGATAGATAGATATAGATATAGATGATATAGATATAGATGATAGATAGATTAGATAGATAGATAGATAGATAGATAGATAGATGATAGATAGATAGATTAGATAGATGATAGATAGATAGATAGATATAGATAGATAGATAGATAGATAGATAGATAGATAGATGATAGCTTAAGTGCAAAGACTCTTTACCTTTGCTTCCAATGAGCAAGCACTATGCTTGTAGTGCAGAAAACTGATGATCTTTCCACCATTATGGAAACAGGGCTTCCCAGGGTTGAGTACTGCTTCCAAAGAAATACGATTAACCCAAATTACCATTGTACTTTCTTTGTATGTTCTAGTTTTATTTTGTTTTTGGACTGTTTTTCTCCTTTGTGGGGTTCTGCATTTAGATAGAACCCAATCATTTAAGTCTAACGGAAAAAACCACTTGCAAAAAGTCTTCCTATTATTTGAAAGATGCTAGAGAACTGAACAAAGGGATGCCATGAAGACAAACTGTGGCATGAAGTGGAAGGATATTTAATTGTCATCCAAGGTATTTAAAATGTAATTCTAAATATAATTAATAAAAGATGAGGATATTTTCATCTTTCTTTTAGTTTTAGGACATCTATGTTTGGGGGCTTTTAGGTAGGGTCTGCCAAGGAATGCTTCATAATCAGGTGAAGTCCTTATTCTCTGCACAAGTATTCCCAGAAGTATGACCTAGTTAAAAAAAGCTAGCTGCAATTCATTCCCTTAGTGTTTCTGCTCTTTTGTTTCTGTTGATCTGTAATCATTCATAAGTTGCCTAGTGATTATTATTTCTACTGAATTGTGTCTTCTTTTAAGGCAGTAATTTATTTCTTTTATGTTTTTGTCCCCTACCCCCACTCTTCTTCCTCACTGATATCTGGAATAGTCATTTGGTATGGCCCTAAAGAGAATCCCCCAGGCTCCTCATTACTCACCATGTGATGATAACGTCTGCTAGAATTGAAATAGAAAATAAATTGACATACCTGCTAGAAAACGAAGCAGCTCTTTGTAGTGCTTGCAGAGTGGTTCTAGAAAGTTTGATTAATCTGAATTCACCTAAAAAGCCTGTCAAAAGTTGTGTTTCTGGTTCCCACTTCCCAAAATTCTGAGTCAGAAGGCCTCATGCTTCTCTTGTGGAACATTGAGTATAGATCAATTATTTCTGGTGTAAATTGAGGATATATCTTCAACTATGACTATTCTTAACTATGGCTTAATGTCAGAATTTAAAAAAAAACCTTGTCCTCACATCCGGAAATTCTGATTTATTAGGTTTGGTTTAGAGCCTAAGAATTTATGTTAAAATATTAAAATAGATCCCCTTCCCCTCATCCCCGCTGTCCCGAACAGAACTCCACAGGTGATTTTTTTTTTCTGTGCAGTCAAAATTGATAACCACTGCCATAGCCCTTAATCTCATCATGTCATTATTTGAATACTCTTCAATGATTACCAGGTAGAAAGCTGGAAAAGGTTGCAATCTTTGTGAATAACTAATACAGGGCAGAAAGGGCCAGATTATCAGCTTCCCCTCATTTATACATTGATTAGGCCTCAAAATATGACAGGCTGGATTTAATTGTTAAGGAGAGAGTAAATGAGACTAGTAGATAGCTGGAGAATAAAGACCTTTTAGTTTGTGCTGTAAGTGTCACATCAATCTGCCCAGTTAAGTGATTAAAGGAGAGGCTCTGAACTGCATAGGGAACCAGTCCCTGATTTGTTCAGGGTCATGAGCAATGGCTCGAAACCATCTTGTTTGCAGATATTCCTTTCATGTTATTAGGCTGTCAGTTGACAGACTTTGCAAGATTTATGGCTCAAAACTCAAGTGTCCACATGTGTGTGAGAGGGTGGGATAGTGAGATGGGTTAGATGAGGTGAAAGGAGAGGAAAGCCAGTGCCTGAGTGTTACTGAGAAAACCATACACCAGGCTTTGAGATTCAACCTCACAACCCCTCTCTTTCTATTTTTTTTTTTGTTTTATTTTGTTTTTGTTTTTGTCACTATCATCCAGGTAGACCTTATTTTCTAGTTTCTGGAATTTCTGCTATAGGAAATTAAAATAGAAAGTGAGACTTCAAAGGGAAACACCTAATTTTTATGAAAAGATTTCTGGGGTACTTTTAATAAAGTCTTATTGAAGATAAAATAATAGAGATTTAGGGTCCTGTGACCAGTAATTGATGATATTTCTCATTCTCTTGAGAAAACTGTGTTTTCACAACATAATGAACTGTATTTTATTGGACGAATTTGCTTCTCTCTGACTTATTTGAATGGAAATTCTTGATATTTAAAATCTCACATTCTCTTCACAGTAGGAACAGTAACCTGCACCTTTCTGCGTTTCCCTCAAGACATTTTTCTCTTTCCTGCAAGAGGAAACTTGTTGTCTCTTTCTATGAACTCCACCTTCATTTCATCCATTCCAAAGTGAAACTTCCTAAAGGAAATGAAGCCATGTTACTCGCCTGCTTGAAACCCTTCTGCGACTCTCCTAGGCGTATTAACTCCAAACTTAGAGCAGCCTGCAAGACTTGTTTGGAACCTAGAACTTGTTCTTATTCGTGACCTCTAAACCTGTTTATACACACACACCAGAGTTTTCCAGTAAATAGTTGTCATTCCTCAAAATGCCATGTTCTCATGTTCTACATCTATCCACATTCTCTTCTTTTTTGCTTAGATCTATCTTTCTCTCCAGAACAGCTCTTAAAGGCCAACCCTGACTTTGAGACTCAATTTAAATACCACTTTCCCCATAACAGTAGAAATACTGCCCTTTAATCAGAGCATGTCAGGGGGCCCTTCTTTATGTGATTTTGTAGAACACAGTACTTACTCCACTACTAAACACAGGGCATTATCATTGCGTTATATGGTTTGTGTCCCCCAGAGATGGTATTTGAAAGCAAGTTCAGTGTCTTACTTGTTTTTCTCTATTGCCTCATAAAATGCTGAGGAAATAATAATCAAACTTTTAAAAAATATCTATTGACTGATAAAATAAAAAGAAAAAAACAACAACTAAAATCAGTACTAGGGATTGCCTAAAAATATGCTGTGGGGGAGGAGGAAAGGGCTTACAGGTAAATAAATATATACAGGGAATAAACTATCAAGTTTCAATTTTGTCCTGTTTCTAGGACACCGTAATTTAATAATCAAACTTATCAAGGACTGCTGTGTTCTGGAATCCCACTGGACCAAGCAGAGCTGGAGATGGTGCTTTAAGAGGATAGTATTTGCCAAACCTGTTTCTTTATTACAGTGACAAAGCTTCTCATTAGGGGCATCTCAATACGCTGTGTCCTCTGAATCCAGAGCATCACTATGGCTAATAGATTAACTCCACAATTGAAAGTCAAATTCCGTTATTTTTGATTATTGGGAGGAGTATTTTGTACATCTGTATTCCTAATGCACTTGATAATTTATGTATTAAAAACCCAAAGAGATACTTTGTTTAAATGTAAACTAAGTAGTATCAATCTTTGTTGATTTTCAAGTTTTACCACTTATTTTCAAATGCGTGCATGTGTGGGAAGATAGGTTTGTAGTGGGGCTGAGAAATTACACCAGAAAAACTACATGTGACAGGGATCCTAAGGGCAAATTTTAAGTTTACATCTCTTATTGCTGTGTATGTTTGATGGTAAAATAAGATTTCCCTTATGTGAGAAAGCAATGACTCTTGCTCTTTCTCCTGGCTTCTTCCTTCCTGAGAATGTGTCTCACATGTACTCGGAAACATGGTTCCTGGCTTGTCATGTGGTGTTTGCCATGTTTCTCCTCTTTAAGTAATACAGAAATGTCCCCTGTCACTGTAGGATCTCTTTGCAATGCAGCACAAGTTCCTTATCCTTGTGCTGGTGCTGCCTTTTCTTTCATGGGCTGCAAAGGAGAGCAGCCTTGTATTTTTAGTGCTCCCATGAATTTCGTGAAACAGCTCTTTTATTTCATTTTTGTCTTTTTCTTTTCCCAGGATTCTGACATAAGCCCCTGAGAGAAATTGTGGGGTCAGGAAACAATGTTATGCCATATAACCTGCTGTACTTAAAAGTGCCACTCTCCTCTGAAGCTAACTCACTGTCCTTAGACTCAGTTTATGAGCCCCTGTTATTGTTTTCTCCCAAGATGCCCTTTGTGGTTCAGGCAAATATACATCTAATGGGCACATTCTAGCAGCCCTCTGGATAACTGGATATGTATGAAATTGGGCAGCCTTGGGACTCCGGGGTGAGGGTGGTATAACATAGCTTAAGTCAGTCAGATCTATAGCTCACTATATACCTATAGTGAAGTGTATATAGAGAGAGGGCCAGAAGATCCCCGCAGTCCTGAAGGGTAATAACTTGCCCAAGACTAGAGTTATGCTGTATCTCATTTGACATTCTAATCTATGAGTTCTATACTTTTAATATTTCTCATTTCTTGTCTAATAGCTTTCTATCATTAGCCTGGTGCCAGATGTACAGTAGGTATAACATAAATATTGAATAAATGAATGAATGCTATGTTTATATCAGCATTAAATAAATGCTACATTATATGGTGTGTCAAGATGCTCATTCTGTGGAAACTCTGACGATAATACGCAAGTAAAACTATTGTGTATATTTTTTGAAATATCCCTTATTAAAAACTACTTCCAAGGAACTAATTTTTAAAGACATGACTCAGAGTTTTTATGATCAACTTTATAGTTTATGAAGAACTCTGTTACTAATATTTGAAATGAATTAATTTTTCTAGAGACTTTAAGCGAATATGAAGTTTTCCGTAACATGTCTCTTTTAGGTGCATAAAATTTTAAATAATACATTTTATTAATCCAGTACCTTATTTTTAAAGTGAGAATATGCAAAAGTTGGTAATATTTACATATATTACAATAGAAATGACTTTTATTTACTTGAGAAGGGCTTTTAAATCCTGTGCAATCCTTAATTTTTACCATTCATTATAAAAATTATTTTACTCTTCTCTAAATTTCAGCTTTATTTTTTTAAAGGAGTTTATTTGTCTACATGGGAAATATCATATTATATTCAAGAGTTTTATATTCTCTCTCTCATGGAAATTCAAGTTGTAGTAATTTTTATTTGCTATTATTCACAGTAGTGATAGCATACTAGGCTCTGAATAAAATAATATATATGGATACATTCACATCCACCTACATAAATACAAATGCAGGAATGAGTCCCTAGTACCTACAGCCCAATGCTCGCTCGCCCATCTTTTCATAGTTATATAAGATTTTCCTTCTACCCGGGGAGCTTGATTTACACAATGATGGGAGTTCTTTTATACTTGCTAATTCTATTCTCTATTATATTTCAAAAGGCATCATATTATCTACCTTGTCCAATTTGCTTCTGTGTCTCATTAAAATGGACTGCTGTGAAGCTAATTTTTCTTGCTCATTTTATTGATATTTTGGGAGAGTGAGATATTTTCAAGCGGTTCCTGCTTTAGTATATGATTGTAGCAGCTGTCAAAAGAAGGCTTTAAAAACCATCTTCTAAAATAAATAAAAATAAAAGCAGCTTATTTTAGTATCTCTATTGAAATATAAATTACAGGTCATTGATTTTTTTTTCACTTTCAATTATTTTAACTGAAGATTTTTTTTTAAAGTAAGACAATGCTATGTATTTAAAAAAGCAAGTAAATGAACATCAACGATAAGAACAGTACCAAATGGGTTTGTAAATGGCTATAACAGACATTTAATATAAGAGAACAGCATAATAAAATGTAGCTTCGTTATTATTTGCTACAATAGAAAATAAAGTACAGAAGTGATCAGGTTAGCACAATTCTGAATCAATCTAAAAGCTCACTACAGAGGGACAGTTTAATTCTCAAAGCTTATATTCAATCATTCTTGTCAAGTCAACTACTTTATATATATATCTATACTGACATAGATATAGATGTATATGTAATATATTGTAAATAAATATATAAATAATATATAAAATGTGTATACAATATATGTCTATATAATAAAATAATAATAAAAGCTATGTAAAGTATGTGTGCACACTGAAATATGTATTTTAAATAATATATATTTATAAACATATAATATAATATATTTTAAATAATGTATGATGAAATCAGAAAACAGAAATGAGATGATGACAGTACAAGCAACATCTTTTTTTTCCCTAAGAGATGCCAGTCTTGTGCCTTATCTATGGGAGACAGGTGGTAGGTAAGAGCATGAAGGAGCTGGGAACTGCCTGCTTTTGAACCCTGGCTCTGCTGCTGCCCTTCTCTCTAAGCCTCAGTTTGCCCTGCTGTACACTAGAGATAATTAGAGTGCTTTTTTTTGTAGAGTGTTTTGGGGGCTTAAGTGAATTTATATTTATAAAGCACTCAGAAAATAGTTTTTGACGCATAGTAAGAACTATGTTTGTTAAATAAATAAAGATTGCAGTGGCTGGAACTGATCAGAAACAAAATAAATATTGTTTAGAATAACAAGTTACCATTTTTAGTAGAAAAGAGAAAATGTATACCTTCTACATATTTACGTAGGATCTAGAATTTTGAAAGAGAAGAAATTGTTTTTCTGAATTTTTCTTGACCAGAAGTCCCAGATTGGAGTGGAGTGTTAGGAAAATAGTGGAAGGAAAAAGTCAACATTGTAGTACCAGGGGCAGCTCCAAAAGGCCCACAGAAGTCAGTCACAGTGCTGCTTCTGGTTTTATCAGCTCACAAGTGAACACTGAGTTGAGTTTCTCTCTTCTAACCTGCTCCACAGGCCACTAGTTTTACAAATTGTTAATAGATGTGAACCTCTTCAGGTTCCTAGGTGAAATAAGCTTGCCAAATACTGGGTTAAAAAAACTTGTATAACAGTCTTCAGAGCTTTTTAAAGATGTCAATACTATAAGCAATGCACATATGCATAGAATTCCCAATTTTTTTCACCATGATTTCATTCTTTATGATCATATGGCTATTGTTATCTTCCAAAGGTAGAAGATAGAACATCAGTAGGAAAGTAATAGTTATTTTTTATTCTTCTTATATTACACAGAGAACTGAACAGAAAGAAGAAAAAGAACAAAATGTTAATAGCTAGCAACTGAATAACATTTTACAGCTTAAGCATTTTTATATATATATATATATATCATTTTTTTCAGTAACATATATTTCTCCTTTGTACTGACTTACTAATCCCCTCTATGTCATTCCCCATCTCCTGATATCATAAGGAGATGTACACATAAGAACCCAGCCATTTCAGTTCCAAGTAAACACCCCCTCTTAAAACACATTGCTTATGAGTTAAAGGACATTCATTGTAGTACTGTTTTTAGGAACAAAAAAAGAAATCATTTTATGTTTATGAATGACAAAACAAGTAAATAATATTCATGCAGAGAATACATGTTAGTTAAAATGAAGGAACAAGCCCTATGTCAAACAGTATGGATAAATCTTAAAGCATAATCTCAAGTGAAAATAAATAGAAAAAAATTAGAAAATTAAAAATACAATAGAATATTTAATCACTGGCAAATTGTAGTGCAAATGAAAAATTAGTATAGGTAATGGTGACATGAATATAGTGAGTTAATTGCTCGAGAAAAGTTAGGTCATCTGATCATTACTCTAAGGCTTAAGAAATTAAGAGAGCTGCAGTTGGGTTAATGCTCCCTCCTTCACTGTTTCTAGTGTTGCTCTGTACTTCCTGAGAATCTTGTTCACATTTAAGATTTCATTATCAACCTGTATGCTAATGACACACATTTATATTTCTTCTTCACATTTATCTCTCAAATAGTAGGCCTGTATATTTGTTGGCCTGCTAGGGAAGTTTACTTGGATATCTCACAGACAACTTAAATGTGACAAGTCCCAAACAATTCTTTATTACATACTACCGCTCTTCTTTCCACAAACAAATAAACAAACAAATAAAAATGACCCCTCTTTTTGCATTTTTCATATCTTGCTTATAAATGACATTCACGCTAAAAACCTGGCTGACATTCCCAACTAACCACTCTCCCCCCATATACAATATTATCAAATTCTATCAGTTCTCCCTCCTAACTTTCAGGCTGACCTCTCCTCTTCATCTTCTCCCTCTGCCCCAGTTTATTTACTGATTTTTTTCCCCCTGGGTTATTGTAATATCTTCTTAAATGTCTCCCTGCCTCTAGTCTTGCTGTTCTTTTAAAACGTCCTATGCATGTTTGTCAGCTCTTTCTAAAATCCACATATGCTATCTCCGCTTTCCGTAAAATCCTATGATGGCTTTCTTTAATTTATTGATCGACTCTGAACTTCTTAGCGTGACTTCAGTCTTCATCGGTTAAACGCTGCTTACCCCTTTAACTTTTCTCTTTAACCACCCCTACTTTCTCTTTTTCTTCTTCACTCTCAATTCTATTAGACTCCAGTCACATCAGCCTGCGCATCCTTTACTATGTGTTTCTGTTTGCCTGCAATACCTCCACAACCCCGGTCCCCTGGTGTATTCCTTTAATTTTTTTTTATTACTTTAAGATATATGTTTATCTTGTACTTCTTTGTAAGTGAAAAAACTATGCAAAAGAAGTGGCACATACATTTCTACTTAGATATTTTGATCCATTTAGAATAAAAACAATGTAAATGAGTGCACTGAATTTCCAAAAGCAACAATAATATTCATTGCACTAACAAACCTAAATATTCTAGAATAGTCAATGAAATATTCTAGAATATCTGAAATATTCTAGAATATTTCAGAAAAAAAAGTAGGAATTTTTTATGATTTATGAGATATTTGTAAGATTTGTAAATGCAAATAAGTTATTCTTTCTAGTTTTAGGTATTTGAGAGGAACTACGTGTTCATTTCATAAACTCCATATTCCGTAATCCTACATTTTATATACTCGAGGCACTGAACAAATGTTTGCTATATTAGAAACAAGGTTACGTTAAATAATGGGAACATACAATATCACAACATTTTATAAAACACACTATTTTACCTGACAAAAATAATACAAATGTTAACTAGTATACTCAAATGGTCTTTGAAACAGCACTTTGAAAGTGTGAATGGTATTATACTTAGGTACTCATAAAGAACTGATGAAGGGAAACAGTATTTATAAGATATCTGGAAGTATGTTTAGTTTCCTCTATGTTAAAAGGTGATCTGTCTAAAAAAACTTAATTTTCTACTGCTAAGTTATGCTCTCTGTTTTAAAAAATCTGACTTTCAAAACACCTTCTTACTTGTACAATAATTAGAACAAATTGTCACCAGTGCCTTTCAATATTAACACTAAAATTACATCATAGAAAATAATTTTTTTGAAAGCAGTTTGACAAAATGACATCTTAATTATCTTTTACTAATAATTTCTACCATTTAAAGTAGAAAATTAAGGTAGTGTAGCCGTCATATTTTAAGATAGGAAGCATTCAGGTAACACAGTTTGAAGGTGAGCTTAAATATTCTCATCTATTTCCTCAGTTTTCACTTTTTTGTCTTAAATACTTATAGACATACAAAAGAAATACTAGTCTGAGAGTTAACACATTGATAGTGATTTGGTATGAAGCAACTACTTGTTTCCATTCAAGAACACTAGGGTAATTAGCAACTGGGAGAAGTGAATTTAATTTACATTTTACCCTGTAACAGATTTTCAGAAGGCATATAGTTAAATACCAAACAGTATTATTATTTTTCTTCTTGGTAAATAAGTTAAATGTTCATTTTGGTTTCATAAGTAAATATTATATTATATGCCTGAGTGAGAAATTAGATAAAAATATATATGTATATTGAAACTTTTTTAATTAAAAAGGAAAACATATATTATTGTAATGTTTAGGTTTGACACTAATTTAAGGAAGAAAGTTTTAAGTTTATACACTCTGAAGGATGTATGTTCGAACAATAAAACATCATTTACAATTGCTACCTTTGGGTATTACTTTTATCTCATAACAGCTAGTGCGTTCTGTCATAGAATACACTTATTGTGTGCCAAGGGACTCGTGAAAAGAAATAGAGTGAAAGGTACAAATTTATGGAATATTTCCTCACTAGAGATTATATTCTGAGACCACATGAAGAGAAGGATTAGTTGCCCCATGGGCAAAGATATGTTTATTTTTGTAATAAGCCACTCAAATAGCCTATAACATATACTATACAATTTAATTTCTATTATATTATTTCTCTTATATTGAAATAATTTTACCCTGATGAATTATTTCAATCATGTTTGCCATTTTTGTAATTTTTCAAATTGCAGAACCAGGACTTCCTGTGCTTTTCTCTGTCTGGGGATATAGCTAGGGGAGTTGGGAGATAAAGAGATGGATAAGTGATAGGTAATAGACAGACATACAGACAACTGACAGATAAATATCCATACATATATTTTTAAATTAAGAGAATTTGTAGGACAAAGCATTTACTGAACAAGAAGTTAAAGAAAAGATAATTACATCTACCTTTTCATTAACTGCCACTAACTTTTCAGAAGAGATTCATTATCCTTATCAGAAAAAAAAAAACATTCTAAAGACCCATGCTGCATTAAAACTCTAGAACTGTTTAGACTGACAGAATCCTTGTGTTTTAGGTATTCATAACCCCAACCAGATAGCACTGGCATGAATCTACAAGACAGAGATTGTACAATAAAGCACAGAATAAATACACACAAATGAAATTAATTTAGAAGGCCTAGATGCAGGAGTGTGATGATGAGTAGAAAAAAAGAACATTGCCGAAGTTCAATCTTCTCTTCCTTAATGCAGTTTCTGCAAATAGCTCTGGCACCAAGATCATTGTCATATGGCTACCTCCCAGAACCTGGATCAGAAAGCCTACTGTTTATTAACATAAATGCAGATATGTCTGCAAAGGAGCACTTTAAAATAACAGACCTTAATGCTATGTGATTACTTTGGTATTTTTTTTTCTTTCTTTCTTTTTGATCATTTGCTTTATCATTTGCTTGAGGTCATTTCTGAAAGCCCTATTGTGTCATTAAGTAGATTACACTATGATTTGAACTTATTTCTTCATATTTAAAAAGCTTTCCAGGGCTACCCTTCTCTGGTTTGCACTTAAGTGAAATTAAAAGTCTGACTGTTAGGTATTGCCTTTAGACCAGCTTCAATAGCTCCTCCAGCACACATCCTTAGGGTCTCGTTAGGAAGAGGTGCACAGCATGCCTGACACCAGTTAATATTTGCAGAGCTCATTTACCTACATTGGAAACAAACCAAAAAAAGGCCAGACAAATCCTACTGAAGTAAAGAAGGCTGAGGGCATTAGTGCCCATCATCTGGGTCACCCTTCTCTATTGGGGGTGAATGACCCATCAGCCAGTGACTCCTTATCTCATCTTAGCTGGATGAGACCTGTTGAAATTTCTTCATGTACCCTTGTTGTTAAAGTTCCCATGGGACAAAATAAGTAACCCATAAACTGGAGAGAAAAAAGGAGTAAGGAAAGGATTCCTTTCCCAAATAAGGCATGTTGTTTACATAAACCTAATAACCAGAGGCTTTATTTATAAGATAAACGATAATTTTCCCACTGTTATATCTCTGCCTTGATGGCATTGTTTTTTCTTATTCGGAAATACAGTGATTTGCAGTTTCTCTGAGAAAACTGGCCAACGCAATCTTCATTCCTCTCTCTCTTTACTATTTTAAAGCTCTATTTTGTGGTATTGTCTGATATATGGCATTTGGATTAATGTATACATCTGGAAGAAATCTGGTATGAATAATTATGGGTAAAAAGTTCTCAACAATTGAACTCTGTCTTCACATTTTATAAAAATTATAAAGGAGCCATCATGTTTGTTCAATTATGATGATACTTTTGGCTAAATCTAGATAAGTGAGTTTAAATTATAAGTACTAGCTTATTAATCTTGAAGCATCCTCAACTTTTATATATTGCTGGGCTAGCTAGAGAATAGAATACCTGGTCTGTTTGTTAAAAGTAATCTGGTCTATTACATTTATTTTAATAAAAGCACACTGGAGACAATGTGTCAAAACTCTTGAACCCAAGTAAAATGTTAATTAACTTAATTACTGTCCAAAAATTGCAGCAGTGAACCCTAGGTTCAGTATTTTTCTAATGGTTCCTCTCATCTTTTCTTTTTTTTTTATTTCTAATACTGTTAAAGGCATAAAGTGTCTTTAAGTATTGCCCAACAGTTTTGTCACCAATGATTTCTATTAAATTTTCACGTAAACCACAAATTTTTTTTTAAAACCATATTTTTGTATTCTTGGGTTGTTTGTGTAATTCTTATTTCTTTCAAATGGAAAAAGTTCTTGAATTTGGAATTCTTAGGAAAGACTGAACACTCATTTGGGGACTGTTGTTACCATTGTATACTGCTCCAGTTAACATTCTGAAGAGCAAAATACGCCTTTCTCTTTTCCTTGGACCTTCACTAATGACTATGTTTTAATATTTTTTTGCTAAGTTTATGGATGACAATTTCTATTATTATGAACAATAACTTTTTAAATTGTCAATTCAATGAAATGTAATTAGTAATCGTTTTTTTCCTCTTTGCAACATTTGATTCTATTGGGTATATGCAACTACTTGAAACTCTCACCTCCTCACATTTTATAGCACTACTATTAAATGGTTTGTGTCCTCCTATTCTTATTTGTCCTTCTTAGCTAATGTTCATTAATAGTAAACATGCAGGTGTTGGCACTGACTCTCTAATATTTATTATATTCTCTGCTTTAGGAAACTAATCCTATGGGTATATTCAGAGTTTACCTATGTAAACTTCAAATGTGAGGTTTGAAATATGGCTCATTTCTGCTTGATATAGTAGCTATCTTCAAATATTTGATGAAGAGTGGGAGTTAGAAGAGTGCTGAGCAATGCCGAAGGCATTTTAAGTATACTATTTTATTTTTTTGTCACAACAGCCGAGGCTCAGGTAGAAGTAACTTGCTTGACCAACATTATTTGGTTAAGTGAAATAAATGGTATATGTGTAAGACTCAAGACTTTCTAGAAAAGGTCCTGTGTAGGTTGTTAGAGGTCTACCACTTTCTTTCAAGTAAAAATAAAACTTGGTGTTAGGATTACATCTCAGAGTGGGAAGGTTTGGAGTTAAGCCCATCATATTGAAAGACCTCATACAAATAGAATCAGCTCTGATTCAACTGTGAAGGGGGGATAATGATAGTTATTACAATGAGATAGTCATGATCATTAATGTATATGAAAATGCTATACTAACCCTAAAGCTCTGTTGGTGGAGGGTGTTGTTGCTTATGTGTGTGTGTGTTTATTGTTTGTATTTGGGGCTATATGTATGAATTATCCCTTGAAAAATATTTTTTGCAGCTTTAAATTGCATCATACAGCATATCTTTATTATCTAGAATTTTATATATTAACCTACTCTTCTCACTAATATATTGACATTTAGTCAATACAGTTTCAGCTGTGAAAAATGTAGAGAAGGAAACACTTCAATGAGATTGAACCTAAGTATTTTAGTTAAAAGTATCTCTTGTGTGGATCCCTTCTCTCTCTCAATGTAACCATGATTTTATTTCTTGCCTTTTTATCTTGTCATCTTATAGTCTTCAACTAATTGTCCTTCATCCAGTCACCTCTCTTGTGTTAATCTTCCACACTACCAGTGGAATGATCTTTCTAATAACAAAAACCTGACCATATTACCCATTCATTGCGAACATCCAGTGTTTCTACATTGCTTGTAGGATTCAATGCAATGCCATAATAACTTAGAGCTCACCTAACCTTTTTGGTCACCTGCTTTTTATCTCCTTTTACTACCCATGCATCATGATTAGAGTTCAAGAAATATGATGACTTATATTGATGGTCTTTCCTTTGTTTTCCCCTAACTCTAGATATTAAGATCATTAAAACCTCAAGTCTAACTATATTCAAGTCATGTATTGTATACTTACTTTTCATCACTGAAATTTATCAACCTCTTTCTAGACAGAATAACCTTTAACATTTTTATCATTTCACCATCTTCACAGAAGAAAAAAATAGTGTCATATAAACCTGAAGCCTTGATGTTTATTTTTTGTCTCTTGATAGAGGGAACAATGTATATGTCAATAATCATTAGCTTTGGGTTGTAACTTTTCTTACCATTTTGTAACGGTTATTTATAAAAACTTTGATTATTGAAAAAAACATTGATTTTTAGATACTCAGGGATAGGATATCTAAAGGCATATTCTGCTTTTCTAATAAAATTATTTTAAAAAATTATATAAACTATAAAAATATTATTAAATTCTTTATTTATAAATTATCTTTTGTTAAAAACTTTGGAAAGAATATACTTTTCTTGCCAAGTATAGTATCCTGAATAATGTTATATTCAGAAGAATTACAGACCTTTGCAGTCTTGTCAGGATCATGTTTCTGCATAATCATTCACCTTGTCAGTTACTCAAATATGAGTTTGAATGAGTGCAGTTTTAGTTCAAATGATACTGATCCCAGAATATTCCCTGGAATCTGTTCCTTAATATAAACTGATAATATAAATTTGATATATTATCACATGCTATCTTATAAATTAGGATTAGAGGATGATAAGTAAATATATGGCTAAGAGTTCAGTTAATGAGATGCAGGGTTATTAAGTTACTTCTATGTCTAATCGATAGTGAGTTCATTGAGGGAAATTTTTTGAGTTTCAAAACCAAGTGACAGGCTATGTTAGGTGTTGACAGGAATAGGGAAAACACAACAATCTCAAAGTTAGTAAATCATTGAGTATTTTCTCAAGAATGGAAAAACATAAATGTTTTCCTTAGGATTCCAATTATTTTCAGCTGTTTACTTTTTAAGGGAGATCATTGAATTTATATTATTTGTAGGGAGAATCTAAAAACACAAAAGAGAAACAGGGACTCAAATCTTATTCATTTTGTACCCTGGCACATTGTAATAGTTCACAAAATGTTTGATTAACAAATGAATGAATGGTTAAATGTGTGGATGGATGGATGGATGGATGGATGGATGGATGGATGGATGGATGAGTGAATGAATAAAGACTTGACCAGAAGTCAGAAAATCAGATATAATAAATGTAGACTATGGTTTACCAAATCCCTATGTACATGATATACCTAACATATACCACAATACATCATATCCCTTTAAATACATGTCATTTTTCAAGATTATAACTTTGGTCTGTGAAGGCTACTATTCAAAGTAATTTTGAAAATATTTTGTATTTAATTTCAGAATGATTTTTAAGTTATATAATAAAACATTATTTTATAGTAACATCTCGGAAACTTAAACAAATGTATTACCCAAGTGTTCTCATCCAATTCAGTAGACAAAAATGGGCTTGTAATGACTTCTGGTCGCAAAAACCACATATGCCATCAGAGGAGTTTTGCTTATTGAGATGTATCCCAAAGAATATGTTGCAGTTTCTGAATGACAATTCCAAAAATGGTTAGAGCAGTGGAATTACTGGAATAAGTTTGTTGTTTCCAAGGAGACTGCTTTGAAGGGGCAAAATTTATTTTTGTTTAAAGGATGTTTTTTAAATTCTCATTAAATTATTGTCCACCTCTCAAAGCTACATTTAATGCATAAATATTAATGTGATTTGACCTCCTAAGAAAGCTACAAATATGTATTAATGCAAAGTAAAATAAATACTTTTCCAAATACATATTCATTCTGGGTAAATGTGAATTATTTTTGTGGCCTCTTGGACAATGATAATACAGTGTGATTTATTCTATAAAATATTTCCCTGGATTAAAAAAAATTCTGAAATTTTAAAATGTAGTAATAATGGTTTGTCAATTCCAGGAGGATCAAGGATTTTTGTTTCATTGAATAAACATTTTTACTTTGTTAGCTATTGTGGTATAATGCAATGAAATATGCTGCCTTTCTGCCCTCTTTTATGGGAGCGTTATTGTGACCTACATGATAATTAATTTACTAAAATCGTTTGAAAGGTTTTGGTTTTTTAAATGTATCAGATTTTTCTTTTGAAAAACTGACCTTGATAAAACTGCCTTTCTTTAATAACTAGTTCACTTTAAACCTGAATCTTAAAAACTCTCCTTTTTAAGGAGGAGTGAAATAAGTAAGGTATTCTGAATTAGTAAACAATAGCAAAAATTGCATAAACCATCTCATGTTGGAATATTCCACAGTATTATTTAGAATACAGACAAATGAATTATAAAAGAAGAAAGGTGAAATCTGGTTTATAGATGCTGGAGCCCATGTCCATTGCTGTGTCCACTCTATTTATTGGAGCCCATGTCCACTCTATTTATTGCTCCTATGTTAACATATGTTTTTAATGTAGTAAATATGGATACTTCACTTAATGTGACAGATGGGTTCAAGGGGAATGACTTAGCTGACGAATTCATTCATCTACATAATAAGAAAGCATTGTTTGTTAGGTTTCTATCAGGGCAGGTCATCTAATAAGAATTCATTTGCAAATCAATTGTTGAAATTCAGAGTACATTTGCCCATAGGAGTGCCTTTATGAACTGGATCAGCAACCTACCCATTGAAATCCCATCTAGATATCTATTTAAAACATTTAGTAATATTGATTTAAACTTGATAAATTAATCACCCAGTGAACAAATAAGCATTTAGAAATTAAATGACAGAATATACTTACTAAGTTATACCCGTTGACATTGAAAGGTGAGAAGAAAGTTGTGACTGTAAGAGTTGCATTTGTTTCTGTGCATTGTTTGATTATTGTTTTAATTAAGCTTATAATTTTACAGCATGTAATGTTACATATATTTCACCTATTTTGGACTAAATGAAGAACTTAAATGAGTTATAATAATTTTATATAATTCTAAACATTAATTTAGTTGAATGAAGAATTTTAATGGTTTGGATTTATATTTACTTATTCAAGTATTTATATATTTTAAGATGTTTAAAAATGTTTAACTCTGTACAAGAATGCTAAAATACCATAGAAACGCTAATGAGTCAAATATAGAGATTGAATAGATTATAAATCTGAAATGAAACTCTACTATAATGAAAATGGAAAGAGAATACTAAAGATGAAAAAATGGAAATGAGAAGGAAAGTATCATTAGATTAATCAAAAAGAGTACTGAATGTTAAAGGGAAAAACATTGTAATCATCATGGACAAGCATAAACTACAGAATATCTTAGAACTTGGAACACAATGGAGAATTTGGATACTGTTTTCATACCATATATACTTCTCATTTTATGTGAGCAAAAACTATTATTTACAAAAACATATTTTCTCACAAATTTCACCTTCTAAAGAACTAGTCCATGGATAGATTTTTAAGTTCATGGGCAGGATTTGATAATACCTTCAGAATCTGATATTTCCTTTGTTATGGGCAAGTTATGTTGTTCTTTCAAAAATTTAGTAATTGAATGCATTTACTATTGTATCTAAGAAAAATACTTTAAAACTGTTCTTGCAATGGGATTATATTAATACATAAATTAATTGCAAAATATTTTATTAAAAACTAAATTCTACTAGAATTACACTGGGTATAGCTGGTTTGCTATAGACAGCAGATAAATATTAGGAATAATGAATGGCCTGGCATAAGTTCTGAGAACTGGTATCGGGGAGGAATGAATTCAGGAGAGCAGGTAGAAGGAGAAAAGGGAAAAAAAATGGCAATGTGTCCTGGTTTCTGAGGTGTTGTAGTATTATAGTTCCCCAGAAGCAAACCACGAGACAAGGATTCCTGTGCAAGTTATTTATTGAAGAAATGCTCCCATGAGAAATCAGTAAGTGAGTGGGGAGATGCAGGATAGAGAAGGCTGGAAGCCAAGCAAGGTACGATTTCAAGAGAAGTCTTGACCTTGTATTGTGAGGGTCTTGGAATATAAATTATTCCTTAGAGTTTTTATCATCTGAAGGCAAAAGATTTAGATTTTCACACAGCCCTACCAGGCAGTCATTGATTGTACAAGGACATAAGGGGATAAGACACACATTGCCAAGCACCTCCAAGTCCCTGCCTCTATAGTCCGATGTGCCACAGTAGCCTAAGGGGAGTCCTTAGAAGAAAACTTGCAGGTGCCAATAAGGAGAAACAAAGCCCACAGATGCTGGGAGCTGGTGCTCAGAAGCACTAAAGAGGGGGTCTGATCTGAGCACCGATAGTGTTTCTAAATAGAATTTCAAAATAGAAGCATCTGTCTTTGTGTTATTTCCCTCTCTTTCTACATTTACTTTCACCTACTGCAGCTGCTCTTTCCCAGTTTGTTCAAGTACCTGATACCCTAGGGCTGCCATCCAAGAACCCATATCTAGGCCCAACCTTCTTTCTCAGATTGCTCCATATTTAATCATCTATTCTTTTTCCACATCTGAATGAAAGTCTAATTTTCTTAGCACAGCTCAGCTAAGCATTGAGGAGAGAAAGTTTCAAATTCATGCCCAGCTTTATCTTTTGTTTTTAACAGATGTATGTTAACCTGAGTATTTTATTCATAATATTTTAGATAGTTCAAGTGAAGAGAACTTGACATGGGCAAAGCGAGACATTTTTCAGCATAGAGGCAACCATGTGAACACGAAGTTACTCTAGACTGCTATTCTTGCTTTCTGTATTTTTGAACCCAATTGTTTTCCTCTCAGCACCTTTTGGAGGGTTTGTTTTCAAAATAACTACATGTCATGATAGTAACATTAGGGAAGCAATGTACCAAAAGTAGAGGGCTTGATAATAAAAAATTTGTAAGATTTTTCAAAATATATAGAATATTTTAACAAATAAACAATAAATGAAGAAAAAAATCTAATGAAAACATTTTTATCTATCTTAGAATTCATGAATATATTTTTTCTATTCCCTCCACTACTACTAACTGAATTCTCCTTTTTTATGTAGGGTTAGCATACATATAATTTATTTCTAAGAAACACCTGGAAATATGTATCTGGGGTGTTCATTGTATTCATTCTTCAGATATTTATTGAGGATCTTCACTATGAGGAAACCCCTCTTGGCAATGCTTAGAATACAATAAAACCTGTTCTCAAGGAGCTGACACTCATTTATACTAAATTTCAAGTTCTTAGCAGACACTAGGGAGTCAAATAAATAATATGAATTTGTTTCTAATTATAATGGTTAAGATTTACTTCTACAACTAACTTTTGACAAGTTTTAGATTTTTCCTATTTCAAAATAAAATTTATATTCATTTTTGATATAAAACAACAAATAATACTAATTATTATAATAAGATAATATACTAATTATAATATAAATTATTATATTATGAAAAATCAGGAAAAGAGAATAGGATAAAAAATATATTTTACCTCATTACTATAATATAACCACTTGAAATGTGTTTTTCCCATCCAAATATTTTATTCTTTATATGTATATTTTTGTATCCTATTTTTTTTCACTTAACGTTAAATCATAAACATTATTCTGTTGTTATAAACTCTTTATAAAAATTTTTCAGTGCGTCACAAGCATCCCATTGAATGAATATTAGACTAACAATTCTCTGATTGTTGGGCACCAAACTTCTTTACAAAATTTTCTCTTTTGCTCTTTCAAAAAAAGTATCAGCCAGACTTTTAGAGATCAGACCTCTCCACATTATTTTTGCAGAAGGGGCATTAGTGTTTTAAAATCCTTTGTTGTTTAGTGAGCTTCTGCAGTACTCTCATGTCCTCCACTCCTGCCAACTAAAGCCATCTATTTGAAATAAAACTTCTTATCTCAGGTAGTAGGCCCTACACAGGATGGATTCAGCTTTGAGCTTCTCACAACTCTCTAAAGTCAAGCAACCTAGATTTGAATATCCCTAAAGGGTTTACACTTTACAGATGGTACAATAGGCCAATATCATCTAGAGCAAAAAGTCACCTGTCTCTTTTGAGATCAGATGGAGAGTTGCTCTTGGGTAGGGTGGAAGTTACTGTGGTTTTTGTAGTTTATCTGGAAAACCTAGTAAAAGAGGACTCTCATGAGTTGCTTGTGTGCAGGAAAGTGTGGTAAATTGGAGGTGGGGCATTCTGAGCGTGTGCTGACATTCAGTCTGGTGGACTGAATGTTTCTTCCCAATCTCCGGATTTCCGCCCAGTGATTGAGGCCCTCAGGGACAAGGGAGACAAAAGTACTTTGGAGGGAAACACACACACACACACATATATATATATATATATAGGTGTGTGTGTATGTCTGTATGAATGAGAATGTTTTGTTTGTTAAGGACCTTACTAGTGCTTTGAAAGTTATAAAACCCCTTATACTTTTCATAGGCTGGGATAGTCTCTGGTAGGAATTCAGGGCAACAATTCGTCTTACGTTGATTTCCATACAGAACTTTCATGTATGTTTAAGGTTCTTAGAATTGCTTTTGTTTCATCGTAAAGTCACTTCTTGCCATTTCTTCAGTGAGGTATGCAAGAAAAAAGATAAGTTCACAGGATGCAGGGAAGAAAATGTTGTTTTCTTATATATGTGTGAGAAAATGATCATAGGTATCCTGGTAATGGCCAGGATAAGTGTACTTATTCCAATAGTCTGGGCTTTTCTAGAAAACTGTTTTTAAAAGCACATACTACTTGGAAACAGCAGTAGGCAGAGTTAAGACCAAATTGTGATGTAATCATCAAGAAAACCATATTTGTAATATGGTTAATTAAATTTGCTGCAATCTTGAGACAAGCATCCCGTAAGTGTGCCAGTAAATCTGGTCTTGCTTTATCAAACTGAAGGGCACCCCCTTCTTCCCCCAGAACAAGTAGCTCATTGCCAGGGGACACACACAGGCTGGCAACAATCACTAATATGTTATGAGAGGTTAGACGAGTTTAAATAGAATTCGTCTCTGAACTGAAGGGCAAATTGTAAGAAATTTCTTTGTCTGCTTGGGATGCTGTTAAATTGAAAGCACAATGGGAGGTTTGGTAGAAGCAACAAAGGTTGAAATGATGGCCTGCTGTTTGGAGCAAGCATCCTGGCTTCACCAATGGTCCAGACATCTGCTAACAACAGCCACTCCTTGTCAGGTTCTGCCCCACACAGGGTGCAAGAACATTTTGCGCCATTTAACTCATCAGAGTCTTCAAGCTCTATAGTGTGCTCTACATCAAGATCGTTTATGTAATAAAACAGAGCTAATTTAATTAAACATTTCAAAGGGAAACATTATTTTAACACTAATTAGATATGATTACAGTTTTTTTTTTTCTCTACGCGAGAGCTGAGCTGCACTGAGCATCTTCATTTTGCTTTCTTTGCTAAATTTTGAAACCGCAAATCTTACCAAATCACACAGTGCCATCCTGTCTCATGGTATTTATTCTAGTATGTTGGCATGTTTGAAAACCTTTACCAAATTTAAGATGATTTAAACAGAGAACAACAGTAACAACAACAATAAATAGTATGTATTCGTGTCAGTAGAAAAGCACGTTAACCTATCCACTTATGGCCTTCTTTGAGACTCTTTAAGGTGACGTTCTGTAGCTGTCAGGTTGGTAAAAGCAAAAAGTATCTCCATTTCACAGGTGAGGAATTCAGGACACAGGTAGCATAGCAGATATGGAACAATTCAAGGCTAGATAAGATGTACAGCTTAGAGCTTGCTTTCTGGGGGCATCCCTTCACAAGAACTATTAAAGTACTTTTGCTCAAGGTAGTTAAAACCCACCAGGTAAAAACTTATAAAATGTTCATGAAAGTCATGCTGTGTTGGTGATAAATAGACAGAAAACCTCTTTATTCAATGCCCTAGAAAATGCTATAATATACTTTTAACTAATTAATGACCAAAAATTTTTTTGAACTCTCAAAAATCTAGTTTTACCTAAGACATATGACAACTGACATTTTTATTCATATACATTATGTATTAATGGAAGCCTGAAGAAATTTACAAAGATTCAAGGTAAGATTTCTACAGAGTAAAAATATGCCTCTATGTTTGAAAATAAATCAGTTGAAAGCCTTTCAGTGATAGACAGAAACTAAATTTTTGAATATTTCTTCAATGAGATGAGACATTTTCCCAGTTTTTTTCAATGCTATTTATGATTAAGTATAGAAGAATATGTATTAAATGGTATTATGATAAAATGTCTTTTATGTGGTCTTGAAAAACAGTAAGCTTATTTTTACCTCTTTCTTCAAATTCTGTGAAATTGTACTTTTTTAAGAAAGAGAGAAATTGGTTCTCTGCAGTCCTAATTAAAAAGAACTTCTATGGTATGTTTTTCTTTTCGACTTACAACCCGAGCTTGCAGGCATAGCTAAAACTGGAGAGTATGTTATGTTCATTTTGCTGTTTGAGTAGTTCTGGAAGAAGGATTTGCCTTTCAAACACCACACAACTAATGTGATGCCCTCAGGACACTGCTGTCACATCAAGCTTTCTTTAAAACACACACACACATCATTGTGGTAGTCATTGTTGTCATCACCATCATCATTATCATCATATCATCGCATGGTAGCTAAAGTTTTAACTAATATATCAGAGAGAACTTATTCTCAATTATAATTATGCAGTTGAAACTATCACTGTGATTTTACCAATAACTCCCAAATAAATGATAAATGATGCACTATCTCATTAAGTCAGAATATTTAACTTCTATCAGAATTCCAGCGACTGTGTGGAACTTCTTTTTCATTAATTATGGGCACCTTTGTAGACATCTCTAAAACTTGGAATAGGAAACTAAAGAACAAAGATAATAAATTAGAATATTTCTCCTCCAATGAGGTCTCACTCCCAACTTTCCATTGCTATTACTATCTCTATTTTTATAACCTTCCATAACTTTGAACATGGAATCTCTTTTTAATTTTCAGTCTCCTTTGACCTTTACATCTAATACTTTCATAAGTTACATGATATTTTTCTCTGTGATGTCATACAGTGTTTTTCCTTGCTATTCCACTGAAACCATTTTTATATAAACCCTCTTCACTTCACTTCAATAAATTGCTTTATGGTCTTTCTTCCTAATTCTCTTTAAATTCATCTCTCATTCAATTACTGTAATATCTTCCTAAAACAAGGCCTTTGTCACATCAATTGTTTGCAACCTTCCTTTCTTCTTTCCCACTGAGTTGCATTTACCCCAACCCCACCACAATCTTATTCTAGACAAGACCCCATATCCTCTCAGTTACCTGTGAATTGTTGACTATTCTTTCTTTTCAAAATTGTTATTGGCTTTTGAGAAAACGTTAAGACAGCTTTTTCTTCATCTTTCTAGCTACCCTATCTTAATCTCTTTTATAGCTTCTTCTTCCATTGTCCAACCATTAAATGTAATTTGACTTTTTCCCCCCATCTTTGTCAACTGTCTTTGAGTAATTTCACCAAAATCATTGGCTTTGACTACCATCTAACTGCTGATAATCACCAATATTTTTTTCTTCAGTCCATGAACTCATTTATTACAACTATTTACTAAATATTGCACTTGAAGATACCACAAACATCTCAAGTTCACACTTCCAAATGGATATTGTTTTCCTTACTTCAACCAAAATCTTTTCTTACTTCTGTTTCTACATTTCCTACATCTTTATGAATAAACTCACTAATTCTGCTTGGATGAATCAGAGCCTAAGAATCTTTCTAAACTGCTTAATATACAAATATTTATTTAGCACCTACTGTCAGCCAGGCTTTCCTTTAGGCACTGAGGATACAGCAGTGGAGTAAATAGACAAAAATCTATACTTGCAAAGCATATATTCTAGTAAAAGAAAAAAACCTCAAATATATGCATAGAGTATAATGATAGTTTCTAATTTATTGGGGTATAATTGATATACCATAAACTGAACATGTTCAAAATATACAATTTACTAAGTATTGACATAAGACAGCCCCCCAGTCACCATAATCAAGATAGTGAATATATCCATTACCCCTCAAAGTATCTTATATCCCTGTCTGCTTTGTGGCACTATAGATTAGTTTGCATTTTCTAAAATTTAATACAAATAAAATTATATATTATGTACATATTTTTGGTATGTTTTTTCACTCACCATAATTATTTAGATTTATTCATGTTATGTGTATCAACATTTCATCTGTTGTTATTGCTGAATCATATTCTATTGTATGTATATAAATAATTTGTTTATCCATTCATTTATTGATGTCTGGATTATTTCCATTTTGACTATCACAAATAAAGCTGATATTCACATTCATACTCATATTGTTAAAGGTCATATTTTTTAATATCTCTGGAGTAAATACCTAGAAATGGAGTGACTAGATCATAGGCTAGATGTATATTTAACTTTTTAAGAAACTGCTATTTTCTCACTAGTAGTGATTGGGGTTCATACCACATACTCATCACCATTTGGTACAGTTGGTCTTTTTAATTTTAGTCATTCTAATAGATACACAGTTATATCTCACAGTAGTTTCAATTTATATTTATGTAATGATTAATGATGTTGCGAATATTTTCATGCCCTTGTTTTCTATATGCCTATCTTCCTGGAGAAGTATCTATTCATATCTCTTGCCATTTTTAAATTGTGTTATTTGTTGTTGTTTTTTTTTATTGAGTTTTGAGAGTTCTTTAGATATTCTAGATAAAAATTCTTCATCATGATATGATTTGAAAATATTTTCCTGTGGCCTATGATTTGTCTATTTATTCTTTTAAAAGTGTCTTTTGAGGAAAAGCATTTTTTATTTTGATGAAGTCAACTTATTTTTTACTTCTATGAATTATGCTTTTGGTGCTATATCTAAAAAGTAGTTGCCTAACCCAGAGTCATAATAATTTTCTTCTTCTGTGTGTTCTTCTGGAAATTTTATAGATTTAAGATTTGTATTTAGGTCTGCTATTCATTTTGAATTAATGTTAGAATATGGTACAAGGCATGAATCAAAGCTTATATTTTTCATAAGGGTATCTAATTGTCCCAGCACCAATTTTTTAAAAGAGTATTTTCTTCATTGAATTTCTGTTTTGCACCTATGTCAAAAGTCACTTTTTCATATATCTACAGGTCAATTTCTCAACTCTCTATAATGCTCCATCGATCTTTTTGTCCCTCTTTGTGCCAATATCATACTTCTTTTTTTTTTTTTAATTACTGTAGATTCATAATAAAACTTGAATACAGGTCAGGTTAGTACTCCAATTTTGTATTTTTTTCCCCTCAAAGTTGTGGGGCTATTCCAGGGCCTTTACATTTCATATTAATTTAAGAATAAATTTGCCCATTTCTATAGAAAAGCTTCCTGGGATTTTGGTTGAAATTATGTCAGAATTGTTGTAACCTAAAGAATGAGGAGAATTGGCATCTTAACGATGTTGAGTCTTCTAACCAGTGATCTACATTTCCGTAGATCTTCTTTAATTTACCTCATCAGTGACATATTCAGTGTGTAGGTCTTACATATTTTTCCAGGTTAATTTTGATGCTATTATAAATGGCATTGTATTTTAAATTTTAATTTCCGAATTTTCATTTTGGTTTATAGAATACAATTGATTTTTGTTCATTGCTCTTTTATTCTGCAGCTATCTAAACTCATTAGTTCTAGTAGCTTTATTGTAAATTCAATCAGATTTTCTACATAGACAATTACATTTTCTATGAATAAAGACAGTTTTACTTATTGCTTTCATATTTAACTGTTTTTGATTGCTTTTTCTTGCCTTATTGCACTTCAATACAATCTCCAATACAAAGTTGAATAGAATAATGAAACCTTGTCTTGTTTCTGATCTTGGGAGGTAATATTCATTCTTTCATATTTAAGTATTCTACCTGTAAGGTTTTTGTGGATATTCTTTATCACATTTAGAAGGTATCTTCCTATTCCTAGTACACTGAGAATTTTCAAGAATAAATGTTGAACTTTATAAATGCTTTTCTACATCTATTGATATGATTTTGTCTTTTCTTTTTTAGTTTGTTAATATTATAAATTACATTGACCAATTTTCAAATTTTAAAACAATCTTGCATTCTCTTTGTGAACACTATTTGGACTCAATTGACATTTTAATAATGCTTATATCTATTTCATTAGTGTTACTGGTATAAATTGCTCTTGTACATTTTTGTGTAATTTGGTATCAGGGTATGATAGCCTCAGAATGACTTGAGAAATATTCCCTTCTTATTAATGTCATAGGAGAGTTTGAGTAGAAATTATTCATTTACTAAATGTTTGTCAGAGTTTACCTGTGAAGCAGTCTGGACCTTAGATTTTTATTTGTGGAATGGTTTTTCTTTACTACAACTTCATTTTTGTAAGTAGATTTAGAACTATTTATGTTATCTGTTTACTCTTAGGTAAGCATTGGTAGTTTGTATTTTTTACTGAATATGTCCCTTATGTATGAGCTGTCAAATTTCTTGCCATAAATTTATAATATTATCTTATTATTATTGTAACACCTAAAGAATCTCTAGTGGTGCCACTTCTCTCTTTCTTCATATCGGTAGTTTGTGTCTCCTTTCTCTTTTCTTTCTCTGATCAGTCTAGCTAGAGATTTACAAATTTTATTGATCTTCTTAAAGAACTGGCTCTGGTCTCATTAATTTCCTCTATTTTTTATTTTATCCAATTCTCTCTAATCTTTATTGCTTGTTGTCTTCCACTAATTTTGGTTTTTTTTTTTTTGTTGTTGTTGTTTAGGTTCCTGTGGCAGAAACTGAGGCCAGTGCTTTGAGACGTTTCCTTTTTTCTAACATAGGCATTTAAAGCTATCATTTTCTCCCAAATATTACCTAGCAGCATCTTAAGATTTTGATATGCTATGTTTATATTTTTATTCAGTTTAGAATACTTTATAATTTGCTTTTGAGTTCATCTTTGACTCTGGGGATATTCAGAAGTATACTAGTTTCCAAATATTCAGGAATGTTCCAAATATCATAGTCATTGATCTCTAATTTAATTCCAAGTGGTCAGGGAACATACGACGTAGGGGCGAATTGTTTAAAATTTATCAAGGCTTGTTTTATAAGCTGCATAAAGGCTGTCTTTGTAAATGTCCCATATGGACTTGAAAGGATTTGTGTATTCTTCTTTTGTTGGATAGAGTATTCTAGAATCATCAATTAGGTCAAATTGGTTGATAATGTTCTTCAGATCTCCTATCCTTATTTTCTGTCTACTTTCTATCAATTCTTAAGAGAAAGATATTGAAATATGACTATAATAATGAATTTGTCTATTTTTTGCAGTTTTATCATTTTAGTGCATAGCTGGTTCATAAATATTTAGAATCGTTTTGTCCTCTTGATAAATTCACTCCTTTATTATTGTGAAACAACCTTCTTTTGTGGTTATATTTTTTCTTCTGAAAACTATCTGATATTAATAAAGCTGTCACAGCTTTTTAATGTTAATGTTTTCTTGGTATATGTTTTGTATCCATTTCCTTCTAATTTTTTAGGTCTATATGTTTAAAATGGCTTCTTTTTAGGCAGCATATAATTAAGTATTGTTTTTTAATTCACTCCAATGATCTCTGTCTTTTAATTGGATATTCAGACCACTCATATTTAATGTTACTGTTGACAGGGTTAGATTTAAATCTGCCTTCTTGCTATTTGTTTTCTACTTGTTCAATTCATTTTTTTACCTTTTTTGCCTTTTAAAAATAAATTTAATATTTCTATAATTTTTTATTTCCTCTGACATATAAGCTACAACTATTTGTTTTTGTGGTTATAGAATTGTTTTAAGATTTATATTCTATGCATCTTCAACTTATCATCATATACCTTTAAGTGATATTATACCATTTCCCACATAGTACAAAAATATTACAGTATTGTATTTCTATTTTTTCCCCTCCTGGCATTTGTACTATCTTTGTGATATACTTTTTTTCTAGAGAGGATGTAAACTCAATACTTTAAAATTATTTTTTTAAATTAACTTTTTAAGTAATTTATACAGATTAGAAAAAATATATATAATTTGTCCAGGTAGTTACCATTTCTGTTCTTTATTCCAATTTGTAGATCCATATTTCCATCTGGAATCATTCATTACCTTCGCTTCAAGAGCTTCCTTTAAAATTTTCTATGTGGCAGATCTATTAGTGATAAATTCTTTTGGCTTTTCTATTTGTATTTTATATTTCACCTTTATTTTCACCAGATATTCTTGCTGGGCATAAACTTCAAGATTATTAGTAGTTTTTCTTCTTCTTTTAGCTTTCTTTATGCTTTTCAACAAATTTGAAATTTTTCTGTCATTATGTCTTCAAATATTGTTTATTACCCCTTCCTTAGTTAATATTACTCTATCTGCACATATATTAGAACATCAGAATGTTCTCTTCCTGGAGTTGTCCTACAACCCAGTTGTCCCATAACTCACTGGTTATCTGTTTATTTAGTATAGTAATTATTTTGATGTCTTCAAGTTCACTAACATTTTTTTTATTATTATTCTTTATCATTAATCCCATCCAGTGTATTTCTAATTTTAACATTATTTCTTTTTTACTCCTAGAAACATTGTAGTTTTCCTATGTAGAAGTTAGATTTGGGTATTTTTATTTATATCTTCCATGTCTTTACTTAATACTTTCCACATTTTCCTTAGGTGAGTGAGCCCATGGAATAAATGCAGTTAAATAACTGCTAAAATTGCTTTTAACAGATATTCTGATTCTAACATCTGTATCAATTTAGGATCTATTTTGAGTGATTTTTTTTCTAATTATGGGTCACATTTTCTTTCTTCTTTATATGCCTGGTAATTTTTTTAATCAAATGACAAAATTTGTAACATTTACTTCATTAGATTTTTGATATATTTGTATTCCTATACTCGAGGTTTTGTCTGAGACTCATTTGAATTAGATCAATCTTTTTGGGTCTTGCACATATGGTTTGTTAGATGGATTGAAACCAATGTTTTTTCTATAGCCAATTTTTCTCTACTACAAAGGCAGGACACTTTTGAATACTCTAACTGAATTGTAAGTCTTTCCAGTGTGGATGGCAGAAATAGGCCTATTCCTAGCCTGTGTGAACTCTAATTACTATTTCTTCTCCTTATTTTGGGTGGTTCTTGCTCTAAACTTATGCAGTTTCCCCACGTATGTACTGGTCAGTGTTCGGCTAAAATCTTAATGGGGAACCCTGCACACATCTGAGTTCTCTGTGTGGTTCTCACTTCTCTTATAATCGTTCCTCTGAACCCAAACTGACTTTCTCTTCTTGGACACAGTTCTGTTTCCCTAACTCCCTAACCAGTTCTATCTGAGCTCCCTTTTACTGAGTCATTGCCTGAAACGAGTATCTCAAGTTTGAGGCAATCACAGAACTGAGTATTTCTTGGTTCTCAAAGATCAATGTCCTCGGTGGCCTGATGCGTGATGTTTTTAAAAACATTGTTTAACATATTGTGTCCATTTATTTTAGCTGTTTTAAGTGGAAGAGTAAATCTAGTCCCTCCTACTTAATCCTTTTCCTCTAGTATGTTTTTTTTTTAAATAGGTAACTAGACAGAAATAGTAGTAAACAAAAGGTGAGAATCAAAAGTTAATAGGTTTACAAAGATGAGAAGATATCCTTATCAAATACCCTTTCCATCAATTTCCCATTAGAGAGAGCAAAAGGAAAATAGAAAAGATGATATCTCTACATACCACTATTAATACTACTAGCAACAAATCTTCTTTGGACAAAGTCTAGATCTACTATAATCCAAATTTTATACCTCACAAAGACATGACACATTACTTCAGATGTATAGAAACCTTTTCATATTTGGGGGCTCAGTGTTACAGTTATCTTTAATTTAAACCCAATCCTAAGAGATGGAATAGAGAAACAAGTTGAAGAAAAGAGAGGCAGTACTGTGTGTTTTCCTCCTCCTGGTTTCTTCTCTCTCTGCTTTATACTAGTGAGCACCTATCTATATATTTAATTTCCTTCTGTTCTTGGGGGAAAATTTCCTGTTGATGGTTATAGTTACTTTTACAAAATGGAAAAAAAAAATCTAGGAAAAAGAGATATTTTATATATTTCTTAAAATTTGATTCAAATTTTGATCCCAGATATTTTATTATAAAGCAACCTCTAGCAGACTTTTAATAGTTACCTCATTTTATAATTAAGAATTTCTTTCTATTCACAAAGTTTACAACACCTAAATATAAACATGATTCAACTAGTGATTAATTCAACAGTTTGTGTAATTATGTTCCCTAGCCTCCTGAAAACGATACCAACTTGCCTTTTATCAGATGTCAGACCCTAATAACCCACATTTTTACTATCACCTGTTTACATTGTTACTAGAAGTTTGGGCATATGGCACACTGATGTAGTAGTATAAATAATAAATAATAAAACAGATCAATTTATAATATTTGAGAAAAAATACTCTGTTATTCAAATGGAGTTTATAAAGTGCATTTCATCTGTGTTTATTAGGATTGAATTGTATCAGAGAAGGTACTTGTCCTTTGGGACAGCAAGTGTTCTTTCTGAAATTGGCTGAAGGTCATTTGGCTCCAGAAGGATTTTGCCAACCATTTACAATGCAAGAAGCCCTACTGTGAACAAGCGATGGTTTTTGTACTACTATTTTTGTCACAATCTCTCTCTATGTCACAGGTAATATTATTAATAAACTTATGTTCTTTCTGTCAACCTTGATACATGTTCAACTGAAAAAACCTAACTTCCTTCAATTATCCACTGTCTTCCATTACTCAAGTAGTTCACACCATTTTTTTCTTAAAACTTCTTGCAGACAGATTTTACTTTGTTTAATAATACTTTGCAATACTTTGGATATAAATATGTTTCACCTGGTAAACTATTTTAATACCAGTCTGAATTAAATTATGTAGAAGAAATATTTAAAAAGAGGTTTAAAATATTTCATGTATGTCTAGTTTTTAACAGTAAAGAGAGATGTTTGCAGGAAGTACTTAGAGTCATTTATAAAGTTTTGGGAAGGTATGTCTTTTTTTCCCAGGACGTTTTATGGTTTTATATTTGTTCTATTTCTGATCTAGAAATACCTAATGCATATGTTCTGTCCTTTCCTCTGAAGCTTTTAAGGATTAGTGATTTAAAAAAAAATTATCTGTTTTAAATATAGAAATATAGTTATGTGTTACTTGAACTATTAAGATATTGGGTTCAATTTTTCTATAAGTTTAACTGAAAATCTGAAGTTGACTTTAGTCAGTATTAAGCAACATTTGTTTTTTAAAGACAGCTTTTGTTTGCATTTATGCATGCTTTGGAAAACTAGAACAGTTATTTATTCTGACTTTTTATTACATGACAACAATGATTTATAGAAATTTGGACATACATTGTTGAGAAGATTCTTAGATCTTTTCTCATTAAGGTAAAAGAATTTGTTATCTGTTTTGGTAGTGCAAGTTTCTAGGTTTAGTCTCTTTTGTCCCAAACAGAAAACTCTCAAACTATCGACTTCTTTGTTAATCTGAACATATATAAAACACCTTATGTTTCAAAACTGAACTATAAAACAAAAGTACATTTAGATTTCAGTACTGTCTCAATTAAGAAAGATTCTAGGGTTAAGCGTCACCTATGTGACTATTGTCTTTACCTATAAGGATGTATATGGTCAAATCTACACGCCATTTTCCCCAAAATGATTGTTTTTCTCATTTACAGCCTTAATTCATATCACTTCTCTAGGTATGAAATGCCCTGGCCCATTCACATTTCTTCCTAACAAAACCTTTGTTTTCTGAACATCACTTCCTCTCTAATACTCTACTAACGTGCCCAACCCATTAGACTGCCATAGCTTCTCATAAGTGATAACATCTATATGATTCAGATTTGAAATGCCAACTGACCAACACTGACCTGTACTATACAACCACTCACTGTTCTGGACACTTTATTCTTGAAAGACACTTAAGTAATTATGAAATATGCTACAGGTTTTTCTGTATTTTGTCTTTACAACCAGGGTGAATTTGCTCATAGAAGTCAAGAATTAAGCTGTTTATTAAGAAAAGAAACCCTAATAAGTGGAATCTATACCATCTCTATAACAGCCTAAAGGCAGTAGTGTTTTCTGTTAAGTTTGGATTCTAATTATGGAACACGTATTTATTAGAATCTCTAAAAGAAAGCATTCTTTGATCCAGGCAGAGGGCAGACAGGTAATACACTTGAGTGTCCCTTAAGACTTGCCTTAGAGCTCACTTCTTAGCACCCCAAGCAGTTTCCCTAATGCAAGAATCCATTGGATAAAAAGAATCACTCTTTCAGCCAAATTTGAAATGCTCTAATTTCGAATATAGGCACATCGAGAGCAAATGTTCTCTTAACAGGTTAAAAATTATAGTGTGTGTCTTTAAAAATCAAATTGTTCAAAATAGCAAGATCGGTCTGCTTTTTGAAAAACCAACAAACCAAAAACTATTTTCTGGGCTAACTCAGAAACAGGTTCTAAATACATTAAAATATTTTATCCCATTATTTGTTTTGACCAATTGACCACAATATTAAAAATTCAATCATGGAGCAGCTGACAAGTGCAGTTGCCTAATTTTATTTAAGAGTTTTTTTCCTTTTTCCATTTTTCCATCCTGTTAACGCTGCTGCCTGTGCCCAGACAGTAATGGGCTTCTTGTATGCCCACGACTGTTATGATCATGTAAATTTATTGGTGCTTAGAAGAAGCGAGCTATTAAAACATTACAACAGCCATTACAGCCGGGCTCGTGTTGGCTTTCGCTCCCAATGAACATATGCTTCCGAGTGAATGCCTAAACTCTTATTTATGGATTTAATTTAATATGCGGAAAGAATTCAAAATTAAATTTTGTGTCTGCCTCCAGAGAGTGTCAGTGTATAATAACATGGTAATTTTTACACATCTTTATGAGAAATGGGAAAATTAATTCTTTCTGACAAGTTGTAATTATTCGACTTGGAACAGTTGCAGCTGAGCAGTTTGCATGCCTGTTGTCTGGTGTTTCGCAGTGTAAGGGGAAAACTCAGGGATGGAGATATATTGTGCATCTGAGAGTTTCTAATAGCTTCTGACATTTTAGCCTTGCATATTATCAGGGTGCTCTTTAAGGAATCGAGGTATAATCTATTATGTTGCCTGGGACACACACAGTGGCAATAGCTGGAACATCCTACAGCAATTTTTAAAATGGGAGGACTATCTCCAGGATCATCCTATAAATGTACATAGTTGAAATTGATCTGACAGATTTTTATGTCTCTTAAGTGTACCTATTATGATCTGTTCTTTCACCTGCATACACCGAGAACAGAAGGTCATTTTGTAAGAATAGGATTTTAGACTTGCATTTTTAAGACTATGTTTAAAATGAAAGTATGTGTTTTCTTACTGTCCTAGCAACATGTTTCTCCACTCCTACCCTGAAAACACACAAATGCTTCTGTAATGAATGCCCACTCTCTCCCTGAATCTTTAGATTTGATGTTTAAGTGTTCATGAAAATGTAAGATTAACTTAATGCACAACTAAACCAAAACACCACTGGCTATGTTAGCAAAGAAAATATGGAACATGTTGTATGTGAAGAGATGGTATGTTGATTGACAGGCCAGCCTGGAGGGGAGTGGTGTCATCCCTGTGTGTAGGATCAATATAATCTTTGCAAAATAAATGCAAACTGCAATGTAAGAAAGTGTTAGCAGATGAATTTGAGAAAAATTCAATTGTCAAAAGCAAGCACATTTCCTTTTTTGCTTTGATACTTCTGCTACAGAACACAGGAATAAACAGTGGGTATGCCTCTGTTCTCTCAGTGTTCTGCAACTTACTCTGACATTGTTTTTTTGAGAAGATTTTGCTAAAAGTTTATATTTAAGAATGAGATGTAAATCAGTTACACCCACTAGTGGCCTCCAAAATAGCATGATGCCTTTTGCACGATGCCGAGTTCTCACCAGGTAATTGCATTGCACCTGCACACATTCCTTTCACGTTCTATTAGCTACCCAGTTCTTTACTTTCCATCTCAAACTGCCCAACAATAGGCCACTCTAACAGATTCTACACCTCAGTCATTGGTGGTAGATTTGATCTTACCTAGTTAAGGCACGAAGAGCATCATGATCCTAGACGAGGACAACTTTGGACTTTATACATTTTCTTTTCCCTGATCACCACTGTTAAACTCTCATTTTAATATAAGATCAAGAAATATAATATTTGTAAATTGGAAATTAATGCACGATAGTTCATCAAGGCTAACGTTAGAAAGCTTTTTTCACAATTCAGTGATAGGCAATTGATACATGACTCCTCCAACCCCCTCCACTTTTATTGCACCTCCTCACTGCAGGGTGCGGCAGGATCTCAGGAAAGAAGGTGCTTGGCATGGGTGTGTTAGATTGCTTTATTAGACCATATATGCCACTCATAATTGTAAATTACTGCACTTATTTTGGTGTTTTATTTAACAAATTACCTTTTTCTCTATGCACCACAAACCAATTTTTAAAAGCTGGGTTTTGAAAGTGAAGATCACTTTGAAATATAAATAGTATACTTAAATCTTATCTGTTCTTATAAGACCCAGATATTTAAAAATTCCAGAACTTTATGAGCCCTGTTCAGGAGTGAATGATATTTTTGAAGTGCAGCACACGATTTTGAGTGGGAACATATCTAAAAAGATTTTTATAGCAAAATAAACATGAAAATTCTGATTTATTTGAGGTAGAGTGATGAGTGACCCCCAATCCAGTTTGGATGAATTAGCTCACACCTACATTTAAAACAATAACCAAACAAAACAACTTTAGAAGTAGAAGCAAGGGTCCTTTCCAAAATGGGAATTTGATGTTAAAGCAGCTTTTAATTTTTTAATAAATAGAGAAAGTCATGTATTTGGGGTATGCTTCCAGAGGTCCAGAAAGAGCCTCTCATCAGTCAAAACTGCCCTTCCCACCCCACCCCCACACCCTCAGGTCTGAATTCTTAAACACTAGCAACACTGGTCAAGCACTCTACATCCCTCACTCATGTAACTTAGTCAACATAACATGTCTATGAGACAGATACTATTATAATCCCCTTTACACAGAGCTAAACTTTTAGGGTTAGAGAGGTTAAGTAATTGTGAACTTAATTGAACTAAAAGTTCACATAGGTAGTAATGACTGTTAGTGGTACTTAAACTCACATTTCACTGTAAGATAATCACTTCCTTTAGTTGAAAAGGTCACTTACTCTCTCTGTAAGATAGCTATTAAAATAGAACAGATACAGTAAGGGAATTTGGACTGCTGTGGATTGGATTTGAAATGTAAGCCCAGGACTCTGCTGCGCAGTGTTTTGTCCCATCCAGATTCCTATACTTGCTTTCTGGGTTCACTATGTCTCTTAGTTACCCAGGCTTCACATTGCAGTCCTCCCTGACTCTTCTTTCTCACTTCACGTGTCCTGTCACCATTGTCTGATACTTCGCTTTTAGTATCTCAGGTGCTTCTTTCCTTTCCATTCCTGTTTTCAACATCCTACTTCAAACCCTGGCTATTGCAATTATTTTTTTTAAATAATCTTCCGGCAGAGCCTCTCTTTGCCCAAACTTTACTCTGAACTCTTCTCCACTACGGCCTGACTTTTATGCTTCCTAGACCCTCTCTGCATTGTCCAGTTTTAGCAAGAACCTTGCTAAATCAGGTATCCAGAATCCCTCTTCCCCATTATCTGATCACCCTCAGTATCAGACTAGGTTATTCATCTTTCACTTCTGTTGGGCGATGTCTGAATACCTTGACTGCCTTCAGCAAGAATCTTGTTATGTTTGTTCAGCTGGGAATCAACTCTTACCCCTGATGTTTCCTTTTACTAATTTTCCATTCACTGACTCCCATTCTACAACTTTGTCATAAATTCCTGTTTTTCTTTTTCGTAGTCTAAGTTCAGCCTAGTCTCCCCCTCTCTCTACGAAATCCTATTGTAACATCACGGTCTCTATTTCCATTGTAATACTCTCATGTGAATAAAATCTACCTTATTCTTTTAACAAGTATCAAGAATGAATAATTTTTCTTTAACACTTTCCAGTTTCTCATAAAACCATAGAGTAAATGATCCTAAAGGATACCTCTGATGGAACCATTTCCTTGTTCAGAAATCTTAGTGGTTCGATATCATCTACCAAATAAAATACATTCACTCTAGTCTCAGACTTGACTTCACAGTAATTTCACATACGTACTTTGTATTCCAACTCGAGTAGGTTGCCATTCTCTGAATGCATTCCAGTCTTCCCAGTCTCTACACCTGGGTTCCCACTTTCCCCTCCACTTAGACTACCTGCCCCTGGGCCTCATGAAATCTCTTATAAAGTCCAGGTCATATGCCACTTTCCCACTAAGCATCCTCAGATCTATCCTAACAGTCATCTTTCTGTCCTCTGAACATCCAGAGTACTTTGTTTATACCTATCCTGTTGTAATTATTACATGTGGCACTTATTGTTTATATGTCTGTCTTATCTCTTCAAGATAATACAGCCTCAGGGAAACAAGAAATGCTACTTACTTTCATTTATCTTTCTCAGAATACAAGTAGATTCCACATAATAGATATTAAATGATTGCTTACTGAATTTATAAAATCGAATTAGTCAAAACCACCAAGAATAAGCTTGCAGTCTGACGAAAATCAAATTTATTGGCTTGTGGAGAGAGTGGGAATTCCAAAAAACCGTAGAATTCCCTTGACTAGAGCAAAGAGGGAGCAAATTTTTTAAAAATTAAGTTTATTGAAGTGACATTGTTTAATAAAATTATATAGGTTTCAAGTGTATAATTCCATAATACGTCATCTGTGTATTATATTGTGTGTCACTACCCAAAGTTGAATCTCCTTCTGTCACCACATACCTGACCTCCTTCCTCCTCATCTACCTTCCCCACTGCACCCTTTCCGACAGGGAGCCACTTTTCAGGTTGGGTTTCTACTGAAGTATTCTTGAGAATCTTATGGAAGGAATGACTAGTTTTGGATTGGCTGCTTTTTCTGAGGTGAGATTAGAAGTGGGCATTAACTAGGCATTGTATGCTGTCAAAGTTTAGACCCAGGTGGTTTAGCAGCAATTGAATATTCTTGATAAGAAAAGAAAACAGCAAAGTGGGTCTGGGATGACACTGGTAAAAGTAAGGGGGTCCTCATGGCATTCTGTAACTGCTACACAGCCTGGGAGGAAGCAGTGCATTCTGGTTGTAGTATTTGGCTTTTTCTGTGCCCGTCCTCCTAAGCTGGATCATGGTAAGGCTGCTTTCTCATCTTTTCAGTCAGCTGATATTCATTCTTTCTGTCTAGGACAGATGTTGACTCTTACAAATAAGCAAGTGAATTAAAAAGTATACATAGGAAAGATACCTTTATTTTTCTGAGTTATTACTTAATAAAATAGCTAGAACCCGAAACTAATAATTTTCAATGGTTGGGAGAATATTCTCCTTGTTCTCAGTAGTTTAAAAATGAATCTTCATGCACGTATAAGTCTCAAGTCAATTGTCTACACTTATTTTTACTTTTCCTTTGAGTGGCTTTTTTTTCCTTGTGCCACCAGATAATTCTTTTTTTATTCAATTCTCCCATCTTTGGCTCATTGTTCATTCTTTATATAGATATAGAGCTCTAGAGATGTGCTAAGAACATTTTCACAATTTCTTCACTTTCTTGTCCATCGCCCCATCTCTCAAACATCTTTGGCTTAATGGATCAGAAGCCTGGTTTTATGTGTGTTTGTGTATATATGGTATAAATAAATGCACGTTTACTCCCCATCTCCAAACACACACATGAAAAAGGGGTGTGAGACTATTTTTATTAAAGGTTTCCTTAGAGCAAAAACAAGTATAATCAATGCTAGAAATTGTTAAGCCATTTTCTTCTAAACCTGCAATCTTTAAAATTAGGTTAAAACCCTTTATGGCAGGCTTTTCCATGATATCTGTAGACACTGTGTTCTCTGTTGTTGAATTTCTCATGGCAGCGGTTTTTAAAAGGTACCAGATTCCATCCATTCCAGGTTACTTTCCCTCATTCCTTCTGAATGAACCCACTAATAAAACCCCTAAAAATTTATTATTTTTTCTTTAAATGGATACCACAGCTGAAATCATATATTATTTGGCTCAATTTAAACATTAATGTTTCTTCACCTGCATTTATCAACCTGTCTGCAACCAGAATGTTTAAAAACAACATTTTTTTTTTAAATGACCTCACCATTTTAGAATTCACAAGGAGAGGTGTTCCATTAGCAAAGTGCTCAATTTCTGATTCAATAGAACAAGGTAATTTGTCCTAAAGTAGAAGCCTCCCTTCCTAATTTTGTTGAATGTTACCTGGGCAGCCCTGGTCGCACATCAGAGAGAGAGCATGTCAATATTTTTGGTGTGTGCTATATATCAGAATGTGATTATAATCATTATATCCCTATTTGCATTTCTCTGGCTTTCTGTTTTCTTTTTAATTGGGTTATAAAACAATTAGTTAACACCATGTCTTTTTAGAACTCCCCAAGTGGGCCAGGAGTTGTTTGTTCTCGCTGGACCAGTGGGGGAGGGGACCCTCAGGAATCTCATTTTATTTACAGCAGGGTGAAGGTCAGAGAGAAACAGTTTTTGTTCTTGTGCTGTTGCTTTCTGTTGTGACCTCTCTTGCATTGTTTGGCTTCCCTGCTCCCCCTGTGCTTTGAAGAGCCGCACACCAGGTGTTCCTGTTCTGAATTACACATGAAAGAACTTCATCCCTGGACTAATTAACTAGTAAACTGTACCCCCTCTCCCCTGGGTTTAATTGATGCTGCTTTTAAAAGGGGAAGGCAGCTTCTCACCACCACCACCACCACCCCCGCCCTGATTTCACACTGCAGTCATCTCTTCTTTTTCTTTCTTAAATGTAGAGTACCTTCCAGATGATTGTGACATCTAGGTGAGGTGCCAGAATCAGTAGCGTAGTTCATAAAATGATTACCTTGGATGAAAGGAGATGACACCAGACTTTCCTTCATGACTTTTTAAAGCTGAGCATGTGACCTTCTCCAGGGAGTGAGTAACACGTCCTGAGTGATCTACTTGTTCGCAGTAGCAAGACCCAGAATCTCATGAGTAGCTTTCTGCATTTGATTTTATATTTTATTAAAGCAGAGCTGGAAGCCACTATGCCATCCAATGTTTTCTATTTTTCTTTGCAAAATTGAAAATATTAGAGAAATATTAAAATCAATAACATTAGATGTTATATAATCCTGTCTTCCAGGATCACAATGCTAGGATTTTTTTATTTTTTACCTACCAGGGATCCTGGTCTCCTGTGAGCAGTTTTCTCTGGGCATTGACATGTGTTCCAGGAAAATGCAGGGCTAGCTGCATGTTTCATGCAACAGCCTGTTCTTTCTTTTTTTCCTGTCCTCTCCTTTAAAGTGCCTTATATTTTTAAGAAAGTTAGAATTTACAATTTTGTTTAATAAATTCTGTAACTTTTTCCATCATCGTCTGATTGTGATAATATTGTTGGTTTTTTTTTTTTATTTGTTTGATTTCTAAAGCTAGACTTAAAATATTTATAGTCAGTCATTATGTGTGAGGGCATTTTAAAATGCTCTCTATAAGAATAATTACTTATATAAACTCTATAACCCCTTGAATAATTTTTATAACTATGAGAATAGTTAATGTATATTTGAAAGTTGCTAAGGAAGTAAATCTTAAAGTTCTCCTCATGAGAAAAAAATATAACTGTATAGTGATGGATGTTAACTAAACTTATGTGGTAACCATATTATAATATATACCAAAAAAAGAGAGAGAGAGAGACAATTATTTCTCTATAAATTTGCCTTTCTGGGACTGGTTCTTAAAAGTCCAGCTCAAGAAGTAGATATTTCTGATGCAGTTATCTCCTTAATAATTTAACTTTAAGACACCTCCCTTTGTCTTTTACTTGTTTTCCATGTCATATGAACACTGGTTGGCATTTGTTATTCTGGTAGCAACTTCCAGAACAGAATATGAGTGACAAAATTTTTTTTTAATCATATAATTATTTCTCTTAAGTGTTAGTTAGAAAAGCTTTTTTTTTTTTTTAATAAAATGCCTTAAACCTTAAAAAAAATCAGTCATCCTGTTGGAAAACTTTGCTCTATACCTGAAGAATTTACTTATTGGATTGTACAATAGGTACATGTGATAAGATTAGAGAGTTTAAAAATTTTACTCTGACTTTTAACGTTGCTTAATTGAAAGCTACTCGAGAATAGGTGGTGTCTGTTTCTATCATCTCTGTATCTTGGCCCATAGTAGAATACTTTGGTACACGTGTGATCAATACTTGTTTGTTTAATGTAATCGAATTAAACTTTTTTTTTAGCTTTTTACTTAGCCTTGTGTGTTGAAAAGAGCCAGGAATGCAAACTTGACAGGGAGGTAGAGCAAATAGTCTTTCTTAAATTATTAACTAAGATGTGGTAATGTTCCTTGAGTCCTTTAAGACTTGAGTGAGTCTGAATTAGCCTCTGGTATGAGAGGGAAAAATATTTTTAAAAAATGCTGAGAATCTAGTTTATTGTAGACAAAATGTGGTAGTAGTGGATTTATACTCAATAATCCTGTGAAGTCTGAAAATACTCGTTTTAAATACAGACACAATTTTAATAACACAGATGTGTACCACTTTCTCTCCCTCTCTTTTTCTCACATATCCGACACATGGTAATCACATGAATTTATACTGTATGCCATTACTTACATAGTATGCAATTTTTAAGTATAAATAATAGCAGCTGCAGATCTTATCCACCTGATATTCACTTCTGTTGTACATTTTCATCTTCTCTATAGTCTTACAGTGAGATAATAAATATCTATAAAGTTAATGCCTAATATTTAAAATGTTAGTTTAATGATGCATTTCAATATCAAATGGATAACTTTTACTTTGTGAAATGGAATCAAATGTATAGATAAATAAATTTAATGAATAATAATTGAACTTTTACTTATATGATATATACAGTACTAGATTCTGGGTTTTGAAAAATGCATTAGATATATTTCTTACCCTCTAGAATCTCCCAGTCTGATGTCGAAGAATACCATGCAAATAAAACCATGTAATACATTGTCATCAATACTGTAATAAAGACATTTAAATAATATGACAGATATACCCAGAATAGTTAACTCTGAAGACATTAAAGTTTTCAGAGGCAATATCACTAGAGCCAAATGTTGAATGATGACTTTTTAAATGCAATTCGGGGATTTCTAGTTTAATGATAATGCTTAACTGGGAATCAGAAAGAGGTATATGTTTGAGGAATGGAAAATAAAGAGTCACTGGTAGATATGCTGATGTTAGTGGTTTGGGTCACCCAGAGAGAGAGCTCTAGGTAAAAATAATGGAGCTGGCATTCAGAAGAGAAATTGCATATAATACATACACAACACACACAGACGCATATACACACACACTTTGTTGTCTTTGAGGTATACTTGCTAATTGAAGAAAGCCAGGAGTTAAACAAGTTGGCCCATGCAGAATGTGCAGGGGCAGAAGGATGATGTCCACCTGGAAGGGGCCAGCAAAAGGCAAGGAGGAGACAGTATTGGCCAGAGTTGTGAATGCCTAAGATAACAGCAGTCCCCACCTCCTTTCTCTTCTCATTAAGGATCTGGGAAGTGTGCCTGGCTCACTTTCTCCTTTTTTTTTTTTCTTCTCTGTCACCTCTATTTCCACAGTCATTCGTTTGGGAAAATATACATTTCTCTTTCTTTTGCTCTCCTTCCCAACAGATCATCCTTAACGAACTTTTATTATTTGAAATAAAATATCCACATATGATTAAGTTTAAAATTTTTGAACTCCAGTGTCCAGCAGATTGGCGTGGATTCAGGTTATATGAGACCTTTATAGAACATGTTTTTTTTTTTTTTTTTTTTACTATTTGCTCCCTCTCTTATTCAGATAAACAGATTGTTCTTAGCTTTGCATGTTCTTTCCCAATATGTATCTTACTCATTGGAGTTAAATAGACTTTCAGAAGACATAGTGAGCCGCACACATTATTCACTCTAGGCTTGGAGTTTTCTTCAGTGATAACCTAACGTAATCATTTTATTGAAGCATCTGAAATGTATCAGCTATATATTTTTCACACCACTGGTTTCAGATATGCTATTTCCTGCTCCTTGGTTATATTTTGAACATATTCCATAGTTATCTCTCCCCATCCTATTCTTTTGTTTTCTTGCCTCTCCCAGAGGCACAAACACGCATATACATAGATTTTGTTGTCTTTGAGGAACAGTGCTAGTTGAAGAAAGCCAGGAGTTAAACAAGTTGGCCCATGAGGAATGTGCAGGAGAAGGATGATGTCCATCTGAAAGGGACCATCAAAAGGTGAGGAGGAGACAATACTGGTCAGAGTTGTGAATTCCTAAGGTAACTGCAGCCCCCACCTCTTTTCTGTTCTCCATAAGGTATAGAGATACCTTAAAATCTGTTAACAGTTTCTTGAGTATCCTTCCAGATATATGCTATACACATGCAATCTTAAGCGCACCCATGCATACACACAAGTTTGTGCATGCACATAAACACACAAATCTATTTTATTAGAATTTTTACTCTGGGCATTTTAGAATTATGTAAAAAAAATATATATACATTATATATACATGTACATACACGTGTGTGCATGTGCACATGCGCGTGCACACACGCACACACAATTCTGCTCTAAAACAAATGAACAAAAACTCCCAACTAGTGTGTTGGCTTTCCAACTTTTTAACCTTTGATTTTAACCTTTAAAACATTTTACTTAATATCATTTGGGTTCTCTTTATTCAACTTATCTCCTATATAGGTTAGAACTCTTTCAGTCATAGTGAAATGAATTCAGCTCAGATTAACTTCAATTAGTTTGATTTTAAAACCCTTTTTGACTTTACTTCTATTATAGTTGTTTCTGCTCTGATTTTTGACTAGGGTTCAGGCTTGAGCTCAGGCTTCCTCCACACTAAAAGTTTCAGTTCTCCATGAAGAAGGGAGAGGCACTCTGTGTGCAATTCAAAAAAAAAAAATGTGGACAAGCCTGATTTGGATATATACCTATCCACATACAATTTTTCTGTGGCCAGTAAGATTACTAGGTACAGAGCCAGGCATGGGCCATGTGTACACCCAAACCATAAGTGTAGGAGAGGAACATCCTGATAGAGAAAAGGAGGCTTCTGTGACATGAAGAAAGGATAACATGCTGGGCCAAAGAAATGTGTAGCTTGCCCACGGCATCCCTTTAAAAAGATTAGTAGAAGGTACATTAGTCATGACAAAAATGATATTCCTATTGTACTGAATTGGTTTTAACATATAAAGACTAAAGCTGTTAATATGTTGCTAATGACTAGAAAGGGTATATTCAACTGAAAAGGTGGGTAACATTCCTTCAAAGGAACCTTCATTATGGATGTATTTTCAATATTTTCTCTAAATTATTCTTTGCTTTAAATTAGTGTCATCCATTCTACTGATTATACCCATTATAATTACAACGTGAAGTTAAGTCATAACTGAATGTTTGTAAAGATTATAAGTTGTCAGATGTTCTTGTAAATATGTATAATTGTGTTTAAATCCATCAAAAAATTCCAGTACTTCTGTTTGAAAATTATATCTTGATGCTTTCCTATTCTTTTGTAACTGCCATCTCTTTCTTCTGCCATTTTTCTTCTGGACTCTAGCAATAGTTTCCCAACTGGTCACTCTGCTTATCCCCTTGCCCCACTCCCACAAATCTGTTCCTCACAAAGCCCAAGTGATACCTTTTGAATATAAATTAGATCATTTGATAATCATGTAGTTTTCTGTTTAAAGCCCTCTTCTGACTTCTCGCTGTCACCAGAACTAAATCTAAGTTCTTTGCCTTGACCAGTAAGGTCCTGCAGGCTGTGGCTTCTGCTTACCACTGTAACTTCACCTTGAACCACTAACCTCTCATTGATGAAATTGAAACCACACTACCATTCAGTTTGAGGAACAGGTCAAAAGCTGTCCCCAAAACACGGCCTTTGGGTATGCTGCTCCTGCTGTGCTGAACTGCCTCTCTCCCACACCCACCCACCATGTCTGGCTTTCTTTCATCTTTCAGGCTCTGCTAAAATGTCAAGTTTAGAGAATTCTTTACCCTATCTAAATAGTTTCCAGCCTTTCCCCCGCCCCTCTGGCTTTTTACCATGCTTGTTTCTTTCATGTGCTTACAATTACAGGATTTTGTGTCATCATGTTTACTTGTTTATTGCCTGTCTCCCCCACCAGATTCTCAGTTTCATGAGAGAAGAGTAAAGGCAGAGCCTGTTTCTTCACAGTGTACTGTTAATATTTAGCACAGTCATTGGCACATAAATTTTGCTTAGGAGCTAATTACTAAATGACTAATGGAATGAATTTAGTAATCTATTAAAAAAGCCATCCATTTGAGAATTAATTAAAAGTATTCTTCTATATGATAATAATAATAATAGGTGGAGTAGAACCCTGAACTACAGCAGCAGCAAACACTGCTAAAAAGAGAAAGGAAACTCATCAAGAGGAGGGACGAAAAACCTCCCCCCAACACAAAAAAAATCCAGGGAAGTTATTCAAGACTGGCTGAGGATTGTAGAAAGAAACATAAAATTGGTTCAAAGGGTAAAAATTATCTATAATAAAGCATTTTTAACCAAATCTCAGGAGATTGTGTTGGGTGTCTACCAAAGAAGGTCTTATTTCTCATGAGGAAAATGATACGCTGCCATGGAGACTCTGGGTTAATCTGAGGGCTCCAGGGAGCCACTGATGTAAAAATTAGAGCAAACAAGACAGTGTTACCTATAATGCACTCACTTTTCTACGTGCTTGGTTTGGTACTCAAACTTTCTGAGTTAGACTCTGGTGGCACTGGAGCCAGGGTACCAGGCATGTATCATACGCAAAAGGGAGTGGTGGTATTTTTGTCTCACTGGAGAGGGACGCTGAGGAGACTGAAGAGTTTAAGTGCCTTGCCAATGCTGTGGCATAAAGATGAAGCCTTTTTTCATTTCTACACTGTGGCAGCAGGAGTGATAACAGAAGTATGGAGGAGAAGCTTAGGAACTTTCCTACACTCTGCCTCAAAGTCACTTAAAAATGAATCTGAAAATACTGATATTTAGAAGATTTGTGGCTGTGACTTGATTACATTAATAAGGCAATGAATTAAGCTAGGTACCTAACTTATATTTGGTCTTCATTTGAAAATATTATATTTAATTATAATGTACGATCTCGTGTTAAATCCATTTGTAATATACACCTGTCATATACTATTTAATATAAGCATAAACCATAAAACTAATTTGTTGAAGCATCCCTGAGGTGCCTTTTAAGATTAGACCTGAAGTAAGATGTAGTTAAATGAACGATGGGAGGAAAAAAGAAAAGAATTTCATATGAGGAGTAGATTGTGTGAAGGTAGAAAGTGAGATGAGTCAACCCATCATGGGCAATGACTCCAGGGGGAGCAGTAGGCTGCAGTCCAGAGAGCAAGGGGCCAGAGAGGAACAGAATCACAAGGTGGAGGGCTATGAAGGATTCTGTTCACATGTGTACAATTTTGGTAGAGGAGAGTCATGGGACTTATTTTAGCTAGGGAATGAGTGGGTCAGATTTGCATTATAAACAATGTTTCTATAGCTTATTTTATCAGTTGAAACAGAATTTGCTAGGGGGCTGAATGGGATGGTGGGTAGGGATACAGAGAAGTGTCAGATTAAACACCTCCTAAGTCATATAGACTGTGAGGGACATAGTTATTAGGTGAAGAATAGTGTGGGGTGATGAGAAGAGTAAAGATAATTTCTTGGACAGCATTGTGCTTTGTGGTGCCCTTATGGAAATGAGAAATGTTAGCAAGGGCGTCCAAATGAAGGAATCCATTTTTGAGCATGTTGATTCTTTATTTTCCAAAAAGCATTCAATGGCAATGCTGAGGAGATATTTGAGTAAATGGGTTTTGAGCACATTATATGGGTTGAGGAAGAATATGGAGATTTTGAAGGCATTGGCATATAATACCATTAGTGGAAATTTAACAAATAGAAATGGATATAATTATCTAGTGAATGAAAAGAGGACCTGGAATACAGCTCTGAGGAAGTCTCATATCCAAGATTTGGCCTGAGGAGGGAATAGGGTTTACAGAGAAGGCTGAGAGACAGGAAGAGAACCTGTAAAGTGAAGTTTCCTTTAGCCCAGAGAAGAGAGTATATGGAAATGTGAAAAGAATGAAGAAAGTTCCAGTGACACCTTTCTCTCTTTGGAGGTAAAGTGATGTCTAAGAAAAGTTTACTTTTTAATTTTTGATTTTATGTTTTTAAGATGAAAGGTACTTCAGTTTGTTTAAGTGCTGATGGAAGGAAAGGGAGAGGTTAAAGTGTGCATATTGAAAATGTATATTCTTTTTACTACTACTCAGAGGTCATGATCACAGAGGGAAAAAGAGGAGCAAAACAAGACATAGATCTTGCTGGATGCGGTATATTACTACAGATTTTGTAGGTGCTTGTAAGTGTAGGCTAAATGACTAAATAAGTGTTTTGTATCTCAAGCTGAGGAAAAGAAAGAAAAAGGAAAAAGAAAAAGGGTTTTAAAAATATGAGTGATTGGGATTCAGGGTGAGAAAGGGAGGTGAGGAGAAGGGTGGCAGTGAAGAATAAGCCTGCGACTGGTGTTTCCTAATAGGGTTGGTGCTTATGCCTTCGAGATCTTTATAGCCCTTGTAAATTGCTCTGAAATTCCTTGTCTAGGAAATTTTGACCTATGTAATAAATCCATGAAAAGAAATTTTACAATGGGGAATTGTGTTTGCATTAAAAATAAGGGTTTTTATATATTTATGACCCAGAATTAAAAGTCAGTCTAATTTTAATGTAATTCATTATCCTCTCTATTAGAAAAATTAGCTATATTTATAATCATCAGAAAATGTCTCTCATCTTTCTTTCACAGAGATTCCCTTTGTTTTTAGAGTTCGAGGAAGTCTATGATATCACTCCATTATTCAGAATAGAATCTGGGTGAAAACAAAACCCTGCTTTACACATAAGAGTATGTCTGAATATGTGTCCAAAATACTACCATGTATTTATGGTTATTCTTCATTTCTTATATGCTGAATGACTAAATTATAATAAAGGCTGAATAACCCCTTTTAGATTTAGCAATGATAGTGGCTATCTTTGAAAATATTTTATTTCAATTAGTCCATTAGTCTCCAGTGGTGACTAGTGGTGAATGTAGGACTCTAATTCTTTTTTTTTAAGTAAAAGACTTTTGACCAAATTTGAATTATGCTGAAATCTTGGGGATCTATCCAAAATAAAATCCATTTTTGTTCTATTTCACAATATTCCACAAGTTATTTATGGAAGAAGACTTGCATGATAGAAGGTGATTTAATGGATGCTATTTTCAATGAGACCTGAACTTTTAGGTGGTTCTTTTTGCTGAAGAAATTACTAAGGTGTCCCAAGAGTTTGACTTTCACTCTTCTGTGAACTGATCAGTAAATGGTTTGGTGAGGAAAAGCCACACTCTAAATGTCCCAAGCTCTCATTAGAACAGACATGCCATATGCATTGTATGATTCTGGTTTCCAAGCAATTGATGTGCAGGAGGTTGCAAAGCAAAGTTTTTCTACCTTAACATTGAAATCTGAATTATCCAATAAGAATGGTTTGCGGCTGAGCAGATACATTATGTAAGGTTATTATGTGAGAGAAAAAGTATGAATACAAAGTGAATCAGGACAGTGATGTGGGGGAAAAGGGAAGATGAAGATACTTTTTTAATTAAAGAAAAATAGCATACGGAATTTAACAAGAGTCTATTACTGTTATAGATTTTTTATAAAATGAAGCTCTGCACAAGTATTTTGCCAGCCATTTGATTGCATTTTTAAAATCAGCATAACTTTATAAACATTTTATCACAAGAAGGATGATAGTGTTCGTTCAGGGAAACTCCTGAACTTAGCATTCAACTTCTGGAAGGACATAGTATGAAAGAGGAGGAATGAGGTTACTCACCCAGTTTGGAGTACCAGCTACTTAACTCTGGTCCTCAATGCAGTGAGGGATGTTTTAGAAAGAACATCTTTATATTCTGCGTGTCAGTAATGATGTGCAGTCTGTTTTTGTACACACAATTGTAATTTTTTCTCTGTTTGGAGCATGCCTGATATTTATGCCAAAATGATTTGTCATGAACTTATAATTAAATGTGAAGGTGGTACAAGGAATCAGAAGAAAAGGGTATATCTGATTGTAATGTATATTGCTTTTGAGATATGTTATGTGACTTACTGCAGCATACAGAACTTCTTTATAATTTTCTTGGATAAATGAACCAATTATCTGAAATTCAACCTCACGATGTTGAGTGATTATAAAAGAACTGCAAGTGAGCTTTAACGAAAGGAAGTGTTTGGGAAGGGCACAAGTTAAAGTTGCTTTTCTATTCGATGTAATTCAGGGAATTTTAAAAAGAAAGAAAAAATGTGTTTTTCCTAACTATATCTATTTCTGAGGTGTAATGACAAATGTTGTGGTATTGTTTGCTATTTTGAATTAGTTACCTCTCTATTTTGTTCATTAGCATTGGTAGATAGAGTCTACTTTTTATGAAAGTACTTGTTTTCAACAGAGAAACAAGAGAAACATCCAGCAGGATGCTGATAGGTTAGAAGAAAGGGGCACTAAGGGGCACTTTGTAGGTGATGCCTTTTGACAGGATAGTTTTCCATATACCTGGGTAAGACCAGAAGAGGTACATAGTCACTGATGGACCTAGTCATGACTACCCTGCTCTCTTTCAGTCATGATTCTATCTAAAACTTGCAGGTCAAATCTTGGTTCCTGTTAGTGAGCATTATGCTTAATCTTTCACCTTGGTTGACATTGAACTTTCCTCTAATGGCTTCACAGCACCCCAATAGCAGTTTCTCAGCTCCTTAAGTAAACATCACATTACTTCAAGTTAACATCACATTGTGTCCTTGAACCAATTTTTCTGGAGAGTTTTATTCTGCTGACCTCTAATTCACTTAGAGAAATTGCTTTAAAGAAATTTTATTTTTTTATAGTTTTCAGAAAAGAAATGTAAACAAAACCTCAGTAACACAAAGAGTAATAGTTTTCCTCACTGAGCTATTCCAAAGGTTTTTATGCCTTATAATGTAAATTAAATATCTAGTAGTACTACATTAATTTTGCTAAATTACTTAATATCTTATTTGTCCTACCTCGGTGTATTTTTAGGGTATAGATTACTTTTAAATATTCCAATCTTGTTCACTTTTGTCTTGTTGACAAAATATCAAAAGGACATGTAACGTTCCATGAAGGAACTACTGTGCTTGGGGTAATGATGTGCTTTAATCTGTGATGGCAGTCTGTCTTGAATCATAACCTTCCCCTTCTTAATGAACCAGACTTTGATCTTGTATGGATACTTCTGATGCCACTGTAAAGCAATTTAGAATTTTATAACTTTTAAAACTGAAAGAGGAACTTCCACATGAGGGGAGATGCCAAGAACCCCAGCTCCAGTGTTCCCCCAGGCCTAGGGGTCAGGTCTTTCCCTATGTTGTGATATATTCATAGAGCAGTAGTCATTGTCAGTAGTTATAAAAATTAATATGATGTGGAGCCATTTTCTAAAATTCTCTAAGTCCTTGATAGCTTATTATAAAATGTTGATGCCACAAAATTAAGTGTCTGTTTTGTAAGCATTTAAGCCCCGGAGTGAGGAAGGTAATGCCACTTGTGAATAGGACCTAGTGTAAGAACTCAGCTTTCTCAAAATTTTTGCCAAGTTGGTGCTCAGTTCTGCTCTAGGCCCAGACTTCATGTTAGGGGTAATTGGAATAATGGGGATGCTGTGAAAATGGAGAACATCAGCATCAACCAAAGGGTGCAGTTAATTTTTCTTATGTGTTGGATTTATTGTTACCCAGTTTTTTTTTATTTCTAAAGAAAAGTCAAAAGCCTAGATATTTATGAAAAATGGCCTGATTTTTAAATGTTTATCAAAAATGGAAGACAAAACTACACTGAAGACTAAACAAAACATAACTTTTAAATCTGATACGGTCGTTGGATTATTCATTTGATTCCTCTACCATAAGGAGAAATTGCAGGTATATTGTATTTCCATTGCTTTCAATTAGATATATTATCACTTTATTTAGTCTTAAGGTGACTAAAAGGTCAGTAGACTTTATAATACCTAGGAGAGGAGGTGTTGAACCCTCTATTTTTGAAGGTTATGTCATAATTTTTAATAATATCCTCTTTTTGTTCCAAATAAAATCATTTTGCTTTTTTGTTAGTTAGGTGATAAAGAGTTGGATAGTTTTGAAATAACAGTTTGAAATGTATTTTGGATAATAAAAACATTTTGCTATCTGGATCTTTTATCATTTGACAAATTTAGAAAAGTAATCAGTTTAAAGTGGTTAACATTTAGTAAGTACTTAATGAATATTTACTGAATTAAAAGAGGCCTTTTAAACAAAAATTATTTAATGTTGGTGAGGATATGAAGAAACTAGTTCAGATATTCTGCTGATGAAAATACAAATTGGCATAACCAGTTAAGAAACTGCTTAGCAGTATCAATAAAGTTGAACATATGAATCAATACCTGTAACTACAATTCCAATATGTAGGATATGTACTAAAATGTTCAGACTATCACAGCTTATAATAGCCAAACTAAGAAACTACCCTAATGCCTAAAAAATATAGAATGTGTAAATTATTTATTTTTAAGATGGAAAACTACAGAGTAATAGAAACATATTATCTGTAACTGCACACAACTAAATGTGAATTTCACAAGTATATATGCTAAATGTATGAGCCAAACATAAAATAATATATGCTGTATGATTCCACTTAAAGTGCAAAAATTGGCAAAGCTTATCTATGCTGTTTACGAAGCAAGAATAATTATTACCCTGGGGATATTGGTAACTGGAAAGGAATACAAGGGGATGGTCCTGGTAATGTTTTAATTCCTGATCTGGATATAGGATTTCACAGATATGTTCAATTGTTACAGATATCAAGCTGGACATCATGGCTTGTGTACTTTTTTCTATATATATTATCTTTTAATGATATATTAAAATGAAAAAGTAATAGGTCTTTTGAATTCAATGAAATAATTATTTGTGATAGAAGGAAATATATTTATTTTCAATATTCTCTAGTATTTTATTACCTACTTTAATGTAAAATAGGATAAATTGAATATAGTAGATTGTTAAATGTAGGTACTCTATAAATTATTGTTTTATATAATTACATTTAAGGTATGATTCTTACCAAGTTCAGAGATGTTTTTAAGAATCTGCATTCACTTTACAAAATTTGAAAAGTTACATGTAACCTCCAATGTAAATCTGCTAGTATAGATACTGCATGCCTGATATAATGCCTTTTATTTTTTAATAATTTCTCATGATGCTCGATGGTAAATAGATATAATGATGCAAAGTAGTTTTTATAAAATGAGAAATGTCTATTTAATTTTTTGTCTGCTTTGAAAGTTAAGGAATTTTAGATTTGTTACACAGGGCACTACACCCAGAGGAAGTTTCCCCAGATTGTACTTACTCCCTTAATAGTTCCTGAAGGAATAGTCCTTTCAAATAACCAAATACTCATTTAGTGTCTAGCGCTAGAAAAAAATACCAACTTATATTTAAATCATAGACTAAACTCAGATTTTTTAGAATTGCATATGACCAAATATGATCACAGAATAATCCCTCCTTTCCCTCCTCCCCCACACCCAATGAGGAAACACACCAGAAATGTTAAGGGATATGTCTAAAGATATATCATTAGTACTTCTCAGTAATAGACCAAAATTCTCCACTATTTTTAAATGTCCTTCTTTTCAGTCTCCAGAGAACATTCATGTGCATAATCTCAGTTATTGCTAGTACTAGTAGAAACACATTCATGTAATTTAAAGTCATTCTTGTATTATCTGTCAAGTGCCTGTTTGCAATAACCCTACATTGGAATTGGTATATTTTTCTGTTATGTTATTCTCTTTAACACTGTAGATGCCTTGATGAAGGAATAATGTAGGTCAATTAGATCCTATTTTACTTCGAGCTTTTTCAGGTTTGACCAAATCTAATGTCTGCTTTTATCTGCAGGTGAATTTTTCTGCCCACAATTAAATAAACACAATTATTGATGAATAGGATTTCCCAGGGTTTTAAAAAAGGATCTGCGATCATGTCAAGTAATCTCATCTAATTGTTTTGATATTATCAAGATGTTTAATAACCTCTGATAATTTATTGTCTATCATTAAGGGCACTGATAGCTGTGTGTGCCAATGATTTAAAGGTAAGGGCCTAGGAATTTTTTATTTTTAGATAATTGAATCAGGTTCGAGCACAATAATGCCCAGCACATCATATCATACACATCTCATATCATCATATAATATATACATGTACATACACACATACATATACATAATATTGCTTTATATATGTACAACTTAAATTTTTAAATGTTATCAAAGTAATGCATAACATCTGATTTTAAAAAATCACATAGTACATATTAGCATTTCTGTATCTTACCACATCCATAGATATATGGATTTTTCCAGAGGCAGACATTTTTATTTTATTGTGATTTCTTCTCCATAATTCCAAATCCAGAATTTTTAACCTGGAGTCGATGAATAGGGTTCAGGGACTCTGTGTGCTTGGAGAGGGGGAACATTTACATCTAAATTAAAATTTAGCACAGACAACAACCTACAGTAGTATTAGCTGTACTGTATGACTTTATCAGTGATAGAACTCAGAGATATTTTTATGTGACAGAAATTTGTTGCAAAAATCTATCTTGAAATATAATTTATATTCATCTCTACTTCCAAATTAGATCTTATTTAATGCATTAATAAAGAAGCATACCTGTTGTTATATCACACATTTGTTTAGCATTTGTGTATTTCAGTATCATTTATTTAAAACTCTTTGCTGTAAATATTGTGTGTATACACCACTGTTTCTTGATTTATCAAATTTAGGCATTTGAGGCATTTTCTGTTATAGAAGAGGATTCAACTCATCTATGACATTCTCTCACTCTTCTTTCTCCTATTCTTTGACATGGTTCTATTACTTTGCTTCTTTATTATTTATCTTTCAAACTTAAGGATCTACTTCTACTTTAATTAATATTCTTATTAATATCTCTTGATGTTCCATCTTATTAAAGGAAGGTATTAGCATCCCTATCCCTTTCTTTGGTTTTCAATTTCTGTCATCTGTACTTCTTAATTAACAATGTCAAATATGACGATGTTTGCATTCTGTCCTAAAAACATAATGGTATTCTGAAAACATAATTAAATTCTAATTATTTATCTGGGTGTCAATTCTAAAAGTTTAAGATTAGTAAATAGTATTTACCTTGTTATGACTATGCAAATTTTCACTATACATCTAGGAAGAGAAATTTTCATGTTTAAGTCTTCGTTTTTCATGTTGAAGTTTCTAATTGTTTTTCTTTTTCTTTGTTTGTGTATTTCTAAGTTTTGCTTTATCATATCTTCAATTTATTCAAACTCTTTGGTATATCACTTATTTTAGGAAATACCTTTCTCCTGCATAGAGTTTTTTGTTTGTTTGTTTTTATTCCTGGCAACTCCCATTTCTGAACTCTCCTTCTGACTGTCCTATTCACATTGTTTTTTAGCCTTGTTGCAGAGCTTATCAGGGTACATCATTCCACTTGTATTTTTGTTCTATTCAATCTCTAAGCCTATCCTGGAATAGAAAAAAAAAACTTCAGCCCATTCATTTTTAATTTTTAATTATACTTTCTTTTTTTCTGATACTTTATTAATCATAGAATCTATCATTTTTAGTATGAAATTATTATTTTTTAAAAATTTCTCTTTCCTTAATTATATGTTTCTATTAGAATCTTTTTCTTTTTATTTGCTCACTTTTTTCATGACTAAATCTTTCCTCATATATTTACTGATTCTTGATTGCCTATACAAAGTTGTAAAGAGAGGTCGGCTCAGGTCTGTACATCTGGACAGAGCTTGTCAATAGGAAAGTTTTACTGAGGAAAAGGATCAGATGGCCAGCAGCAAACTAAATTCTCCTCAGTTCCTCAAACAAGAGGTCTTTTTTTGGAGGATTGTCAATCTCATTAGCAAACATCCTTTTGTTTCTTGCGTGAGAGTTTGGTATATTGCTGAATTGCAGGCAATGAATTTGTATGTAGGGATGAAGCAAATGAGTAGGGATTTGAGCCGTTTAATTGTCAAGTTTTCCATTTCATATTTCCTTCTTACCTTCCATGTTGGCTAGAATTTCTAAGTCCTGAACCTTTCTGAAGTGGAAAAGGGTACCCTGTTACATATTCACTTGTAGCCCTTCTATGGCTCTTCCAGCTTGTAGTTTTCTCTCTGGTTTTGTGTCATTCTTTCTCCCACACCTTTTCATTGTCCAGAAATCTGCTGAAAAATCTTACCCACTGATCATTCCATCCCATATTTTTTATTGTTTTGCTTTTAAAAAACTCTTTATAATTCATCTCAGTGGTGTCTCTGAGAGATTGGAGAAATCTTTCCCATAATCTTAAAGCAGAGGCCCTGACCATCACAGTATAATAATAAAAGTTTTATGTAGTTTATAATTGTTTGACCCAAAGGTATAACTTTGTATTGCATATCAAAACAAAATATTTTTATACAGTTTAATGTATATAACTCTCCTCAGAAATATACCTCAAAATGGTAAAACAGAAAAAGATTATATTTAATTTGTTCTAAACTTTATTAAGGATGTTCACCATTTCAAAGCTCACTTCCCCTTATGATACTTGAATTACCAAATAACAATCCAGTTGTATCAATATGTACTTTTACCACTGAATTTTTAGTGATTCTACATACAGTTACAAATATCTGACTAGATCATTTTTCTTCCAGTGCAGACATATTGATTATTTACATATTTGAACACATTATTGTATTATGAATTATTCCCTTTTTATTTTCTCCTTTATATTATAGTTTTGACATTATATTGATTTTGTTGAAATTAGTAACTGAGTGATTTACATTATTTATGACTTTCATTTCAGAATAGTAAGGGACAATAAAAATCTTTGTTTAAAAAATGTGTCTTGGGTCTGATAAGGTTGAGAAACAGTGATCTAAATCACAGACCTAATTTTTTACCTTCCAGTATTTATAAGGAAAATGGGAATAAAGTTTCAAATACTGAAAGAAAAAAAAGGAACCCTTTCCATTGATGCTTTTTTAAAGCAATGATTCAGAAACAAGTACCAAGAAGTGTTGGTATCCCTGCACGTGATTGTAAATCAACAACATTCTATCTGCCTGTTCCCTACTTGATGGAGTCTCACTTGGATGTTCTCCAGCACAGACTAATAAGCCTCTTCTATAAAGGACCAGAGAGTAGACATTGTAGGCTTGACAGGCTAGACCATTACAGCTGTGATTTTTTTATGCTGCCCTTATAGCATAAAAGCAGTCTTAGATAAGATACAAACAAGTGAGTGTGGTTGTGTTCCAATAAAACTTTATATATAAAAATAAACAGCAGACTGGATTTGGCACCCAAGTCATAGTTTTCTAAACTCTTGATCTTTGTGATTATCAAGTCTTTCAGTCAGTGGATTGTCATTAGTGATGACATTATTATCCATTTTAATAGCAAAACCATATAAACATTTTGACATATTTGCCCACATTTTGGTTGTTGAGCCATGGTAAACATGACTTTAGATATTTTTTATTCTACTAAAGGTTTCTTGTTCCCTTTTTGATTCTTTTTTTGATAAGTTTAGCTACTTTATACATGGAAAGAAAAACACTACTGTTAATACCTTGCCATTCCTGGTGATGGCAAGACCCTCTGCAAAAGCTGAACCAAGAGGAGATCATTCCATTAAGAAGGAATGTAGAGGGAGTGGAAAATATCTACACTAGATTAACCTGAAATAATTAAAGGTCAAGGAAAAATAATTTATGAGTAATGATTGAATCTGTGATTAGTAAAGAAAAAAGAACGCTTTTGAGGGCCTCCTATGAGTCATTACATATTTGAAGAATTACCATGAAGAAGAATTCTAAGGTTTAATGGTGTTTTTTGTTTCAGCTTTGACATTTGAGCAAGAAAAGTATTTTAAAAACCACACACTTGATTAGAGGTTTACATATAAGGAACATCATGGTTGTAATAATCAGTAGGTGTCACAAGTCAACCTACTATCTGAATTATTGGAATTTTCAACTTTAAAATATGTGGACTTGATAAACATTGATTTTGAGCTAACCCAGACAGAAAACAATTTTGTTTCTCAATTATATGCACAGATTTACTAGGTATTAAAACAACTGATATATTAATGACTTTTAATGCTGTTATGCTACTAAAGTATGACTTTAATTATGGTCATTGTTTTAATTAGAGTAGGTAAGACCCAAGATTTGACAGGTCCAGCTCCTCTAATACATCACTCATGGGTCTCATTGTACACACTCTTCACTCCCTGCAGCACAAACGTAAATGGTGACTACCAACTTTGCCCTTCAATAGATGTTATCTAATGTTTAAAATATTCCGTGAAGCCCTTTCCAGATTTCTCTTGATGATTTCAAATTAGGAATGAGATTTGGTTATTGTAATGTTCTCACATGGTGGTGATTTTAACCCCTGCCGGATGGTTAGCCATTTCTTAAGACATTTTTGCTTGACACAACTGGGAGATGCTATTGACATTTAGAGAGTAAAGGCCTAGGATGATGCTAAATGTCTTGCAATGCACAACACAGTCTCCACAATAAAAGATATCTATCCCAAATTGTCAGTAATGCTGAGGTTGGGAAATTCTGACTTAATATAAAATTTAGGAAATAGGCATTTGAAATTCTTTGATTCTATATCATCTTAATGCTCATCAATGAGTTACTTTTTGTTTTCTTTATGGAGATAATGTGAAAATGGAATATTTCTCTGTGTATCTGAATCATAGGGAAATCAGTAGTTCTTAATGTTTCTTCCCAGGTCAGTCATCCATTTCTTAATCAAATATTTAATGAACACTTGATGTGGGACCTAGGCTGACTATACAAAACTGAGTAAGATAAGGTCTTAGTCTAGATCATAAAGTTGCCTGCATTATTGTTGTTCCCTATGAATTTTGCAATGTTTTGTTCCATGGTAGCAACTCCTTGGGCTTCATTCAAAGCAAAGATAAGCTTGTTGTGAATTTTTAGAAGCTTTATTTTCACTGGCAAGGGATTGGGACAAGATAGTTGATTTACAGAATCTTTAGTTGTATGTTTTTGCTTAAATAACATGTAGATCAAAACTATTAAAGATCTACTAGTGAGTGATACCTCATACGGGCAGAGGGATGCAGTCAATGAGTTTTGCCAGTTCCTTTAAAAATGTGAACATCACTATTCCTCTAATATAGTATCAGACAAAAATTTATTATCTGAAACTATATTACTAATACTAAATTAATGATACCATAATGATACTCTAATACTAAATTAATGATATTAGCATTAAAGAAAATTTGTACTATAGCATTTCTGAGCTTGTAGATGAAGATTTTCCAAGGACTCTGCTTCTGCCTTTAATTTTTGGAAACTAGGACATGGACTGTAGGCTTAGTTCCAAATGTGAAGTTTAAAATATTATCTTTTAAAAATGAACATAAAAATTGTTAACATTCAATATTATTAAAATATCTACCATTTATTCTATTGAAGTGATTATGTTGTTGTTTAAAACAAATTTTCTTTGTGCTATTAAGTGAGAAAATAAGAAAACACCTATAAAGAGACCAATCTATTTTTACTGTGTAATGATCCCCCTAGTGGATATGAGAAGCAGTGAGTTTCAGGATTTGCATAAAGAAGCAGGTGATTGTGGGTGAGACTCAGCTACTTGTTTCTCACTTTCAGAAGTGTTTTACAAGATCAGGACTGTCTTTACTACTTTTAATAGAGGAACTCACAGGGATTAAATTGCCTTTTTAGAAACCTTTAATGAGGCAGAAAGTGGTAGAAGTGCATAAGTCTTTAAAGTTAGAAAAAGATAAATATCTTAAACAAATATTAGAGTGATGCTTTTGAAGTTTTTCAAAACACCTTTTTGTAAAGAGAAGCATTTTACCAATTATTTTCTGTTCTTTTATTTAAATTGGCTAACTATTTTGAAGTAGTCAGGTGCTGCTATCTATCTGACCAGGCATTAGAAGATTTTTAAAAGCAAGAATAAATGTGAGGGAAAATTTATGATATGAAATTGATTACTTATGATGAAAGTGTTACTTAAAGCTATGCTATCAAAATAAGATGTTTAAGGCACTTACTTGTAGTATCTGTGTAATAAAATTTCCAAAATATAGATTCGTTTTAATTGAGTAAAACATTGTTATAGTATTAAGCCTACATGCTTCAAATATGCTACTATTCAGGACATTGGACACAGGACCAGGAGAATAGAGGAAAAGGCCCTGTGAGGTGGAGAAAACTTGAAATATTGCTAGCTCAAAGAGCTTTACCATGTTCTTTACCATGTTCAGATAAAAATACTGTTAATGATGACCACACAATGAACACAACATCAATAGGACATTATATTGCTTAAGCAAACAGTGTTATTACTTTTTTCCTTTGAAAAATACTTGTGTGCTGCATGGAACTGTTACTGTTCTGAGAAAGGTGACACTGAAGTAGGAAAATAGCCTGTTTCTTTCTACAGACTTAAACACTGGTAGAGGTTAGTACCCTGTTAAATAAGATACATTTTGCAAATGCAGTTTATCAAAAAGTCATGTTTGATAATAATAATTTTTCTAACATTATAAAATCTGTCTAAAATAGAAAATAAGTACATATGCTATGTGTATAAATATTGCTTTATTTTTGTATTTATATTGTAATGATCATAATTAATATGTTTTAAACTTTTTACTTTTTTTTTACTTTGGAAAATACCTACAGAATAACTACATAGCTAGCATGCTGACAGAAGTCAGTGATACAATGTGTGGGATATATATAGTATAATAAATGACATGTAACATCATTCAGGTAATGAGAAGTTTTACAAGTTTGGCTTGATTTATTGAAAAGAAAACCACATTTTTCAGTGATTAACATTCTTTGATGACAATAATGATGATGCATGAATTGGATGAGGAGATGGGAAACAAGAAGATAAAAGGATGGAAAATCTATAATTAACAAAAAACATACACAAACAATAATTAGTGTAAGTGAAATATATTTCTGCAGAATAAAAATGGAACAAAGTGAACAATGAAAATCAGGGACAATTAGGGTGGATGTAGCTTGGATCACAGAAATGGTGAAAGGCAAAAGATAATGTAATGCAACTTATGCATAGAAACAATGGAAATCTGTTCAAAAGCTCTTTTAAAAGGCCTCCCCCTCACACATGTCGTATCCTATTCTGCCTTTTCCTTAGCATGTTTTCTTTACTATTTCTAACTAACAAGATGCTTGAGGAAAATAAACACTTGACTTGATTTTCAAACTTTATTTGCAGCTCTGCCACATCTTATTTTGAATAAGTCTATATAGTATATGGATTTACTTAAACATTCACTTGGCTTTGCCTTTGAGTGGACTGTTGTTCAAATTGCCTGATTTTTAAATGTTACCATAGTGATTAGTAGTGGACACTGACATCTTTCTCTTTTTAATTAAGGAACAGATGCAGGTAAAGCTGATCTCTCAGTGACCCTCTTTAAGCTGGCATCAACACATTGATTGTTTTCAATTCTTTTCTCTCTCCTGCAATCTTAGCTTTGTCCTTTCTTCATGTCAAGGTCTCCATCCACTTAGGTTAAAGATGCAAGAACTCTTTTTAAACCTTTCCTTTGGGAACTTTATCTTAGAATAAAATAGACTTCCACTAAACACCAATGAAACACTACGTGTGTGTGTGTGTGTGTGTGTGTGTGTGTGTGTGTGTGTGTGTTCCTCCCAACAAGATAACCCAGTTTTCTTTATTTAAAATTCAGTGATGTTTGAGTGATAGTTTTAAAATTCTGTTTATCCTATAAAGACCATAAATATGTCTACTTCCACACTTATTTAAAGAAAACCAAATGCCCTTTCACACTCAATTATTTACTAACAATGTATATTTAGAAAGTTTAAATGATGTAATCAACACCATCATTCTTCCTTGGGCGATAATCTCCTAAACTACACTAATATCACAAGTATGTATTCAGTAATTTACATGCATGGTACTGTTTTAGGTGTTTTTTTTTTTTTTTCAAATAAGGAGAGTTCATGCCCCAGAGATGCTTATTGTTTGTATATGAGGCAGACTGTAGTGAGTATTTTAACCAAGGTGTAACAAACATCTCTGGGTGGAAGAAACTAAAATTTCCTGGCCAGATTAGAGACAGGGATTAATAGTTACCCAGTAGTCAGAGATACAGGCAGAGTGCCACAGGGCAGCATATGCAATAAAATACTTGTCCTACCTAATTTTCATTCATTTCACTTAGAGTTGTGAATATTAACTCAATACTTTTTGGATTCTTCTTTGTCTTATCTCAATTTTAAGGCTATTTTGTCTCATTTAATTTTTGTATCAGATATCATTGATGTTAGAGACTAGTTAATCAAATTGATCATCTCTTTTAGGGTATGTCTAATTTCTTTTATGCATGTTAAATAACATGGATTCCCATGCATTTTTTCTTATGATTTCAACCCTTTGACTTGTCTCTATGATTTTTAGCAGATATTTTTCACATTTACATTTGCCTCATTCATCTAGAGGTCATGTGTACTGTGATTATTTTCCCAATAGAATAGTTTGGTCTGTAAGTAGGCACAAATCACATTCACTTACACAATTTTCAAACAATGATTGTGAAGTTACTTTTTTCTTTAAATCAACATATCAACGTTTAATTTACTCACAATTAACTGCACTTATTTAAAGCTTATAATTCAGTGAGTTTTGAAAAATGTATATACCCATGAAATCATTATCAGCGTAAAGTTAGAAAGCATTTCCATCTCCTCAAAGTTTGCTTCTGCCCCTTTGTAGTCATTCACTTCCCTTACCTCTGGCCCCAGACAACCATTGATTTGCTTTCTCTAGATTAGTTTGTCTTTTCTAGAATTTCAAATTAATGGAACCATACGGTATGTACTCTTGAACTTGGCTTCTTTCACCCAGCATGTTTTTGAGATTCATCACATTATTGTTTGTAACAGTAGTTCATTCATTTTATTGTGGATTTCATTCTATGGATATATCACATTTTTAATTCATTAGCCTGATGATGAACATTGGCTTATTTTCATTTTTTGATTCTTCTGAGTACAGACCCTGTGAATGTTTGGATGCAAGTCTTTGAACACATGTTTCACTTCTCTTGAGCAACTACCTAAGAATGGACTACTGATTCATTTGGTTAGTGAATATATAGCTTAATAAAAAACTGGCAAACAATGTTCCAAAATAGATGTGACCTTTTTATATTTCTACCAGCAGTGTATGAGTATTTCAGTTGCTTCATATCCTCACCAATATTCACCATCATCTTCTAAAGTTTAGTCATTTAAATAGGTATAAAGTAGTATCTCATTTTGCTTTTAATTTATATTTCTTTAATACCTGATAAGGTTGATTGTCTTTTTGTGTGCTAGTTGGCTGTTCATATATCTTTTTTAATGAAAAAGTCTGTTCAGATATTTTGCCCAGTTTTTAGTTGGATTGTTTAATTATTGTTTTTTTTTCTTTTTCTGACTACAAATTGTTTGTTAGATACATGTATTTCAAATATGCTCATCCATGCTTTTGCTTGCCTTTTGTTTTCCAGTATTGTCTTTTGAAGTGCAAACATTTGTGATTTTTATAAACTTCGACTTAATTATTTTCTTTTATATTTTGTGCTTTTTATGTCTTATTTGAGAAGTCTTTGTCCGAAGGACAAAGGTTTGCTCATATGTTTCCTTTAACATTTTTAAGATTAAGAAGTAAGTAGTGGTATGATGGACTAATTTATTTTCTTACTGAGGCAAGATATTTTTGAGTATTAGGGAAACAATGAAATATTTCCTAAAATGTGAGAAAAGGGAGGAATTCTTAAATTATCTATGAATATACTAAAGCTTCTACCTGTTCTTTTGTTTTGGAGAAAAACTTATTCTGAATGCTTTCTCTATCAGAAAATTCTCTGCAGTTCACATATTCTAAATATAGTAACATTAAATTACCAGGTTGTTATCAAGAAAATTGTATTGTCTTAGAATTAAGAAAATATTTTATATTTTATGTGCAAATTAAAGTATATCGAATACATATTTTTTAAGAAGTTGTATTTTATTTCACCAAATCTTTAGTTTAAATGAACTAAAAATTTTTATTTGATCTGTATATTTTAAAAAGCAACAGGAGTTTAAATCACTTGTGATTTTCCAACATGAGGACTAGAATAAAAAATTGATAACGTAAACTCCAAATAAGTGTAATTTAGGGACAAGTTCATCTTTGACATGGCAAAAAAGTTAAGATAGAAGCATTAAAATTAATTATAAGCTATCAACAATGTAACTGACATTATCAGAAGGACCAAACTAATGGTTGACTTCATTCTGCAGTCTGTGTCTCTCTTTCTTACTAGTAGTCTTTCCATACAGAGACAGAGACCATTCTAAACCAGTGATCTGAACAACTCAAAATAATAAGTCAAATCTGACAGGACTATATGTGGCTTGAGTAAAACAATAGCAGTCTGAGACATAATTTATTGATCATGAAGGACCCTAGTTGTACGGCTATCCTAGAGTAAAAGCAATTGAACATAAAACCCATCTTTCCTATTGTAACATAATACTACATTCAAGATAGTGTGGTGCTCTGACTTTATCTTAGCTTATGTGCAAAGAGCTCTTTTGCTGGATACATTTCTGAAAGTGCTTTTCCTGGTGCTACTTACTGGCTTATGCTGTTAGGATATCAGAATGTTAGATATCATATCATTATGACTGTGAGTTAACCATTGTTTGCAGTGACACTGTATCAAAAATAATAGTGTTGATGTCAGTAAACATTCTCTAGATGTTTTAGATAATGTCATTTTAATTTTTCTTTAAAAATTATTATTTTAATGGAAAAGTTTAAGAAGTTGCTTAAATTTGTGAAGTCTTTGGATTGTGTATTTGTTTTCTCAGAAGTGATCTCAAGATTAAAAAAGTATTTTTTCCAATGAGCAAATAAATTTTTTTTTTGCCTTTGGATCAATAAAATCTGTAGATAATGTTTCTTACTGCTTAAAATAAATAAGCATCTGAAACTAACAGGAGGCATTTCAGCATAGAATTTGTAAACTCATTTTGTTGTGATAATCATTCCTAATTTCTGTATTTCTCAATACATTATCTTTTCAATTTCAATATTAACATACATTCAATAAAACTTCCTGCCTGTGTTCACAGCTAGTCGACCAATAATACAGGTAAAATTTCATCCACTATTTATATCAGGATGCACATGAAATGATAACATTAAGAAAAACAAATATATTTAAAATATATTTGGTTGCAAGATAGAGCCTCTAAACTTTCTCGTACCCTCAACTTGTTCTGGAAAAACAATACTTGAATACTTTCATTCTTTCCAGCTTTAAATCTTCAAGACTTTCTGTAACAGTTTTCTTCCATCAGAAGATACACATGCTGGGTAGGAAGGAAAACACTGGCATTGTTTTTCAGGAATAAGGTCATGTTGATGAGCTACAATGATTTTATATCTCAACTGCATCTTGCACATAGTATTTTATTCCATATTTGAAAAATAATATTGCAATCATCAGTTACAGCATAACTTGACATAGAAGATTGGCTTGTTTGTTCACTTGATATTATACAAAGTTCCACATATAATTCTTTTACAGGTTAGACAATTTTATAACACTTTTATATTTTATTCTTTTTGGTTCAAGTGAGAATTAGGATAATGATATTGAGAGAGAAATTACTGTTGAAGATATTTGTGTTCCTGAAAACCAGGAAGACTAAGTCATTTATAAAATATAAAGCAAAGGTTTTCGTATATTCTCAACAACCATAAAAAAATATGGCTGCTGAGACAATATCAAGAATTTACTCTTAAAGTTGCTTATTCCCTATACATGGACCTCTTGTACAGATTATAACAATTAGAAACATACTTTAATTTGTTTTGCGATTGGAACTTTGCAATATCAGTGTGTATCTGTTGTGGATCCTCATCCAAGTCTCTTGGGTTCAACACAAAATTGTTCTCCCTTCTTCATTTCCTTACCCTTCCTATGTCAGCCAGGCCGATTAGTTGGGGATTTTATTTTACCACCTCAAAACTGCTAAGGCAGCCTTGTCATTGTAATTTTCACGCCTTTTCTTTTTCTTTGTTCTATATGTCAGTGAAATCTTATCTCCACACTCTTCTGTCGTAGGTTAATAGCTTGGAACAAAGTTCAATTAGAGCCTCTAACATAATAAAACAAAATGCACAGATGAAATAAATTAGTAGCCATCCCTGTGCTTTATTCAGGGACTGTTTGTTGAATTTTGCCCATTGTTAAAACTGAATTAGTGGATATGATAGGGAATTGTCAAATGTATGCGTACACATAGATTTGAGAGGCCCCAATGCAACTATGATATTTTAGAAGATGTTCCAATGACATTGTAGTGACCTGGAAAGCTCTCTGTGTAGATTGTTTTTTTGATGATGCAGTATTTAACCATATTGTTAAATCCAAAGAACTCTAAATAATGTATGGAAATTTAACATCTGAACATTATCTTAAGATTTTTTAAGCTTTTTGAAAAGGGGAATTGGTTCATTTCCATATATTGCATTTATTCAATTAAAAACACCTTTGCTAACAGGTTAAAGTCATGGGTCATTGTCTGTGCTTATGCAGCTGTCTGCTCAAGGTTACTTGGAAATTATGTGGCAGAAAATTTTTCAAAGAAATAAATGGGTATTAGTGTAAATTTACTAGCTGGATTATTTAAGAAGAAATATATTGACATCATTGAACATTATCAACAATCTCACTGCCATCACTTTCTCCTCCTCTACTCAATGAGCTGTTAAAAGACACAATTTGTTGTACTATGTAGCTAACAAGAAATAAATAACATGCAGCAGGTGCTACACAGGAAGGCACTGAGTGTTATTGTACTAACTGTGCCTGACTAATTCTAGCCAAAACAACAATTCTGTATTCAGTAAAGGAGAAGAACAGATAATTTAATGGGGACTTGGAGCCTTGTTGTTTGTTATATCAGAGTTTACTTGAAAAACAGAACCAAGTGAGTGACATGGCTGGAGGAGATCCTCTGCTGCAGAGCTTTATACTCATGAGAATCCAATTAAATGAAAGATAATAGTATGCAGATGATTTAAAATATTAGATAATACAATTTTCTCTATATATATTTAAAAGAATCATGTGATTATTTTTGTATGGGTCTACAGTCCACATCATGTTTCTTTTAGATTAATGTCAAAAGTAACTTGCATTTCCCCCAGTGTAATATACTGGTTTATGCTAAAGGAAGATGAGAAGCACAGTATAGCGAAAAGGAGGAAAGCTGGAAATAACACTCCTATTTGGCAGAGGAAATAGAGATTCTGAATGATAATGGTATTTGTTTTCTCTCTCCTACCAATGAGTTGATGAATAGAATTCTGATCATTTATTCAATAATTAGTAATTACTAATTATTACATATAGCACCTACCATATGTCAGCAACTGTGGACAGAGCAATATACAAGTCAAATGAGGTCCTGCTGTTGTGGTCTACTGGAAGTAGACAATTACTAAGTTAAATGTGATTATTATAAATTGAAATGAGTGTTAGTTATGAAGGAAGTAAAGAGGGTGCACACACTTAGAGAGAACATCTATGGGAAGATTTCCTTTGATCTTTGAGCTGAAGGATGAGAATGGTTCAATTATAAGAATTGCAAAGGATGACTTCCAAGGCAAGTGAGATATCTTGAAGGTGAGCAAAGTGTCGCCAAGTTCAAAAAAGAGGAAGCAAGCTGGCATGGTTGAAGTATCATAAACGATGTGGAACATAATTTTAGAAAATATAGTTGTAGAGGGGACAAGAGCCAGATCAAGGGAAGCCCTTTTAGGCAGTGGTTTTAAGTTAGTTTTCATCCTGAAAGCAGTGAGTATACTATTGAAGGATTTTAAGAGTTTGAGTGACTTCAGCTTATTGTTTTTTTTTGTTTTGTTTTGTTTTTTTTTTTTTACCAAAAAGATGACTATACTCTGTGGAGAGAGGTGGGAGAGGCACAAGATTAAAAATGGAGGGATTCATTAGGAGGTTATTGCAATATAACTGATAAATCGTGGACTAGAATGGTCATTGCAGAGGTGAAGAAAAATGTGGGGATGAATGCATATTGTAAAGGTTAAACTGATATCATTTGCTAATGAACAAGATAAATAGTAAGAAAAATAAAGATCAATATGGCTATATTTTCAGACTGGGTAAATTTAGTGAAATGGGGAAAACTGGAGATGTCCAAATTTGGGAAAATCAAGGGTTCTGGGAGCTTTATTTGGATTTTTTAAGTGTATGAAATACAGATGTCAAATAGGTTAGTAATTCAAGAGTCCAAAGATCAGAAGAATGTTCTGGATTAGAAATATATACTTGTGTGCATCAGCATTTAAAAATGGCATCTAATGCCATTGGCTTTGATGAGATCAGCTAAAGAGAGTATAGAAAAAGAAGTGTTCCCAAAATCTATGTTGAGGTACTCAACTTTTAGTGGCTAAGTGTAGAATGAGACTTACAAAGAAGCAGCCAGTGACAGGAGAAAGTGAGAAAGCAGGAGGGTGTCAATTGTGCCAGTGCCTCTGACTGGAAAAATGTGGTAATATTTGACTTTGAAAAGAACCTTTTCAATTCATTGGGTAGAATGGAAGCAGTCTGGAATGAGTGGACTTAACAGTGAGTTGGGTGGTTTGGAATTGGAGAATGTGAATTGAGAAATGCTATTCAAAAATTTTAGCTGTGAATTGGAGGCTAAAGACTGTATAGTAGTGAGAGATATGGAGCTCAAGGGGAGTTTTATTTGTTTACTTGTTTTAAGATAGAAAATACCAGAACATGTACTGATATTGTAATACCCATGATCCACTGAGAAATTGTAGATGCATAAAATGAGAGAAACAACTAGAAAAATATTTTAAGAGGACTACTATTCAGTGTAAGATTCTAAATCCATGAGCAGCATTTGCATATTCACATTACATTTAATCTGACATAATATTGTTATCATCATAGAACAGTAGGTTGGAATGTGCCTTTAGAGCTCACCACATCCAAATTTCTCATGTTACAATTGACCAAATGAAGCTACATGTAAGAAGCAAGACTTACACATTGCCTTATTGCCAATTAATAAATTGGGAAATGTCCAGTTAGCACTCTTTGTTGACTAAGGAGAAATGTAAGGAGGAGAAAGCCTTTTCCTACTTAATGTCACAACCAGTGCTTTTGTATCTACGAGCAAACCTAGTACCTCTTTAGCAAGCCAATAGTTAGAATAGTGGCTCAGACTGAGTTGTAGTTACTTCTTTATGTCCCATGTGTGTCATTCCATCCTCTCTTCAGGATTGAAGCACTCATTCCCCCATGGCTGGAATTGTTGACACTTGAAGCTGAGTTGCTTTCTGAGACTTGCCTCATCTGAAGAAAGTTACTTTGCCTCATGTCCCACTCTCTTCCAGTGGGCACTCTGCCTCCAGTGATTGATTGAAGAAATATAAAGGTTGAGCTCTTTCATCCCAATTTAGGACAACTCTGAATAACCAACCACCAAAGACTTCTGAAAGGTCTGCTGAGGTTTTTGTTTAAATTACTTTACAGTTTAGCTCTTGTCACTACCTATTCCAGTTTCCTCCTGGGTTATTGGTCTCCCAGAGTATACCAAATGGTCTTCCTACTTGCAAATTTTTATCTCAGGATCTGCTTTCTCAAGGATTTTAATCTACAAAGGACAACACCAATATTTAAAACTTCAACACATCAGTCGGGTTTAATTAGATGCAGCTTGGCTATTTAAAAACTCAAACACAACTGGTAGATGGTTTATTTTAGCAAAGGGAATGATTGAAGTCAGACTCTGTATGTCAGGATTATGATGGTAGAGAATTGACTCCATTTAGAATAACACCTTAGCTAGAAGTTGGGAATTTCTGGGTATCAGGTTTTGGCCTGGTGGAAAAGTAGCAGACAAGAATTTTAGAATCATCAGATTCTCAGGTAAGATGTCTTGGCTCAAAAGTGATTCTAAGACTAGCAAATAACCTTTTGGTTAAGCATAAACCTTGTTGAAACCCAGTGAATAAATAAACAGTACTTGGGGAGGGACATAGATTCCCAGGGCTACCATGAGTCTGAGCACAAGAGCACATAGGTGATTCCAGACCTTCCCTTCTGGTGGGGATATGTCTGTCTCCTGATTACTACTGCCCTTGATCAGCATGCACTCAGGAGCTGGACAAACCTACCTCTTTAGGGAGAGGGGTATAACAGAGAGAGCCTGCAAGGAGGAAGAGCTGAGAAAGTTAAGAAAAAGAAGCTATATACATTTCTAGAAAGAAAAATTGCCTTGCTAAAGGAAATTTTGTTTTTGTTCTCACATTTCTAGATTCTTTCTGAAATCCATGAAGAATATTTAGTTTATCAAGACAGTGGTAGCATTCTGATTCATATTACAAGCACTGTGATCATTTCTAAACTTTTTCCTGTTGATAAGTCCTATAATTTATAGGTAGAGCCTATGGAGTGGGTGTAGGGGGAAAATGAACTCAGTAAAAGGGTCAAATTGATATCAATATTCCAAGCAATTGAAAACTCAAGTGCGTGTGTGTGTGTGTGTGTGTGTGTGTGTGCGCGCGCACGCGCGTGCCTGTGCCTGGGCATGTGCGTGTGTGTGTGTGTGTGTGTGATTTCCCTTCTCTCTTAGTTTTTTAAATTTTTGCTTCTGTTTTAAACTTGAACAAAGTCTAGATTTTAGCTTTCCTGACAGAGTTTTCCTGATGCTTCTTTCTTCTCTTCTGAATTGGATCTCATTGATTGCACTGTAAAAAAATAATTTTTTAAAATAGCAACTCATTCCTTTAGACTCATCCTCCTTCTCTGAACTTGATATTGCATTCTAACGTTTTATGGGATGAAAAACAAAGAGATCAGTTACCTGAAAAGATAACATTATATTAGATGAGTTTTAAAAAAAGAAAACAAACTACTCAAATTCTATTTTATTTCACTGTAAAATTTAGTAATTTATAGATTTCCTCCCCTTCTACTTTTTGGAAGCCTATTTTTTCTGGAATAATTAAGAAAATTTTTCTCTCTAGCATGTGTGTGTGTGTGTGTGTGTGTGTGTGTATGTGTGTGTGTTGTCTTTACAGCAAAGGGGATTTGTAATGCTAAGCCTTTACACTCAAGACCAGTCATTCTCAGAGGGGAGGCTCTTCTTATAGATGATTTACATGGGAAAACAAAAGAAAGAAGGAAGTAACCAAAACAAATTTGAAGTAGTCCAGATTTGGGGATGACCTTCTCTAAAATCTTATTACTTATTATAAAGCCCCCAAATTTAGAAAGTGTGGAATTTGCATTAAGTCCATCATATAGACCAGAGTAGAAGAGAATGGACAGCCCAGAAGCAGTTAAATTTATGTATGTAAACATGATACTTGACAGTGGAAGAATTAAAAATCAGTAGGGAAAGTATGGGCTCGTCAGTACATGATGCTAGGACAATTAGTTCTTCATATGGAGAAAAGGTAAAATTAGATCCTTGTGACAGAATAAAATCCAGGTGCCTTAAAAATATGAAAGTGAAAGGAAAACTAAAAATTCTACAGCCAAAAATGGGAGTATTTTTATGACCTCAGGTTAAGAAAAGATTTCATAACGGAAAAGATAAGTAAATTTGGCCTCGTTAAAATTGCATTGTCTATACAGTAAAAGGAACCATAGGAAAAAAAAAAGAACAAAACAGAAAATCAAGCCACTGATAAAGGGGAGATACTAGGAAACCGAGAGCCACCAAAGGGTAAGTATTTAGAACCTCAAAAGTAGGAAAGAAGACAACCAACCTAATAGAAAAATGGGAAAAGGGAATGAATAATCATTTTACAGAAAAAGAAAAATAAACATTCAACGAAAGGATCTACAACTTTACTAGTTATGATAAAAATTTAAATTAAAATAATATACTATTTCATACCTATCAAATCACCGAAAATGAATGATAGTACCAATATTGGCGAGACTAAAGAGCAATGGGAGCTCTTCTACAATTTCAGTGGCAGTGAACTTGGTAGTCACATCAAAGTGTAATTTGGCAATATTCAACTGGGAAAAAAAAACTAAAATATTTTCAACAGACAAAAATAAATTATAGTGTTTGTTCAATGGTTAAAGTGAATGATCTAAGATGGCAAGTATCAATATAGATATATACAAAAACATTATATTTTTTGGTATAATGAATTCTTTTTAGATAAAATAGAGAAAGTTAGCTCTGAAAGTGTTGATCACAGAACACACAATTTAGTGATATTTCTATGGGTTAGATAGTTCTAACCTTAAAGTATTGATTAATGGATTGAGTAAGATGGTGTATCCATTAGCATTTTTTTAACAAAGCACCATCGAACAGTCACTTAAAAGAGCCACCATTTTACTTAGCTTATGATTTTGTGGGTTGCCTGGAGTGGCTAAGACAGTTTTATGGTTGGGGCCTCTCACCATGTGGTGTCAGATCTTCTAGTAGATTAGCCCGAGCTTCAAGTGGCAATCTGTGAGTTCTTAAAAACTGTAGAAGATTACACATTCCCAAAACATAAATACTTTCTTAGAACATTTCCTCATGTTCAGTGGTTCAAAGCAAGTCAGGTGGCCAAGCCTAGATTTAGGGGTAGAAAAATAGACTCCACCTTTGCATGAGAAGAGCTGTAAAGTTACATTGCAAAAGGATATTCATTCAGGTATGGGAAGAATATGTAGACATTTTATTACAGGTGTCTTTTCACAGGGATCAGTACGTGGTTTGTTAAACTTTTATCTCAGTTACTTGGATGATGATCCTTAATCTAAAATGCAGCTTTTAGTAGAATGGCTTTACCCCCATTTTATTACCCAGGACCATTAGATCTAACTAGTTTCTGCCAGGAGAGGAGTCTGCAGGCATCCTGGGCCTGATCCTTTCTAGTGGAGTGTGATTTACTGGGGAAGAAGCTTACTTCAAGGGATGCCATGTGGTTCAGCCTCTAAAGATTAGGACAAATGCCACTTCCAAAGATTGAATAAAAAGTATGATATTCTGCTCCCTCAATAATGTAGAGGCCCTGTTTGTGGGAAGAGAGTTCTCTTTGGTGGGGTTTTTAAAGTAAATACAATAAGATAATTGAGAAAATAAACAAACAAACAAAACAACATCATTTTGTCCAGGCCTGGAACCTAAGTAAGTCCGTCTTTAGCAATTTATTCTTCCCCAGAATAGCAGAAAGAAAAGACAATGTGTCAGAGAAATACAGCCCATCTGCTTTTCTGTAGCATGAGAATTTCCCTCAGGAATAGGGGTGGGATGAAAACTTATGGCCTTTAGGTCCAATGGGCTTCCCTTCCTAGGCTCTCTAGGTGCTATATAACAGTAACCAGCTAAGCAGTTACAAATTTAGCTGCTAACTCTTATAAAATATATGGGACACAGGGTGGAGGGAGAATACCATAAATAGATATGCAAGAACCTTAATAGTTAGCATAGATTTGGTAGCTGAGGTTTGGGTTATCAATGTTTTCTTCTTTAAGTTTTCTGAAGTTTTGAATAGCTCTAATAAGCACATATTATGTTAAAAATCATGGGGAAAAGAAACTTTTTCAGACCCAGAATTTAAATACAAGCCAGAGACTGCACATTATTCACATTTATAGTGCATAACTATTTTAATCCTATATAGATGTCCATCTATAAATGTTGATTGAATGCATGTAAAAATTATAGGGAGTTTAAATTGGCTCACTATGAGAAATAATTTTCTAGGATGTAAAGTAGTTCAAAAATGCAATGCTCTGTCAAGCAGTAAACGCTATCCCTGGAAGCATCCAGCGAGAGACCGGATTAAACAAGCAGTATCTTGGAAAGAGTTAATAGTCTGATTGCAAATTTCAGGTAAGACATCATGAGAGAGCTTGCATTAAACAGATGAGTAGAATTTCAATAGAAAAGGGCGAGGGTAGGTGGAAATGGAAAAATAAAAAAAAGAAATGACTAGATAACTCCAAAAGCCCCTGCCGAACTGAGTTTGATATATCACAGCTTGAATGATTGGATTCTTTTAAGAAAATGATTATATTTTTAATCTTAGCATAGATTTTGTGCTTCCTAGTATGTCATTTCTGTCATTCGCCTCTATCTCATCCCATATGGGACTGTTTTATTAAAATTTATTATAAAAGTGTCTCCCCAAATCACTTTATACTTTTTTTGTGTGAATATCTCATTTGTTTTCTACTTTTAAAACTTCTCAAATTTCAAATTTTGCTATCAGCTTTAACCAGTAAAACACCATTAATATAATGTATGATATATGATAATATAATTGTTATGGTATAGAATTACATTTTACTCATATTCTATTTTCTTTTATTGAAAAAAATTTTAATTAAGCCAGCTTAAATACGAGACCTGTGATATTTAAAAACATTAGTAACTACTGTCTTCCTCTGAGAAGTCAAGCATTTCTAAAATTTTGTGATTTCTTGTCAGGCAATGTCACAAAGCAGCTTTATTTTTGAATTGGTGAACAAAGAACCAAACATAAGAATGCACTTGGGCTTTGTTCTTCAAAAGTTGTTCTGAATGACAAAAATGAGAAAGTAAAGAAAAAACAGCAGCAGAACTCCTGCTCACTGGAATTTTTTTTAGGTTTTTCCATAGGTGTTGACTGTTCACTGTCAACTTGTAAGCTTGAAAAACAAAAGCAATCTTCCTTGTCAGGTGTTCTGTGGGGTAGCTCACCAAATCCTCCAGAGTGCTCGGCACTCTAATTCAGATGTTTCAGGATTATGTAATTTATTCTCTCTAAATGTCGTTTCCCCACTACCTCAGCATTTGCTTTAAGATTGGAAACCCACAGCCAATTACTCTGCAAGTGCTTATGGCCCAGATCTAGATTACATTGATATCATAGTGGTAAAATTAAGTTGTTAACAAAGATAATGAAACTTTTATAGTAAAATAGGTATTTTGGATACATTTTAATCCAAATATTTCTGTTTATCTAAATACTCGTCAAATTTTTGATGTATTTTTTTTTACTGAGGGGAGTCCTTGACCATATAATTATGTTGTATTTTTTTTTTACAGAGAATTATACTAATATTCAATTTTATTGTCACCTACTGGCATTATATATGTGTCTTTGGGGTCTTTGGATGAGTTAAGTACATGTTCTTTGGCCAAACAGTAAGCAAGAACATTTTATAATCCCAGGCATTCTTCATGGTCATGTAGATATATAAGTGAATATGAGTTTATACTTCCCTTTTATTAGCCAACTATCATTCCAAAGTGAAGTAAATGATTACTTACACCGAGTTCGAAGTTAAGCATTTTGAAAGAGTACTTGTAAATTATACATTTGCTTTTTCCTTTAAAATCAAGGTCTAAGTAAATAAAAAGTTGGTTTTATTTTAATATTTTATAATGTACTTAATATGTTATTAATATTTTAATAAGACTTTTAGTAAAAATACATTTTATAAAAAATAGGGTGATCAGTTTCTGGGGATTTCAAGTTTTTTTTTTTTAAATCAAATAGTGTGATCTGTTAATTATCCAAAATGTTTAGTCAAAATGTCTATTTTGGGCATACTGATTCATTATCTTTAAATTATTCTACCTGGTCTTATATATCAGTTCCTTTCATTGATGGAAAATATACCTGTATGTTTCTAATTTCCTATATAATAGAGGTAGCGTAATAATTGCAAAAAGTCATTAGAACTACCTTGTAACTCTTATTATACAAAACGTGTGAAGGGCCAACTAACTTTTCAGAAATAAAGAAGGAAATATATTAGCTGAAAATTCTCATATTCAGAATCCGTCTTTCATTTACTTTAACTGTTCAGGTCTCATCTTAAAGAATTCCTTATAGGAATCTCTATGGCAATCTGGTGTTTAGACCAGAGAGGAAAGCACATAAGGCATGGGCATTTTACCAGTCTTTCTGCTCTTTGTCATATGCTGTTTGGTTATCACCTAAAGGGTACTTCTGTGCCTCAATTTCCCACACTTATCAAAGATGACAATATAGTTCTATAGTATATACATTTAAAAAATAATAAAAAATAGATGTTCTGTTTGGTTAATTTTTTTTCTATGCATGGTTAGGTAAAGATATATGCATATATAGTCATTTTTATTATTTATATATAAATACAAAATCTAAAGCTTATTCTTTAGAGTGTCAGGACAGTAAAATATTCATGCCAGCTTTTTCAATATATGAATTTATGGGACTAGATCTGGCAAAGCTATTATTTGTAATGACAACTGGAATGCAGATGGATTTTAGCGACTGATATAGAAATGGGGGGAAGGGAGTAGCAATCCTTCTTTGTTTTTTAGGATGAAGCAGAAAAATCTGCTTTCTCCCGTGTATAGAAATTTGTTAGAAGCAAGGACTAAAATAAGAAACTACTGATCAGCTAGAAATTATATTTCCTTAATCTTTCCACTTCATTAATAGTTTTATCCTTTTATGTAGATATATTACTAACTTTTGGATGAATACCAATACTTTTCACTTGCAACCAGGAGTATATTAGTGGTGTTATCTAAATACTCTATAAAGAGTCATCGGCAATTTTTCATAGGCATCTCAGACATAAAAACTGATAATTAAACATTTTATTCCATTTTTAAGTAAATAGGCAAGGATTCTCCACCATAGAATACAACTATCTGTGGGGCATGATTCAGAAGGCTGGATGAAGAAGGTAATTTTAAAACTAATACTTTTCTTCTTTCAAATGTATGTCCCTAATTAAGATTTACTGCTGTAATCAGCCACTCTTGCCAATAGGATTGTACAGTATTCCTCAAGTGTGTTGAGATGGAAAAGTTTGCAAATGATTGATTTAGAGGATAAGATAATGTTTTATCGATGTAAGAATCTATAGCCACATTCAAGTGGAAATAGCAAATCATCTAAAATAGTAGTGGTTAGAGGATAGATAGATAGAAGGAAGAGTAAAATTAGCCCTTAGTGTTTAATAAGTCACTCAGGATATCTTTATTAATATTAGATTGTGAGATCATTCACTTCCATTCAAAGTGATCAAATCCATAAGTGTGTTTCCTCTTGGTGCTTCCCCTCTTCACTAACTGATATTTAATTATCTTTTCCTGACTCAGCAGGTATGCATGGAAAGGTCTGGTAGTTCACTGTCTACACAAACCTCTCTAAGGCAGCTTTAAGCAGCAAAAATTGTGATACTGTTCTGTTCTTAAATGAAAAAAAAAATGTACATTTCATAAATGACAACAGACAGTTGCTAAGATAGTTTATTCAGAGCTCATAACTACAGGGAATAGGAGGAAGTCCATCCTTAAAATGAGCCCCTTACCCCCTAAAATGTATATTCACTATTAGAATGATGTTGAAAATATATAATCTCAGTATGTTTTTGATTCAGAAGTTCTGTGCTGATGTATCCTTGATTTTTTTTTTATCTTGATACTAAGATAAGATTTGTGGAATGGGGTATTTATATTTTTAGTATTTCTAAAATATGAGGGAAGCAATTTCTACCCGCTGCTCATAGCTTTCCTGGGAGAATGTAAGTGCCTCCTCTTGTTTTTTAGCCCATTTGTGAGATGTTCATAGAGACTCACTATTTGGAGAATAAGAACTAAAGCATCCTGTCTTTCTCCTCCTAACATTGAAACCCTGTTGGCTCTAGTAGAGGTGGGAAATAAGAGATGATTTTAGTTTTGCTTTTTTTTTTTTTTTTGGAATAAATGGAGGCAGTGAATATTTAGGACAGTCTATTTTTAAATACTAACCTTCAATATTTTAAAAGAAGGATTTTAATATGGAAAAAATATTTTAAAATCAGCTCCAGGAAAAGAGGAATGTGATTTTCCCACCTATTCTAAACATATTATCTCTAGTTGTAAATTAAATGATCTCAGAATTTATCATTGACGGTTAGACCTTAACCTGAAGTTTACCGATCCCAAATATATCACATTCATAATTCCTTTTCAGAGTACTTGCTCTCAGCTGAATAAAAAGCATATCTGCCATTTAAATTATTTCATCAGAGGTAAAATAAATTTATCTGCTTCACATAGACCTTAACACTTTGCTAACCAAGTAAACCTACCTGACACTTGCAAGCAAAGTACCTGATTGTTTTATCTTTTACACTTTAATAATCACACATGGAAAAATAGAAACAAGAGATGAGTAATAAATACAAAGAATATTATTCATATTACTTTTTTAAGTATATGTACTGGGTGGAGATTGCAATTAAAGCATAACATCTCTCTTTGAAAATTTGTCAGTGTAGTCTTTCATTTCATTTATAAATTATAATTAACATTTCAGTAATTTATGGAAATAATTATGATTATTAGTGTTGGTTATATCAAAAAATGATTCTGAAATTATATATGAATATATGCATCTGTGTGTGTGTGTGTGTGTGTGTGTGTGTGTGTGTGTGGAAAGAGAGAGAGAGATGGGGTGAAAGGGAAGGGAGGGAAAGAATGAGAACACAAACTTGATTTTTTAAATATGTTATCATAGGGCTGTGGTATAACTGCCTGGGCAGTGTTTGATAGGTAGAAACATATGCAGTAGCCCTTGATACTAAGTTAATGAAATATGTATTTAAATAATTAAGAAAATGAGTCACTCCAAATTTTGTGAAAATATAGTTTTATGTCATTTTTGTTTAATGATCTTGAAACCCTATGTTTTGCACTTTAGAAATACTCGACACAAATGAAGATTTCATTGAATAAATTAATATAACATTCTATACCTTGCATATTTGATTGAGATTTTGTATTTGACAGTTAAGTGTTCATTGAGTTTGGAAATTCTTATCAACCTTAGTGGATTTGTATCTAGTGACTAATTTAAAGAGAGAGAAAAAAAAGCATAAATGTCTTCCTTAATGTTATGACTCTCCTGGGCCCATCTAGCCACTTAGATTCCATAGAGAGAACTAGAGTCACTAGAAATGAAATAACATTATTTTTAAAATTTTGTTTTGAAGTTGAAACATCAGTACCTGGAAAATCACTTGTGAAATTTTCTCCTTCCGACTAGCTCCATTAGTACATTTTGAAACTAGTTTTTCTCAGTTGGCTCTTCCTCTTCCTCTTCTGCATCTCATTTGCTAAATATTATAATCCAAAATCTGTAAGTTTAAGATTACTTTAAAAACAAGCAAGTAGATTTTTATTCTTATGGCATTTCTACAAGTTCTACAGGAATTTAGCACTGTATCCTCAGGTGTTTCTGGAATAATTTCTTAAGGGAAAACTTCCTTAGAGTTGATATAGCCTGCAGTATATACTTATTTTACCCAATATTCAGAAGTTTTCATTTCCAACCAGGAGTTTCTTAACAAAATGTTTATTTTAACAATGAAAAAAAATGTACAGTTTTCTATCTCTTAACAGCCAAATTGTGTTTGCCAATGCTTCTATTGGAAATAAGACAGTAATAGGTAAAATGGTTTTGAAATCATTTTGAATATGCTTGGCTTTCTTAACTGCCCAAAAGTAAACTTTTGATTTGGCAAAACTAGTTTAAGTTGAGAAATACTTTAAAAAGTATTTTACTACCAAGTAAAATATTTTTAGTGTAATTTAAATACTTTTTTTTTTTTTGAGCATATGCTTGCTTCGCTGTGTGGACAACTTACACTGTTTTCCTTACCTTTGGAAATAGTCTTTGCTAATTTAAGTGTTCTGACTAAGCTTTTATATTGAAGAAGGTGTCAGAGGAAGAGATTTTTTAGAGTTAATCTCATTACCCATTTTAAAATTAGTAGTTTTTCTTTTCTGTTAATGACAGAAATGAAGAATCTGTTCTTTCAAATATGATAGATTTAGAATGATTGATGAAATATCTTTCTACATATACCTCCCTCCCATTTATTAGGAAGTAGATGTGTAAGGAAATAGTAGATCACTGTGTGCATCTTGGGCTTACTCAGCCAGGAATCACAAATGCACATGTACATTATAGCCAAATAATTAACAAATATAGTTATGTGAAAGTGTGGGAAAAATTTTGATTTTACATAATGATACTTTACAAAATGATAATTTATTGTGACTAAGAATGAGGGCCCTGAGGTCAGAATACTTATCGGACAGCTTTGATGTTCCACTGACTCGTTGTGACCTTAGGCAGGAAGTTTACTGCTGTAAAATGGGTACAATAGTTGCACCTAATTCATAAAGCTGTTGTGAGAATTAATGGAGCTAGTGTATATGGAAAGTGTAGAACAGATTTCCTGGCATGTGGTAAGCCAGAGCCCTACAATAAGTTGTGTAATTTTTATATGGCTCAAAGGTGCCCAATTAAGGAGATAAATAAGGGGTGAATGGAGCTGAAATTCACCCCTTGTACCTTTTACTGGTCATGTTCTTGCTTGCTGTGCAAGACCAGTCAGAAGGAGGTGTTCTTTTATTTTGAGTAAAGGTAGCCGGTAGGATAGTGGCAGCTCTGTAGGTCAGCAGTCTTATCTTGCTGAGTAAGAACTCCTCCCTTCCCTTTTAAGGTGTTTTTGGATATTTTGAAGTGAGCTTCTGTTTCACATAATCATGAAAGTGTGATGTTAACAACACTTTCTCTACAAAGTATTTGGAAAGTGAATAAGGCAGATAGCCAAGTGATTATATTTAAGCTCTAGTTAGCATCATTGATACTATAAGAAGCTTATCAATTAGAAGGTAGCCACAATTAAAATTTAGCACTTATAATAATTAAGGTTACTTGCATAGTGTTGGGATAGGGCTGTCCATAATGGAACAGCTATTAAAAGACAATACATACCTTTTGAATTACTACTAGACATATAGAATAAAATATGTGGTAAAACAAGATTGGAAACTGCATGAGGAAAACCCTTTTGAAATTGATGATAATTGATAACTACTACAAAGTTATTGTAACTGCTAGAATGGATGGAGGCATAAATTGGTGACGTGCTGTATTCATATTTTATTTTCAATATTTTTTTCTGATATGATGGATTCCGAAGTAAAACACATAGAGGAATGGTTTTTTTAACTGAAATTTCACTTTTAAAACTGTCACCTAGGAGCTTTCATTAAAGGACAATGAAGAAGCAAGATAATGAATCAGGGATCTTAAGGCTTGGAGAGATTCACAAAACATGAAATCCACTGCTTTTTGAAGTGAGCTTTGGAGGGGGGAAAAAACACAAAAAACAAAAATACAGGAGTTTTCTCATGTGCCAGGGCTATTAAGGAAATTAAATGTGTATTTTGTCTCTGTGGGGGACTGTTTCAACATAACCATTTACTGACTCTGTGTCACCCTTCTGCTTCCTGCATTTAGATACAAACCATATTTTCCTCCTTGGACCTCTCTTCTCTCTTTACCAAGCATTCAACTACTGCTTGGATGTACTAAGTTGGCAGTTTCATATACTTCAGCCCTGTGGATACAGCCAGCCTGGTGTAAAACCTTTGCTATCATTCTGACTCCCTTCCCCTTCTCAGCCACCATAACTGACTGCAGAGCACACAGAGTTTTTTCTCTCTTCAGTGCATCTCCTTTCTTTTGGCACAGCAGGAACACCATACCTTCATCCCTTCTCAGTTGAAATCCTGAAATAGCCTAGGAATTTTGCATTTCTCTATTGCTTCCTACAGCAACCAGCTCTATTGAAGAGTAGCCACTTAAGGACCCATGACTACACTACAGTCCCAATCTAGATTTCCAGATCTATCTTGCCCTAATCTCATACAAATACCCTCGTTAGAGGCATAATGGACCACTAAATATTCCATGTTTCTGTTCCCTTTTCATGTCCTTCTTGTTCCTTCTCTACTCCTTTCCCAGGATAAACTATGTTTGTTACTCTTAACCCTAACAGACTTACTATGATGCTTTTCAAATTGGTGCTCATTCAGCTCCATAAATTACCCTCAGTCTGCCTACCATGGTTCTGGGAAATTTGCATTTTCAAATTGTAAAATGAAAGAAATCCTACACCTATGTGTCTGTCTATAGCCTTCACATAATGTTAGTGATTACTCTTATTTGGTTTTAAATCTTTCCATCAGATTATAAACTGTATTAAGACACCTTCAGTGTGTATTGTACTATATAGTTGGTTGGTCCAATGCCTGGCAGATAGCATATTTTTAATAAACACTGTAGAATAAATATGGCAGAATATTGGTGCTTGCTACACGTTTTAAACCACATACATGTGATTATATATATTTGGTCTTTATAATTCACAGCATAATATTTGATGAACAGCCACTAGTGATATCTTTCTGTTATAGACAAGAGGTACCCAAATTCACTTTGTAATATTTAAACTTTAGAAAGGAAAAATAAAAAATATTATTATAAATTAATTGAATAGATGAGAAATTATCAGGCATTTGACTTGAAAATACATTTTTAGTTTTTGTAGTACATAAAAATTTATATACTGGAAGGCAAATGATCATTTCAACACTGATGTTAAAGGCAGCTGAGCATATTGAAAATATCTGGGAAATTTGTTGCTATTATTATTAAATGTATTGTTGTATCTTTGTAAAATCATCAAAAAAGATGAGATGACTAATCAGTGGTTTAGAATAACTATGGCAGAAATAATTTATGTTATATTAATGATAATAGGATTACCTGATTGAAATCTCAACAACATTGGTATCTATGAGTTAAATTAAAAAGATAATGAATTAAGAGCTGGAGGAGGCAAACAGTATTTGTACTCTTGCATTTCAGGTGAGGTATCTACATTTTCCTTGTATTTTTCCTTCTCATTAACTGTAGAAACCCATAGAAATAAGTCTCTGTGCAGCTCCAAATGCCCCCATTTCATTTTAGATGGTATTTCCAATAAGGGCACTGTTTCTTGCAAAGAATATTACATCTCACTAATTGTCCTACAAATCCCATTCTTAATTAAAATCAAATCTTCATCGTAACAACTTTACTATATAGCTTGCAAATGTGTGTTTTTCGTGTTTGTTTGGAGGACGATGCTCTGGATATATCTTTCTTTCTTTTTTTTTTTTTTCAAAAAGAAGCAGCCCTGGTGAGAAAAAAATTTACAGCAATTGATTTTGTTTGTTTGTGGCTGCAGCCATAAAAACTCCCAAGCAAAACTAAATAGTGCTTGTGGGGCACAGGCTTGGTGGTTCATGGGCAAACAGTAAGTTTTATAGTATTGTTAATGCTAGACAATAAGACAAGGTATAATAATTCCAATTTCATCATTTGCCTCTGTTTGGTACTAAATTGTACACTCCATCATGCATGTGCTGGCTACGATGTGACATATTTAATTCTGCATTTAGTCTCTGCTTTGTTATACATTCATGAAAATAGCAAGTCAGTTTCTCAAATGCCGCGTACCAGCCCTCTAACAACAACAGCAAAAAATTAAATACAAAATAAGTTTGAATAACAATAATGGTGGGAAAATCTATCCCAGGGTTCATTCTTTTTATAGGGAGTTGGCAAACCAGGAAGAATAGACTTTATCATGTGCAAATATGGTGACCATAAATGGTGCTGGAGGCTTTTCCATTGTCCTCTGAGTTTGCCATGAGAGAAAGCGGGTGAGAGAAAGAAAGACACATTTGATAGAGTTGTGAAGAATGTTTGAATGGCTATTGGGTGTTGAGCATTGTCTTGCAGTGACCTCAATTCGGTACAGTAGAGACCCTTGAAAGCACTGTCTGAAGTCACAATACCACTATTCTCCTCCATTTACTAAAAGGGATTAGTTAAAAGGGTGACGTTCCGTGCAGAGAGTTCCAAGTATTCCATGAAACAAAAGGCTCTGAAATGTTTTTGAAGTTATTTTTAATTGAGTTGAACTAATTTAATAAAGGTCCTAAGGAGGAAAAAAAATAAAGGAATGTGATTGTTTTATGATTCCTCACAGATGGAATGGACATTTATAGCATACTTTTCCTTTAGTGTTCCAGAGAACAGTAGCTCCATTTACAGCTACTGTTAGCAATTTAAAACTGCTCCAAAATGAAGTCTTTCAAGAAGTTGACAGCTTATAAATAAATCTGTCTGATAAAATTGAACATAAACTGCATCTGTGGTTAGTTTGCCAAAATTAATTCTACATTTAATTAGAGATAGCAGTCAAACATATTTAATAAAAAACAGTCTTGGAGAGTAAATCAAATGAAGTCAGATTTTAGCAGACGTTTTGCATTTTTTTGCAAGGAGTGATGAAATGACCTCACCTCTTCAATTCCCGGTTATATGGCAGTGTGAGCTCTGTAGAGTTATGGGGAAGCCAATGAGTTCACACTGTTGGACTGGTTCTTTGCTCAGCTTAAAGACAGAAAACGATCATTTTGTGATTTTACTTGATTGCATCATTGGGTTTTACTTTGATGCCATCTGTATTAAACTAACAAGTTAATAAGCATATTACTGTTAATGATTACAGAGACCACACTAAGGTAATTCTAATTTATATATGTACAAGGATGTACAATTGTCCTTTAAAAATGTGTTTTGGCTTCTTGGCAATCTTTCTCCCACCCCCACCCCCACCCCCTTTAAACTTAACCATCACCATGAGATGTATTAAAATCATATACTAGATACAATGCCATTTCTTCCCCTGCAAAGACTTAAAAATATCAACATTACTCATTAAATATTTGTGCTCACTCTACATGGTTTAAGCAATGTGGCATAGCTCTGGAATCCTGGGGAAGATGTAAAAGCACACAGATCAATCAAAATGTAGCAAACAATATTTTGGAACAAAAGTGACTTACAGTTCAAAGGGCAAAGAAGCAGTTCTTCAAACATTGAAAGTTTCAACACACAGTCCATAGTCCTAGGTAAAATATACAGACAAACAATTGAAACTAGTATTAGCAACATTAGTTTCAAATACATATAAAATTATATGTGCTTACATAATAAGTGCATACAAAAGATAAAGCCTATTAAGCTAAATTTGATTTTGACGTTTTTTAAGCAGTGTGATGTTACTTTATTGCAATATGGAAGAAATTAAAAAATATTGTGGGAAATGTCATTGTACTCAGTTAATACCAAGTTTGGATTAGACATTAAATGTTTATTTATTTCATTCCTCTATCTATATTCATAGCATGGAATTCAAAGAGACAGTTAATCTATAGTTAATATTTTTCAGAAGTATCTACATGTTTTGGTGTCATACAATTTCTGACAGAAATGTGCAAAGGAATTTTTTCAGGTTTTTAAATTTCATTTAGATATTTTTTCCTTTTAGAAAGTATTTTTATTTTATATATATTAATTTCTCCCTCCAAGTAACTATCAAACTTTTGCTAAATTTTATAGAAAATAAAAGTAGTACACCTATTCCTGAATTTAAACAGTAAATCATTGTTGAAGTTTGCTCTTGAACTTTACATTGCTCGTATTCTAAATAAAGTAGTAGTAAATGTGTACAACACAAAAATTATCAGCCACTTTTAGTTCTGTCATGGGATAATTATGCTGTTTTAAAACTCATTGGTGGACTTAGGCGCTAATGTATTACAGTTGTTTCATCACTTATCAGAACGTAAACCAATTATAGGTTCTAACCAGAAAAAATATAGACAATGAAAAATCAGGTACCTCAAAAAGAATAGTTGACCAGTTCAATCATGCTATGACACCTAAATCATCAATGACATGTCCCAAAGGACTGGCTGATCTCCATGATCTCCATAACAATTTATGTATTGGACTCAGGAAACAATTTTGATCAGTGGTTTTAAGTTAGGTATATTATGTTTCAGTGCCATTGTACAATTGCAAATTTGTGGTTAAATAGTAAATGACTATTCCTCTTATTTAATAAATAAATATATATATAATGCAAACATCTTTCTTAATTTAGGAAACATAAAAATATAATTTTTATTATTTTCAGGCCATGCTTTTTGTAGGTCCTTGGAAAATAACTTTTTGAAAATGCCATTCACAACTTTATCATATATAAAATTAACAGTTTCAGAAATATGAGTTAACGGTTGTGTGGTTCCTTGTGATCTTGTTAGAAAAGCCTTTTTAGCAGTTGATGTTATCTTTGAAAAATCACATAATCTCGGTCAGGTTTTCTTTATCCTTAAAATAATGATAATGACTAAATAAATTCTAATGGTCTTTAATACAATGATTAGAGCATTGCTACCCATTCTTTCTCTAATTTCAAACAAATACCATGCCTTTTCATTGTTTTGGCCACCTTCATAAGATGACATTGGGCAGAGCAAAACTATTGGGAAAAGAGACACCCTTTGCAACTGAACATAGTTGTAGCTTTTGTGGTATCATTAGGTGTAAATGATTAATGACAAATAGTGAAGTAAGTCACTTCACTATCTCAAGATATTGGTGCAAAGGCACTGAGTCATAGTAATAACATTTTTTGTTAAAAAATGTCTGTACTGAGAATGAGAAGAGGTTGAGATGTTTGGTTAAGAAATGCTCCCAAAGATAATCTGCAATTATTCTGTTGTACACCTACAATATTATGGCATTGTATGTAAAAAATACCTTAATAAAATTTTTTTGGATATTCTCAAAATTGAAAAAAAGGGTGCTCTGCAAAAATATATATTCTAGAAATGCTAAATCAAATTTTAAAAAGAATTATTGTTCTTGAAATCAACACATTAGATATGTAGGGTTTAGGGCCTGATGGAGAGCACAGAGAAAATTGTTCTCAAGCATCAATTCTTCCACCTTACTCAAAGTTCTCACCATCTGTCGTAGTGTATCACACATTCTCCTGAATAGACTCCTCATCTCCTGTCTCTTGTTACATATCCATTTACCTTATTGATGATGCCATTTATCTTTTAGAATGCAAATCTGGTTATATCATCTTCCTGACTGAAAACCCCTAATGACTTCCAATTGTCTAACAGATAAAGTCTAAGTGCCTAAGTCAGGTAAACGAGACCCTTATGTCTCTTACCCCAACACAGTTTCCAGCCTTTTATTTATTCAGTTGCTTACCCTGGTCCAAGATGTGCGGCCTTCCATTCGCAGCCTTCTAAAACTATGTCTCAACTTCAAAGCCAAAAACCAACACCACCTCTTTTGTCAGGCTTCCCTTTTCTCAGGCACATCCCTGATTTGTGATTTATTCTATCTCTGTCTTTCTGTCTCTCTGTCTGTCACTTTCTGTCTATCTCTCTGTCTCTGTTCCTCCTCTCTTCCATACCTAGGGTGCTGTTTGGTCACCTTTTTTGAAACTTGTTCACCACCACACACAGAGTATATGTTTAAGAAAAGTTAACTCTGTAGAACAATAAAATGCACCTGATAGATGGGATTTATTTTGTTGCTATGTGTTTTACGGAGGTCATTTCACCTATGTATATATTGGAAATATAAAATTTATGTCTTTTCCAAATTCTAATAATATGTCTACACATTATGTGTCAGCGAAATTATAGGTTGCAATTCTCTATGGTTTTTGATATTATTGAAATATTTCCAAATTATTCTTAAGGTTTTTCAAAGTTTGTGTATTTAATGTAACATTCATAATTGCTATGGGTATGTTGTTAAGACTTTAAATTGCCATTTTGAAGCCAAAACTGAGATTTCAGTTTATACATATATACACATTTAGATATATATGAAAACACCTTTCAAAGAGAAGTACCACCTTATATAAATTAGTAATTTTTTTTAATTGCCTCAAATGTTTCAGTCTCATGTGGATTTTTGAAGTTGTATGCAGCTTTGATGTTTTATTAATTATTTTCAAGGTGGCTTTCTTTCCAGAGTGAAGCATACATATTGATTTTGTGTACGATGAAGACTAAAATTTCTATCTTGGCACTGATACTTCTTGCAATCAATTCTAGAAAGGGTTTGATCGTTTTTAAGCAACTCTCCAACAGTTAACTGTTGGCTGCCAAAGTTCAATTTAGATAAGTGAAAGGGAAGAGTTTAGAAATTTCACACATTAAATGTGTGATGGGAAAAACCCAATATAATGTATTAAAGATGCAGCCTTTGGAAGGAAAACATGGAGTATCGTAAGAACTGTGTGCCATTCGCCAAAGGTTTTCAGTCAGGTTTGGTTCAGAAAAGCCCTTGAATGTGTTGGAAGCAGATCTTGGAAGTGGCTGTGTGGTGTGTCGGGGAAAGCACCAGAGTAAGTCTTGGTTACACATAGTCTGTAAAATCGACTGTGGTAGAATGACAAAATTTGGTCTGTGTAGTTTGCCACTGCCAATCTTCATGATTGATACAGATTGTTGGAGCCATATCTATCATATGGTGCTCCATATTGATTGTTAAAATCTGCAAAAGTGAATTATTTGGAGTATATTTTTTTCGTGTCATTGGCTAATTTTTCCTGTGTCAAAGAGTTTAAAAGCATTTGACCTTTGCTCTGAATTCTCAGTTGTGACGGTGGCTTGAAGGAAACAATATCACTGTTTCTTTATTCATTGTACTTGAATAATGCTATTGCAATCTAATTCTTATGAAATATAGTAAAGGATAATTGCACATTTGAAAAGTCATTGTATAAAGGTTCTCATTAGTTGGTTGTTTCTGTTTAGAGATGGCTTAGATATTTTATTTTTAAAGTTGCCATCTAAACTTTAAGAATTGTAATAAGCTCTTTTATAAGAGGTTTTGTTGTTACCAACCATTACCAAAAGAAATAATAATAAATTAAAGAAATAGTTTAGATCTCTTTTAGTATTGCGATTGGTCTTATTTATCTACAGAATTGAAATGAAATAAACATGAATATGATAATACTCTAGGTTTTCTTTTTAAATTTATATTTAAAAGAATCTGTATATTTGCAAGAGGCAAGTGACACAGGAGAGTTTTCTTTAAAACACCTATAATGTCAGGATTATTATAAAGTAAGCAACCAGAATGCTGGATTGTATGTTTGGAAAGAACCCACATAAGAATGAAAACAGATGGTATTATCATTCTCTCCCAAGCGCTGTGTGGATTTTTTTGGTCAGAGTCTGATTAAAGTTTTTAAAATTATTAAGTGGATAGATAATGGTAAGAAAATGAGAGCACAAAGGACCTGCCAAGTCTTTAATGCTCACTTAAACAAAACTGCCTACAGGTTCAACAAACCCATGCCTGGGTTTTGTGGGTTTCCAAGGTCCCTCTCCAGAAAAGTTGTTTGGGGTGATGGTCACCATTTTAATTAAAGGAATATCAAACTATATGTTTAGAAAGATAATAATAAGGCACCCAAACCCAGATGCTAGATGCCACACATGTTGGAGAAGGGCTCTGAGGGGAAAAAAAAAGACTCCCTCATTCTACAAACTGGATGTAAATTAAACCAATGGGGGAAAGTTAAGACTATTTTTATTTTCCATCTCCAGCAATCATCCTCTCCAGTTTCCTCTTTCCCTTACTTTACATCTAGTTATCAGCTATCTCCATTCTTCATCTCCAGTTGCTAACTTAATTTTGATTTGTATGTGTGTATACATACATGCAAGGGAAGCAGCATCTCGTTTTTGTGTGCAGGCATCTGTGCATTCTGTTTCTTTATATCACATTGCATATTAGTGTAACTTTAATTGGCCCCTTGGCTTTTTGGACAAATATTCATGAATTAAAACAGTTTAGCAAAAGTCAAACACACAAAAAAACAAAACTCAAGCCATGAGATTCTGTTATTAAGTTTGATTCTCACTGAGGAACATTCAAATTTTGAGTATGCTTATTTCAACCATGTTGTTGTATTTTTTTAAACTGTGGTTCAGCCATGATTTTTAAAGTATAATTTTCTTAATTAAAATAAATATTTTTCAAATTCAGGTTGGAAGCTTTGGATTATGGCTGTGTTCCTTATATATCTACCTACAGTTTTACAGTGATCGCTCAAAACTAATTTTTTTTTATTTCTTCTACAGTAGACTCAGATTATAGCCCACTGATGTGAAAGGATAAGATTTTTAACTGACACTCTTGTCTCTTGAAAGAAGAGTTTGACAAATATATTCTTGACTTTTTGTTCAAGTCTCTCATGGTAAAAGTTAATAAACCTACAGGCCCTGTTTTTACTACCAATGACTGTTAATGAGTTAAATGGTCTATCAGCAGAAAGGCAGCAAATTTATGTTTGAAGGGTAAAAAAGCAAAGCAGTCCAAAGATTAGAATCCAGATTTTTTTAAATCACACAGTAGTCGTGGTTAAGATTTCTGAGGAGGGCACAGAACTTTTGAGAGAAGAATGATAAATGCTTCAGGTGGTTTGAAAGGCTTTGGAATTTTCTTTCATATATACAAGTTTTGTTCATGTGAAAAAAGTAAGACTTCTTAAATTGAATTATGAGCTTATTTTTTTTTTGTAATTTACAGAAACAAACATTGAGCCTGACACCAGGTTTGTGTGGGAGTAAGGTAAATTTGGGCTCAATGACTGATGTACTGTTTGGGTATAAACATGAGATTCCATATTGCAACTGTCTGTCACTACTCTTGTCATTAATCAAATAGATACTAAAATGTACAGCAGTGTTTAACTGTAATGTAGTTAGTTTTTATAATCATTGCTGGTAGCTATCCAGGTGCAGGTGGTACCTTTTTTTTTCTTCCTGTTTTAAGATTGTGAGATTGTTTACTGTCTTTGTATAAAGTCTCAGCATATAGGTTTGATCTAATCTGTTGAATTTATATCATCTGTGGTCTAGTGACAATTCTGGATTTAAAAATTATGGAGATTACAGAGGTGTTGAAAGAAAAGGAAATAAATTCACTTGATGCTTTTGTGTGACCTGATTATAGGTCCAGCACATTTATATTCCAATTTGGAAATACCTGTGAATTTAGAAGTAAAAAGTGAATGTGAAAAAATAATGGAAGCAGTGTGATTTCATTGAACTTATTTATATTTTGTCTACATTGAGCTTTGATAGATATAAAGATACACTGTTTGAGCATGAATTAGCAGATATTCGGGATCTTTACAATAAATAGTAGTATTTATTTTTCAGTGAAACAATTTTACTTTAAATCAGATTTAAGACTTAATGTAGCCTTGAAAGAGAGGATATCTCTTAATTTTTTAATGCTAACTTTATTTTAATTGGCTCATTCTTTAAAAGTCATGCTAAAGGGGACCAATTAGTAAAAGCAACAGAGTTTTTAGATTATCAGAAAAACATAGACCACTAAGATTTTATTATCCAAAAGTCATCTGATACGTTTCATTTTTCTCTAAGCTCAAGTTTATTCTTTTGTCTGTCAGTCACCTATCAAATAACCAAAAGCTGAGAACATGATTAGAGAAGCAATAAATAAATAAATATAAACAAACAAACAAACAAACAAATCAATAATGTTTTCTATTCTCTCCATATGGTTTTATACAATTGCCTAAATTCATTGTATATTGTTCTTTTTTTCCTTTAAAAGATATCAGAAGTGTGTAATGGGAGCACTTGCTAGGTAAAAGGTCTAAATTTGAATCACTATTGAAAAATTCTGGTTTCTAATACAGATGTTCATTTGAAAATGATAGATTGTCCTGCAGGAACCCTGAAGTGTTTTCATGGATTCTCAGGCCTGGTTGGCAGTTTTACTGAAAATGGCTGTAAATCAGGAAAGAGAGCTGAAAATACATTTCATGTCATCTTTGAAGCAACTGTAAGTTATCATTTCAGAAAATGAAGAGGGCCTTTTTATGAAAGGCATCGTGATAACAAATTGAAACGAATAGGGAAAAAAAACAGCACAACATAATCCCAGAGAATTGTCTTCAACAATTCCTCCTTAATTTCAGTATACATGAGAGCAGTATGGAAGATAAAGATGAAAATTAAGATGGTCCATGGAGTCTAAAATTTAGTTTTGCAGAACCTTTTTTTTCCCAGTGGTGATGGTGGTAGTTTTTTTTACAAGATGTTTATTGACTAGCCAGTTAGATTTGAGCTCATATGCTATAGAAACCAGGTGAACTCACATTCTCCAAATGCATCTGTTGTTTGCTTCTTCCAGAATAAATATTACAATTCTAGATGAACAACAGCTGGAAGGCATCATGTGGTTGCATTCCTCATTGGATGAAATCACTTGTGCACCATTAACAATTTTAGATGGAGAAGAAAAATACATCCTATCATAAGATGTCAGCAAAAAGTCATTTTTTAAAAATATGCTTTCCATTTTTACTTTCCTTCGAGCTATACATTTTAGTATAGTGAATGACGTAGAAAATATATGTTGTACCCCAACATTCTCTGTGACTTACTTATGCTTGTTTTTAAAATAATCTTTAAGAAATTAATATGTTGTGAGTGCCAAAGTCTAGTTTGACAATATATTCAAAATAGGAGCATTTTCATCATTCTACTGTCAAGTAATATTTTATGGGTATTGTTTAGGCATGTGAGCCACTTTATTAATGTTTTAATATTTTTACTGTTTTTGGTGAGGAGTAGGTTTTCTCCATCAGCATCTCATGCAGAAGTTGGCAAAATGATGCTAATACACAGATTCTTAGACTGAAAGTGAGTGGTTATGGCCACACTGCTGCTATTTAAGGAGTTTGTGGCCATGGGCAAGGACTGATATTCCCCTCAAAATACCTCCTCCTGTATAAAATAAGGGGCTAGCATTGATGATTTCTCTTCTCAAATCTGTGAACCTATGATAACTTGTAAACAAGTCTCAAGTTTCTTGATATTTGTTGCCAACACTGATCTCATTCCTTCTTACTTTCATTATAGGTATTATCTGTTCCATGGATTGTCATATTTAATGATAATCTACTTTATCATGCAATTTTTTATATGGCAATCTGTTTTCTTCTTTCAGGAACACACATTTTAATAGCATTGACTGTCTCATATGGTTAATTCTTATCTTGACAATGAAATATCTAAGCATCTCAAGGAAAATAACCTTACAATTTATTTCTTCTCCTTTCCCTTTCTCCTTTTAACATATTACAGAATTGTTGTCACTGCTATTTGAAGTGTTGATAAATGTACCAGATTCAATTACAAACTTACTTAGAACACATGCAGTTTGCTTGATTCAGAATTATAAAAATAGAACATAGCTAACCCTCAAAGAGGGATCAGGAAACCTGAATTTCAGCCTGAGTTTCCAATTATCTGACTATTTGCCCTTGAACAGGTCAGTCTGTATTTCAGTTTACCCATCTCTAAAATGAGGAAAAGGGTCCAAGTAATATCTAATATTCCATCTACCTTTCAACTTCTGTAATTTTTTCCTATAAATTCTATCATGGAAGTAATGAACAACTTTGCTTAGCATTTTCAAAATGTAGTCCGCTCTTTTTCAAGCATTTTTATTCATCCTTTAATTGAATGATTCAGCACATTTTTTTGAGCACTTATGAACCAAGCATTATGAGTTAAAAAGTACAAGATTTGAATCCCCTTGTTATATAAATGTGAGCAAATAATTTAACCTTGAGCCTTTGGGAAATGGAACTAGCAATAGCTGCTCTTATAGGGTTGATGTGAGGATTAAATGAGTCAATGCAGTCAAACATTGAGTCTACTAATCATCCAATAGAAGGAGATTAATGTTGTTATTTATACACTTTTAATATGTGAATTTAATTTTTAAGTTATTAACTGGGGGTCATATATGTGGGTTATACAGTATAAACATAGCAAAACTTATTATTTGAGTGTATAGATAAAAACTTCCAAATGTGCTTTTATGTTGAGAAGTTACTTATCCTCTTTTTTGGAAACTTGGGACAGGAACTACCTGTGTCCTTTTGTATTCGGAATTAAATGAGTTTAAAATGAGATAATGTATGAAAAATTAGCAGCATAATATTTGGCATATAAAGGTCAAACGTGTTTGTTTCAAGTAAAACTAACCAATAGTGATTAGGCAAAACTAGCCTAGTTTTGTTCTAGACAAAATTAATCTATGAAGATCATATCCAGTGGCGAATTAACTGGGAAAGGGCATAAATAAACCATCCAGGGTGACAGAAATATGCTATATCTTAATAAGAGTGTTATTACATAGGAAACATTCTTTGAGCTGTACAGTTAAGATTTCTTATTATACTGAATTTAAATTATGCCTAAAAAATATTTGCCTCCTTCCCTAAACATAAATACTATATTTTATATAACTAGGAAGCAACCTTAATCAAATATAATACTATTTTCAAATGCCATACCTAAAATATTACTCCCATAGAGTATCTTTTTCAACAGTACATAAAAATGAAAAGGGCCCCAAGATTCCATGAGTCCACTGATGTCTGAAAGTAGTTGAAGGAACGATCAGTGGTTCTGTGTATTTCACCACCCAATTGTTTTCATTTGGCACACTATATTTTAGAATGTTTATTGATTGGCCAGTTATTGGATCTTCTTTTTTCCCAGGTGCCGATAAAACAGTAAATTATGGAGAATTATTTTTTACAAGGGCCTGGTCAAAAGGACATGATCAGTCCTATTGCCTCTTTCTTCATGTATTTTTCCAAGATTCAGACTAGCTTATGATTTATTCCAATCAAGCTTTATTTAGGATTGGGTCTGTAGGAAGGGGTGGAAATGGCGGGGGAGGGAGCGGAAGGGACAGCATAAATATATACATACAGTGTGTGAAAATAAAGGCATCTTTTGTTACAGCTGGTTGCAGAAGTTTCTGCCTGCACTGCTGAAGACAGTATGATATTAGTGTAGTTGTAGCAAAGTCAGGACAAAGATGGGCTGTGTGAGAGGGATCAGTGTGTTTGCTCAGCGGAGCTTTCTCTCCAGTTGTTGACAGATTTAACTGGTGTAATGTTAGGCCTGGCTAACTCCTCCCCACGATTGTCAAGAGGCAATCGTCACAGTAGTAAATGACCATGTGGAATATACCATGAATTCCCTTTTTGTATAGTAGCTGTAGCTTAGGGTGGGGATTTAATATTGGATGGACTCCAGATTGTCTAAATTGCAATCACAGTGTTTATTTAAATAGCCTATGGGGACCATTAAAGCATTTTAACTTTTGCTCCTATGTTTCTCATGTTATGAAATCTTGAAGCGCATTGGGGAAAAAAGAAAAATCCAGCCTTGTAAAAGCATTAGGATGCTGAAAGTTCTCCCTGCTGCCAAAAATGCTTCAGAGTTTTAGTTCTATGAACTAACATATAATATGATAGATGGGATCCTGCTGTGGTCCCTAACTAGGGGATATTCCTTGTACAGTTTCACTAATCTGTAGCCGAGTAATCAGTGTTATCTCTGCTCAGGAGAGTCTTTCTGATATTGGAACTCTGTTTGTAATGCTGAAGTCCGTTCTGCTTTTTATAATGCCATAGCTTTTAAATTACATATAAATTTATTATAAGCACATAGTTGCTATGAAATTATTAAACTTTTAACTTTATATACATGAAAGCTATTTATTTTACTCCATTGGAAGAGCCAGGGTGATGGTGAAGCTTCAGTTTCGTAGGTGAGGGCATGAACTTGAGGTGAGGAAGAATCAAGTACATCTGTTTCTTAAGGCAGGGCTTCTGAATAGAAAGCATGATTTTAATTTCCATGCTCTGATTTAAAACAATATTTAAAAAAACTTTATAAATTATTGTCACTTAAAGTTCTAACAGACATTTCTACAGTTGGTTTCTTTCTGCAGGAAGACTTGCCAATTTTTTTTGAAGACATGCAACATTATTTTCTGATTATAAAAGTGACCTGGTCCCAGGGATCTTTCTAAATTGCCAACCTCGACTTTCAACTTTGAATTTAATTTAATTTAATTTAATTTTCTCTTCTATTCTATTCTTTCTATTCTATTCTATTCTATTCTATTCTATTCTATTCTATTCTATTCTATTCTATTCTATTCTATTCTTTGTTTATTTATTTATTTCTAGTTCCTACTAAGGTTCTAGGTCTATGCTAACTACTTGGGGCTATACTAAAGTGAGTTGTTATTCCTGAGGCTTCAATTCTGAATGAGAAGAGGAGGTATGCCTCATCAGACTAGTTCAGGGAACTCCCAGTACCCACTAAGCCAGCCCTTCAGTATCTATTCACCCTGTGTTTATATTGTGATAACACTACGTGTCTATCTAGAAATAAACTGGGGGCTAATGTGCTAATGTATATAAAAGGCTTTGGCCTTTCTTGAAATAAAAATACCATAAGAGTTGTTTTGCTGAAGGAATGAGAAAATCAGCAATAGCATATCATAAAGATAAATAACCTCCTTTGTGCAGCTGGGTGATGCCTTTTAATTTGACTCAGGCCATATGCAAGCGAAGGTTCTTTTCCATCACAGGTTTCCTGACATATCTTTTTATTTATCATCATGATATAGACTGTAACGCTAACTACTTCAAAATACATCATGATCTAGGAGTAGATGTTTTCCTAAAACTCTTTACATTGTTCTTTATTCCATATTCAAATAAAAAATTCAGATTTGTTTTGACTCAATGTTCCAAATTTTTAGAACAATATCAGTATTTTGCACTATCCTGTTGCATACTTGCCTCTCACTTCTAATTCTTTTCCTAGGACACAATGTTGACTGAAATTTATAAATTTTAGAGTGTCCCCATTTAATCAGTTACTTTTCCTTTTCTTATCACCATTATAGTTTGATCAAAAATTGATCCATCACTTATTTATTTTCACTCTTAATGTTACCTTCTTGCTTTCAACTACCACCTCTCTTCTCCTCCCCTATTCCCTCCATCCCTCTACACCTCTCCTTTTCTATTACCTTCCCTCCCTCCTTCTCTCCCTCTATTTCTATCTCTTTCTCTCTCTCTCTCCTCTAATTTAATGTAAGCATCGTGAACTATCCAAAGAAAATGCAAGCTGTCAAGAGAAGTGAAGAATATATACAATCCATAAAGCTGATGATCAATCCCAAAATAACAAGGAGTTGACTATATGTCTCCTATTGTTTAATATAGGGAATATAGAGAGTAATACAGTATATATAGCTAATTGGAAGAATCTGTTTGTTTGAAAAGTTATACTAAATAATAATATCTTTTATCCGATATTCTTCTAACTTCTAGAAATACTCTTTCTAGGACTACCACCCTCCAAAAAGGATATTTTAACTTAATATAATATTTAAAGGTACTGGGGTTTGAGACTACATGGGAATCTGTATGGCAATTATTTTATTTTTCTAGGACAAACCCTTAGTATTAATGCCGTTCATGGTTGTTTGGACTATATTACATTTTGCTGAGCCTCAGGACTGCTTTTGGAAGGTTTAGAAGTATCCAGGGAGGTGCCTGCCACTTTGATTATTCATACCCAGCTCTTTATTTTTATTCGAGACATAAAATAAAAACACACCCTGGCTTCTGCTCAGCTTCAACTGGCATTCATTTTAAAAACAAACCCCAAACTGACCAAATGGCAGCAATACAAGTTTTGTATGTGTGTGTGTGAGTGAGTCATCTTTCATGTCAATCAGAGTTCATTTATGGAAGCATTAAATTCTGGCACTGGCCAGGCCACCTTTAGACAAATTAAATTGGGTTGGGTTTTGGTAGGCTTGGAACGAAGGACCAGAAGGAAAACCAGGGTGATGTTGTGACTCAGAAAGTGACTATTTTCCTTCTGAATCAGAATTGAGCCACTGGTAGAATTAGTTCTTTCAGGAAAATGGCAACTTTTAGGTGAAAGGTCAAATGGAATATCTGACCACCTGTATTCATCTTGTTGTGGTTCAGCTTTGCCATTTGGAATAATTACTTACTTTTCACCTTTTCCCCCATTGCTTAGTTACAAATAGGGGTAATATTTTCCTTCTTGTGTCTCTTAAAACATTTTTAAGGGTGACTATGAACTTTTAACCACTGGTGCCTTTTATACCAGAGGTGATTCTGTTTCAGAAATGTATTAACTAATTATTGCAGAAATGTACCACATTTTTTTTTACTCTGCTCTTCTGATAAACATTGGAAAATGTCTAGCTAGATAATTTACCCTTTGGAATTTGTTGCTTATTTTATTAATGTACAAACAACATTAATTCTACTTTTTATACTTTTTCTTCATTCTTTTTCTTAGTATTTCTATCTGTATACTTTTAAGAAGAATCTTTCCACGTATTCATTCTTTCAGCACTTACTGAGTCTCTAATATGTATACTTATTTCATCTTTTTCACTATATCTTCATTGGAAGCTGTTTTAAAATATTGTTAATTGATTTTCATAATTGATTGATTTATACCTTATACTATCAGAGGTAGTTCTGGATTTTATTAAATCTTGGTAATACCTACACGAGTAAGATTGTGGGTTTTTTTGTTGTCATTATTGACAATGGTTAGTTTAGCATCAACAGCAAGTTTTAAGACCTTTGTGTACTTATCAGCGCTCCATTTCAATTGATAATCAGCAAAATATTTATTGAGCATCTACAATGTGCCAAGCTCTTTTTAGGGCCAGGATATAGCAGGGAAAAAAGTGAGATTTCAGAATCATATAAAGCACATGGGGAGACACAGACAATGATCAAACATTTAAACTTATTATGTATGCAACTTTATTTTTAAATTATCTTACATTTCTGTATTACTATAATGTTTTAAAACCATTTTTAATATATTTACTTATATTAAGTATATTTCATGTATTTTAAAACATTTTTTGAACTGTAACAAGCTAGATATATAATCTATGTAAGTTAAGAGCACACAGCCTGTGATGAAACTCACCTTTTACCTTAACTACTGGATGTTCAAAAGTAAATTAAAATCTACCGTATCAGTATACATAAAAGTTATCTTGCGTTCTTGACAAGTTGCATTATAATCTCCTTGGATGAGTTTTTGGAGCCTGCATTTTTACGGGCAAACTAGTGAAATCTAATCCTTACTGTAGGAGAATCATACCTAGAAGACCACTTTATTAGAGAATTTATTGAAGGGAGTTTAGAAGGGCCACTCTGAGAATTGAATGCAAATATCTTGTTGATGCCTCCAACTCAATACCTGACATTGGTGGTTCATTTGATTATTTAGTCCGTGCAGGATGTACAAGAACTGTAGAGATGAATAACTCATGAACCCTGAGCTGAAGGATCTCAGAGTTTATTTATACCATGGACTTCTCTGCCATGTTATAACTAGTTGTCATGGTATGTTGTGGCATTTCCCATTTATATAATACTTTTATATACTTTATTTGATTTATTAAATTGTCTCATTGACCCTGGATGTATGAAATTTTTTTTTAATTGCACATAGTTATCATTACGGAGTAAAACAGAGGCTCAGAGACAACTTTTAAGTAAGCCACAATTATACAGCTAAGGCTGTGGCAGAGCAAGATCCTCTGATTCAAAGACCAGAGTTTTTCAATGTCATTGCATTTGTATGCCTTATGAACATTAGTTCAAAATTTAGAGTATTTCTTCACCTGTCACAGGTACATTATAATGTTCAGAGATTCTTAAACTTTGTAAATGTTATAATGTATCATGTTCCCAGCCATTGAAAAGTGAAATTATTCAGTATCCCTAAGTAAAGCCAGATGCCTCCATTGAGAATGGCAAGGATGTTTTGTAATAGAATTACTTGTACATTCCAGAAAGTTGTGACAAATGACAAATGAACTAATACTACGAAATAACATATAGATTTGCTGGGAAAGAGCCAGTCCTTGACCACCTCCATTTTAAGTGTTTCCTACATTAGAGACTCTTCTTAATCTAGGCAGTGCCATTAATTACTAAGATTTATTCTTTGATTTACTATGTCTGACTGTTATCTGTTCATTCATTCATTTGTTCAATAAACATTTACTGAACACTAATTATATACCAGAACAGGGGAAGTCACTAGTTATAAAATTATGAATAAGACATGTTCCCTACTCAAATATGAAGCAAACTCTATGTAATTACCACAGAGATGTGAATAAGGGTCTGTTCTATGATTTCCCAACTCTGACAGTTACCAGCGGAAATATTGGTTGGAGAAGTGAGTGTGTGGGTGAATTCTGCAAAGAGGGTTGAAATTTGTTATAGCCACGCATCTGGCAGTACTTAAGAACTATGAATGATTTCATGTTTCCATGGGCACATGGTACATTATAACACATTATGTAATATGCTGGTTGATAAAGCACTTTATAATAGTATAATATTGTGCCTTTCTTTCCTCATTCTGAAATCACTGTACACACATTAATTCTCACAATATTGTCCCTAGGAGTTGTTGTTAGGAGGTTTCTATTCTCAGTAATGGTAGCTGATATATAGCGGTGGCAACAACAGTCTATGGCTGAAGAAAGTGAAGTGCAAAATAACTTGCCCAAGGCAACTCCACAAAAGATTGGCATCATCCCCTTCTCATTATTCCCTGTTCAGTTTCTAAGCCTCAAACTTCTTCGAAGGAATTGCTAGACTGGATATTTTATTCATTTATTTTCTTATAACTTAGTGTGATGTTTCTTTCATATAAGCAGGCGAATTTTCCATGGGTGGCCCCCTGGCCAACTCTAACTCTTCAGGGCCATGTCTTTAGAAAGCTGTCAGGAGGCCCCACCCTTCTACTGCCTACTACTTTTTCCTACAGGGAAACCATAGTTGAAAGGCTCTGGTCCATAATAATGGCATGAGTCTTCGTTGGCTTTAATCTGAGACACTGTAATATGTTCCTTCATCAGTCTCTGTCACACAGGAACTTTTAGAGCTACCGCTACTTGACCAGTAGCCCAGTTAGTTTCTTTTTGGCAAAAATCTGCATTATTCTATATCTCATATTATTTTCTAATATGAACCACAAACTAACAATGCTAAAAATCAACTTTGCTGAACCAGATGGAGAAGTCAGAACTAAAGATCAAAATCTTTTCGGACTTGATTCTATTCAATGCTTATTAGCTCTGCAGTAGAGAAGCTTGAAAGGAAAGGTAGTGTTGTAAAGTAAGAGAAGAATTTTCTTTGCTTAGATAGATCAGGTCAGATTCTCATTCCTTTCCGTTGTTGTACATCAGTTTTCCAGCTATACTGCTGGAATATGAGTCTGTCTCTTGGGTCTAGGAGCATACAATGTATGTGACTCCTGTGCAAATATGATGATACCATTGGATGACAATTAGTCGATTCAACTATTTTAATATTGGTTTGTTTTTTGAATATATCTTTTTTCTATTTTTTTCTCTCTGAAATTGCTATATTAAAAAAAGAACAAAACTCCCGTTCGAACACAACAATTATTTGAAACCATTTTCCACAGAGCAAGAGAATACTTTATATAGTAATGACTAGCAAGCCGTGTTTTAATGTTCATGTGATTGACGCAGTGGTTCACAACAGTTCCTCTGGAACCATTCTTATTTCTTACATTATAAGGCCTGTTCAAAGAAAGGAGCCGAAGAGGAAAGTTTCTTTTCTGTCATATTGATGCAATGAGTATATGGCAACCATATAAACCCCAAGTGATTCAGTTATTACTATGGACCTAATTACCGACTTTAGACTTTTGGGTGATATAGAGGAAAGTTCTCAGAACGAGATTGCTTAGCTTTTTACAAGGCCCTATGTTTAGAGCTTTGTACAAAAGTTATCATTGACATTGAAAGAGTAGCAAACTAAAGTGAGAACTTGGTTATTATAAAATGTTATTTCTATCCAGATAATCATTTGGATGTATAACTGAACATTATGACTACAAAGTGGGTGCATGTTCGCAATTGGTCCGGGCTCCTCTGGAGACACAGTGAGGCCAACTTAGACTGCTAAAAACATATCCCTCTCTTCTTCGATTATACCTGTTATAGGGAAGCTAAACCATGGTAATTTCTTCTTTTTCCAAATCCTGGTTTTCACCTAAGAACTTCAATTTTTATATGAAAACCTGACAATAGCAAAAACTGAAACAACAGGGAAAAGAGCTAGCATTCACTGAGTGCTTACTGATTCCTGTTATCTTGAGTTCTTTACATGCATTGTCTCCATGAGATGATTTATTAGCTTGGGTTATTTTGGCCATAAGTGACAGAAACCCAATTCAAATATCCTTGAACATAAAAGGGAAAGATGTGTTGTTAGTTCGAAGAACTAAAAATTTTGAGAGCTGCCTAGCATTTGGCATTACCAGCTCTCATTTTTCCTTGCTTTTCTCTGTGATGACTTCATTTGTAGGCAGGCTTTGACGTATAGTCTCCGCTCAAGCAGATCCAATCCTTTATACTAAAATAAAAATTTAAGCTTCTCTCTTCATAACTTTATCACAAGTCCCATATATGTCACCTATTAGTTTAGCTTGTATTTTGAGTCCAAAATTGAACCCATCTTTGTGGCTGAGGATAAAGTGCTTTTTGGGCTAGGGAATGATCATCATATGCTTAACTCTTGTTTGAGAATAGGGGACTTTTTTTTTTTTTTTCATAGAAAAAAGATATATATATATATATATATATATATATATATATATATATATTTTTTTTTTTTTTTTTTTTGAAGAGAAAATACCAGACAGGCCAAAATAATCATCTCCATAACAATGATGCAGTGTTGTTTTTCTTAGTTTGCAAATATAAAAATTTTGCCCAAACATGCATAGTAAATATATTTGAGAAGTCCATCTGTTTGGCTAGAGTCAGAATGTCTAGGTATGAGTCCTGGCTCTACCACTTACTAGCTCTGTGGTCTTCAGGAAGTATGTAATCTTTTTAAGCCTCAATTCCATCAGTTTCATTACCCATAAAGTGGAGGAAATAGTTGTATCTACTTCCTAGGGTAATTGTGAAGACTGCTTTGTATAAACCTAGCACATAATAAGTGCTTGGTAGATGTCGGTTATTATTATAGTGTTTTGTTTTGTTTTTTAATTGACTACAGAACTATGACTGAAATCACTGGTTGTTATAACTTTACTTTTATTTGCAGATTTACCCCAGATGCAAACTAGATTTATAAACCCAAACCATCATATGAGTAAAATTTTTAAGTTCTGTCACTCAATATGGCCTATTCCATTCACTTAATTTATTATTTTTAATATTTTTAATATTTTCATTGATATTATTGTCTTACTATTTTATTATTAATGAAATGGTAAGAAAGTGAAACTCACATTTTTCAGAGTATATACTTCATAGTACTTAGAACCTTAGTACTTAGTAAATATTTGTTGGCTTCATTTGTTTTTTATATTTTTGATTGTAGGTTGTATCTTGAAAAACCATTCATAAAAAATCAAACTTTGGTCTAGGCAATTAGGGTTCTCTAAATTGTTTCAATGGTTTGTAATGCACAAGTACCAAATATGAGCTTTATTTATTGGAAATGAAGAAAATTAGCTATTTAGCAAGTATCACTTTACTAGCCACCAATTTAGCCTATTTCTTTTTTAGATAAAGTTTTTGTTATAATGGGAGCCTTTTGGAATCAGATTTACTATCAATAAAACACAGGAAAGCTGTTTTCAGAGTAAGGTGAAATTTAATGCCAGAATTTCAATATTTAAATGTCTTAGAGATTAGACTATAATGATAAAGATGAAATATGATATGCATATAGTGTATGTGTGTATATATATGTATAAAACATTGTATATAATTAGAGAGAGAGAATTCTAGCAAGTGATAATTTTAAACTCCTTAAATGTTACAGTAAAGTAAAACAGCATAGTTAGATTAATGCAATGTTTCTTGATTCTTGGCTATAGGCTATTCAAAAAGGAAGTATGTATTTGAGATATTGCCTCACAAGACTCATAGTAGAAGGTCCCTGGACATTTGTCTTTATTTAATTTGATCCACACATTAGAAGTGGCTTAGATAATGCCTTATATATAACTGTTTAAATCACCTTTATTTATTATTATATAGGGCTTATTATAGCACCCTGATCAACCATCAAGATCACTTACTCTTTTCATGTGATCCAACAGTTTGGCCAGTTTCTAAACTATAGCATTTGGAATGGCAGCCTAAAGGCTAAAAAAGCCTATATCTTTTAACCAACCTAATACAATAACTATTCTTCTCTATATTTACAGTTTCTTTTTTCTTTGCAAAAGTAATAACACTCATTAAACAAGAAAGTGCTGCTAGTATATTAGAGTTTTAAACTAATTCCTCAGCAAAGAAAATTTACTGTGTCCTGGTTGTATTTACTGCAAAAATAAGAGGAACATCCAAGAGACAGAAGTGATTTTTCTAGTTGGTTACCTACATGGAGATGTATTGATTTCTATTGGTAGTACTCATTTTGCTACAGTTGTACCCTGTGTCCAGGATTTTAGAAAACAGTGCTTTTAATTCTTTGTAAATAGTAGCATTGTATGAAAGGATTTTTTTAAACCGCAACTACAAAAAATATTGTGCACATCAGTTTAAAATGAATTGACCTTTGTTTCAATGAGGGCGGTGTGTTACTTGTTATGGAGTGACTCCATTTGCCCATGCAAATAAGCACAAAGCCAGGATATTATCAGGCAATGGCAAAATTAAGAGGTAGGTCAGATTTAATGGAAACATCTGTCATTAACCCTTTTACAGAAAGTGCCTCAGGGAATCCTTGCAGATAAAAGCTATGCTAAGCTTTCTTACCTTGCTTTGCAGAGCTGCAAAGGGATGGCACTCATAATGTACAAATTCTGCTCAGAGGATTTGCTTTAAAGAATGGCACATTTTAGAATGTAGAAGAAAAAAAAACAAAGCTTATTTTGTATAATTTTCTCTTTACAGAAAAATTAAGACTGCTGTTAACTTTTAGATTCTATACCAGTAGACTTATTGCCTGCTGTTAGCTACATTACACCATTCCAATGAGTATTGTCTTATTAATACCTGAAACAACAAATGAAATATTTACATGTTATTTTCTGAAAATATGGAAAACACAAAGTTCAGAAAAATGTGGTATTCATAGTTGCACATAATAATACATTTGCCTGTGTTATATAATAGTCATAAGAAAAAGTTCATTTTTTTAAATTGAGCATTTATTGAAAATAATTCAGTTATGGAAGTTTAACAGTGATTTGGATGCCACTTATTCTTGTTACTTTACATTATAAGTTACTAATAACACAAATATATATGAGTTTATTGTGTTTGCAATGAAATTTAAAACACAACTTTAAAAAATTATAAGGCGTTCAATGACTTTTGTTTATGTAATAAACATAAAGTGTTAATATATTAATTTCTTCATAGGTAAAGGTGAGGGAATCTGAATATCTCTACAGAAAAAATAAATTCAAAACAATGTTTCTGGTGCTTAAGTTATTTTATTCACAGTATAGTTGCCCTTAAAATTTTTGCCCCTTCTTTTTTTAATATTTTTATTTTCATATTTACCTTCATGATAATGTTTTGTTAATTATTTCTTCATATGACAATTTGTCTCTTTTCTCCTTTAACTTGTATTTCATATCATCCTAATATCAATATAGCTGGGCCTTTTCTTTCTTTTATCTTTTTGAAAGTAGGATGCACAGAGGAAAATGCAACTCTCTTTTGACTGCTTTCTCTTATAAATAAAGCTTTTAGCTTATCCAACTGAAATAGCATTGTAAAACGAATAAAGGGCCCATTTACTTTCTCTTTTTTAGGACTTTTTACACAATGTATGATACCTTTTTTAAGTGGGAAGGGCCTAAAAGGTTTGTGAAAATATAATAAACAATTTTAATATGCACCTAACTTCCTCAAAGCCATGGCATCAAGCCGGATTATTCTCAGTACAACTTTGGACAGATGAAGGGGTGTGGCATGAAAGAGAATTAATGCAACCATGTATATTTGATCTATTTTTAAAAAAATCCACTATTCAGGTTGTAATATTAAGCATTAATATGTTTGAAAACTATTGCTGGACTTAAAAAAGAAACCTCAAGCTCCAACCACAGAATTAAACAGACTTGAAATTATTTTACGCTGTTACAGAATTTACCTATTACTTACACATTAATCAGAAATTAGCATTTTATTTCGAGATATTATATTTGCTGCTTTCTGTGTGAGCATGGGTTCATATCATTCTGTCTGTCCCTCTGCAGCTGTGAGTTCCTCAGGGTTTGGGGGTCAAGTCTCTCTGCACTGACCATTGTGAAGCAATTTTTCAACAATATACACAAGTAGGCACCTAATTAGAGTAGTTTTGACATGACAAATGGTTTCATGCACTAATACTTGTATTCAATACATAACTCTCCTGTGTTCACAAAAGCATGGCATAAGAACTTTCAAAAAAGTTCCAGTGTATATGACCCTAGGCCTGAATAAAGATTGAGAACACTCAGTGCTGTCCCTTCTTCTCAAATCATAGTATTGTAGATAGTCTCTTGTCCCCAGAGGTAAGTCAGATCTGTTTAGCTAATTGGAAAGGAATGCATACTTTGTGGAGTACCAGCTCTCATGAATCAATTTACAGGCTTGTGGCATTTACTACAAAGATTTTGTCTTTTCACCCAATTAGATAAACTATGGTACCTCCTTGGCATCCTTGTATTTTATATTTGTTTCCTCATTTATAGTATTCTTTACATCTAAGGTTTGGACAAGATGTTTTAAGAAAATTCAATTTTGGCTAAAATATCTATTTTGAAAGAAATCTTACTTTTTTCATTATTATCAGGTTTATCAGGTTTTTTTTTTTAAATGCCTACAGCACCTGGTATTCCAAGGTGGTCTCTCATCTGAGTACTAACCAGGCATGACTCTGTTTAGCTTCCAAGATCAGAGGAGATCGGGCACTTCAGGATGGCATGGCCATAGACTTTATCAGGTTCTAATGATTCTCTTCTAAAGAACCCTTTCAGTGATCAAATGTTGGAACAAGACCTGTTAGGTCAACAAACATCATGTTCCTGCTTTGCAGAAGGAAAAAAGAGTGTATGCCATTCTGGGTAGTAAAATAAGAACTTATCTTTGGTCTTTGCAAAATTTTTGTTATAAAGAGAGAACTACTAAATTTTCTCTCTAATTTTTAATTTGAGACAAGACATTGACTTTTCCAAATCCCATGAACTGTTGTCCTGTAACTTAGACACCACTATCATTTAGATGGGCTATTGAGAAAACTTGCCATATTTTCTCTCTCTCTTCGATAATCAGGGCATGAATCCTTGGCTTTAATTAAGAGGTGCCTCTTTCTTGAAGGAGTAACCTGAAGTAGAAGAAGCAGTATTTCTGACTGATGAGCCTGTTTGGTCTAGATTCTTAGGATGAAACATTCTTCTGTTTCTGATTTTACCCCCAAACCAAAATAGTTCATTGTTATGCTAATAGGTATTCAGTTGGTCTGTTGAAATTATATTTTTTATCCTCATTGTTTGAAAATTTCAATTTATTAAATGGCTTTTTTGAATATAGTCACATGTTCAGAATTCAAAAAGTATGAAAATATGCACAATGAAATATATCTCTCCCATTCCTATTCTCCATTTGTTCGATTTCTACTGCCCTAACTCTCCAAATGTGACAATTATAACTGGTAACTTGTATGTTCTAGACTTTCTTTACTTGCTGATCCTTTTTAATGGGTCGCACCTATTCTCAGTCTGCCAATTTATACATGTCCATGTTCACTTGACGTTCATAAAGTGTCTTACTATGACGTGACATTTAACAATGTGCATGTGGAATCTGGGTACTTTTTGTTTGGCTTTGCATTCATCTTTCCACTTATGTTTTGAAGAGAAATTTCATATTTTCTTTGCTCTAATTCTGGTTGCCAGGATGGCTGAATGCCATTCCTGGAAGGGGTGTGTGTTAGAGTTGGCACAGACAGAACAACTGGCACAGGAAAAGGAAACCATTCCTGTGTCAAGGAGATTTATCTATTCATTATTTTAAAAATTATTATTGTTACCACCATTGACCATTTCTGTGTGCGACCTGTGTCCTGGGTACCATTTTTATCAGAGTATAAGTATGTTCCTGAGTAATGCCCAGGGGACTCCCAGCTGGGCATGCCGAGACTCTGTTGTAAGGCTTCAATTTTGGTAGCCAGATCTTCAGCAGTAAGTAGAAAACAGTCTCAGACAATTGTTTTCAAGCTGGACTCTAAGAAAGGCTGTAGTTTTTGTTTTTGTTTTTGTTTGTTTGTTTGTTTTTATAGTTGACCCTGGGGCCAGTTAGTGAAGGGAAGGGAAAAGAATAAAACTCTACTACTTTTATCTCTTTTGTAAATTATGTCCCTGTAAGATTTCTACTTAAGAAACATTTCAATGGCTTAAAAAAAATGTTTGAAGTCCACAGCTCTCAAAGACTAACTGCCTCAGCTGGAGTCAAGAAACCATGTACTGTAGTCTGGCTGTGCCTCATTTTAAGTCAGTGTAACATGGGGTCCAACAATCAGAGGAGAACAAGTTGTATCTCACTTTGCAAAACTAATACAATTTTGGAAAAGTTGAATGTAAGCACATATTATTTAATTGACTCACACTTTTCATGCATTAGAGAAAATCATTATTTAGAGGGATCCTACAGGCAATTTTTTTTTGTAAAGTTAAGGATATCTTTGTAAAATAAATAATGTCCTAATTTATGTTGTGTAGGTTTGAGTTTTTTAATTTATATTTTCTTTAAGGATAAAACATGAATCAAATAAGAGAGCACATATTAGCATGGGCTTCCTAAATTATGAAAGGTGTAACATTAAGAGACACAGGTATCAGAGGAAAGGAAAGAAGAAGCAAAGGATCCAGAGAAGTTTTATTTACAAATAATATGTAAAAATGGTTTCCAAGTTTTTCAAAAGTAATGGATGAGACCATAGCAGTAAAAAATGATTGAACAATAATTTGGAGATGGAGATGAGAGAATGGAGAAAGATGATCTAGTTTACTGAAGAGTTATTATTGAGAGATTGTTTAACTTTACTATTTGATTACACATTTGGGAAGAAAACTATTTCAGAGTTAGCATGATTAAAACATAAGCACTTGCTTAAATTTGTTACTTTATATTTTGTAGTCAGTTCAATTAATGTAACAGCTGGTTGAAATTTCTATATTAAAGGTTGACTATAAAAGCAGTGTTTCACATGTCACTGGCATTCAATAAATGATTGCTGAATTTTACTAAATTACCTTCAGATACATCCTAATAATTCTAGCAATACTAGCTGTCTTTAAATTCAGTAGGGAATATAAGGGTTAAAAACCAAGACCATGCAAAATTAGGAAACTGATATTTTGAGTTTAAATTAGTAAATTAATATAGATGTCAATAATGTACTTAAAGCAAGTAACAGCAGAAAAGGCATTCATTAAATCAAATATTAAAATATTTTTTAATCTTAGCATGGTAGTATTAAACATACTAAAGGAAATAAAAGCAAAGATTGTCCATGGTGCAGTGTATATTTTTAAAAATCTATTATTTAACTTAGACTGGAACCTGAGAAGTTGAAAATCGTGTGTAGGTTTATTGTTTAATGCAGGATTTTATTTACTTTGTTTTAGTAATGGTTTCATGGTTCTCTTGGTCTTTTTTAACTAGATTTACATTCTCTGGGTAGGACATGAATTAAAGGGGCAAACGGTAGACCACTAGGGATCCCCTGTATTGAAGAGCAGGCAGCTAGAGGCTGAGAAAGGCCAAACAAAGAGTCAGAAGAGTCAAGCAAGAGACGTTCTTAAAGCCCAAAGAGGCAAAGAGGTGAGGGGTTTGTGTATGACACATTTTAAACGTTAAAGAGAGGTTAAAGAGGAATAGGCTAGAGAACAGGTCACTGGACTTGGAAACTAAGTGGATATTGGTAACTTGGAGAAAAGAACTTTAAAAAGGTAGGAGCAGAAGCATTTTCAATGGGTCAAAAAGTGTCCAGTATGTGAGTATGAAAAAGCTATTAACAGGACCTAGTTTGCAGGCAATGTGGTTGTTGGTAAAAAGGAAAAGGAAGCTGCAAATGAGGGAAGCTGGGCCAACAAAAGATAATTTGACTATTTCACCATTAACTATGAGTTTCAGTGATATTTGTGACAAATAAACTCCCTTTGAAGTAAGTTTTCTTCTCCTCCTAACTTATATTAACTCTGAAATGGCTGGTACTTTTTTCAAAGACATTTAAACCATTCGGTCGTGGGTTTTTACTTTTTTGTTTACTATTTTAAATGTAAAAAATTACCTAAATATGTATCTCTGTATTGAACCAACCTTTCTGCCTTGCAAGGAATGCCATGTGGGTATGGTGCATTATTCTTTAATTTACTCTTGAAGTCTACTTGCTTGCTAAAATTTGTGTTCTTTATGTTTAAATGAGTTTGTGTGTGTGTGTGTGTGTGTGCGTGTGTGTACATACATTTGTGTACACTACACTGTATTGGTCATGGTTTGATATCAGAGTTGTGCTAACATTATAAAAGAATTGTGTCTTTTCATCATTTTAATGTTTTGGGACAGTTTCAACAAGAAAAAGTATTCTTTACAACTTAGTCTTATTAGAACTAATATAAAACTACCTCCTACCTGGGTCAGAAAAAAAAGCTACTTGTATCTGGCATTTTTTAGAGATGGATGTTTAACAGTCTTTTCAATTTATTCTATGATCATTGGCCTATTTAGTCTTTCTATATCTTTTGTCATTTGGTAATTTATCTTTAAGACAATTGTTAGGTTTGGGAAAACTGGTATATTTTAGGCTAAGAAGCATGAACTAGTGTAGGAAAGAATTTATGATAATAATAGAGTAATTATATAATTAAGGAGAAAATTTATTCTGGAAGAAGGAGGGGTGGAATGAAGAGAATGGAGAAAGGTGATCTAGATTTAGACTCAAGACTATAATTGGAAGGGCCAGAAAGAAGCAGAAATCTGTTCTTCAAATTGAGAGAAGGAGGTAAAGATCAGCAAAAGTAGACTAAAATCAGAGGTAGAGATAAATTATTGAATAAATGGGAGAGGGAAGGAAGCATACATTTATTCATTTATTCTCTGCCATGCATTGTGCAGTGTATTATGTAGAAATAAACACACTTAATCTTCATACAGCACTATGAAGGAGGTTTTGTTCTCTCCATTCTAAAGCTAAGGACACAGAGAGTTTCAGTAATTTGCCCATATTATAACTTCTGGAAACTATAAAACTTTTATTAATTTTTACTTAATATGACTACAGAGCTTCAAGTCAAAATATTTATTTTTGTTTCTTGTGATTGGGCAGACTATATCTTCTATTATGCCGATATACTTGTACCTGCAAATATTTTTAGATAAGTACACACCAGCATATATATAGACCTTATGTGTATCTTACTATATGAATACAATATATAAGATTAGGTATGTATTTCTATAATTCATGTGAACAACTTCTAGATCTAGAGAATTAACCTAAAGTTGTCCTCTCCAGATTAAGATATTATCGGTAATAATGACAATAGCTTCATTTATTGAGCAACTATAGTAGTTCCCCTCTTACTTGTGTGTGATACATTCCAAGACCCCCAGTGGTTACCTAAAACTGTGGATAGTACCAAACCCTACACACATACCTATAATAAAATTTAATTTATCAAAATAAGAGATTAACAACAATAACTAATAATAAAATAGAACAATTAAAAATATACTGCAATAAAAGTTAGTGAATGTGATCTTTCTCTTGCTCTCTTAAAATATCTTATTGTATCATACCCACCTTTTCACTTAAAAGAAGCACTAACAGCTTCTCTAGCATATCTGAATTGCCAGCATCACTACTCTTACACTTTGAAGCCATTGCTAAGTAAAATAAGGGTTACTTCAACACAATCCCTGCCATACAATGACAGTTGATGTGATAACCAATAGCCACTAAGTGGCTAAAGGGTGGATAGCATATACAGTGTGACTAAACTGGACAAAGGAATGATTTAAGTCCTAAGTGGGATGGGGTGGGATGGCACAAAGGTACTCAGAATAATGTGCAATTTATAACTATGAATTGCTTATTTCTGAAAATTTCCATTTAATATTTTTGGACTCCTGTTGACTGCAGGTAACTGAAACTACAGAAAGTGAAACCACAGATAAGGGGTGACTACTGTTTGTTCTTGCTTTCAATTTCATTTTTTATGTTTCTAATTTCACAATAATAATGAGGTACAATTGTTATCACCATTTTTATAGAGGTTCTTATTAAGTCTTGGAGAATTTCAGAAACTTGCTTTGAGTCACGTTGCTGCTGTATTGCTGAGCAGGCATTCAAAACTAAATTTAAAGAACTATACCTCTCTATATATCAAAAACTACCTTGTTTGTGATATTCACTTACTATTGTCAAAATTATTTAAAATGTTTTTTATGTCACCAAAGCTACCCTAATGATTACTGCTTACTTCCTAGATTCAGCCCTACAAATCTTCAATTGTTAGAGGGTTTTTGTTTGTTGTTGTTGTTGTGGTGGTGGTGGTTGTTATGACTGTACTAGAAAGGTACTCTTTGCCGATGATAGTGTATTTAAATAATTTCAATAAAATTAAACAGACCTTCACATTCATGTTGCTGAAATGGCTAGCCAAGTACTATGCACAGGTTGTACACTCACCAAATGTTTGTTGATGATGCTTATGATCCTCTGAGTAATATAAGCCTACTCGACAGGACTGAAGAAATCTTACACCTGTTTATTTGTACAAAAATGAAAAATGTAGCATTTTTTTTAATCCTGTGACCATATGACTGATGATTTTTCTACTTGGTAGAAAATAATTCAGACTTTAGAAAATTCACATTTCAAGAAACTTCAAAGACATTTGTAATGATCATACATAGTCACTCACTTATCCGCTCCCTTTTCTTTTTTCCTTTCACTTTTCTGCCTTGCGCCCACAGCATGTGAAAGCATTGAAAGAAAATAAGAATCTTAAACTCATAAACATACCTGCTTACCATCTGGCAGGCATCCCAGCAGTCTGGTGATCTCCTTAGTTATCCAGCAGATAGTAGAAAAACAAGAGTCCTGTGAAGATTTCACATGTTGCCATATTCCTGCCAGATGGTGATTTGTAAAACATGGACAAATTGCACTGGCTCCACTTTTCTCAGACAATCACAACAGAAACACTGTAGCAATGGTGTTTAATTTGAAAGCAACTTCAACTAAGTAACTTTTAAGGTATAAAAAGCTAAAAATTATTGGAATAAAATGTATCATTATCTACAGAGAGCTAATCTTTCAAAACTAGCTATTCTGTGTATTGGTATTTCTAAGATTCTCCCCCACCCCCACTAAAAAAAAAATCTATGGAGGATTGGGGAACATCAACATCATGGGACATTTGATTACTACCTACTGATTCTTTGCCACAACATGGTGTTTTCTGTCATCTAATGATGGGCTGTAGGACTAAAAATTATATTGACAAATTGGCCAACTGGTCAACCTATTTCAAATTGGAACATGAAAAACTGAATCTGGGTGGAAGCAAGGAATTCACTTCTCTGTGTTGATAAAACAGTAAGTCCTTGTAAAATAGTACTTTCTCACTGGTTCAGTTGCTCCTTGTGGTTGTCTACACAATGCTCAAATCATTGGTAAGTTAAGAGGAAACATGTTAAACAAGTACTTTAGCATTAAGTAAACTACCAGTTTGTGGTTCTTTCAGTAAGCTTTGGTCTCAAAGCATACTTGCCAAGAAGAGATATCTTTTTAACTCTCCCAGTGATTCAGAAGTCCACCTAGTGGACTAATGCTTTGCCAACACCGAAGAGGACGTGATAGAAGTTAACCAACTCTTCTTGCCTATTGCAGTTGCTAGATTTGCTTAGCTGTTTATCTTCTCCATAGGGAAAGGGCTGCCTGTTTCTCCCTGATGATATAGATACAAACATTTCACATAACTAATTTTTTTAGTGAGAGTTTTATTAAAATATATATAATCTATAATTCACCCATTTAAAGTGTATAATTCAGTTATTTTTAGTATATTCACAGGGTTATGCAAACATCACTACAATCAAATTTAGGACATTTTCATTACCCAGAAAGAAATCTCATACTCATTAATAGTCAGTCCTCATTTCTCCCCCAACCAGACATAAGCAACTGCAAATTTATTTTCTCTATATATAGATTTGTCTATTCTGGACATTTAAATTAAATGAAATCATATGTAGTCTTTTGTGACTGACTTCTTTCAGTTGGTGTAATATTTTCAAGGTTCATCCATGTTGTGTATCAATAGTCTGTCTTTTTATTGCCAATTTCAAGAAACTTCAAAAAGTAATATTCTATTGTATGGATATACCATATTTTATTTATCCATATATTGGTTGATGGACATCAGGCTTATTTCTACCATCTGTGTTAAGGTAGCTATGAATATTTAGGTACATGTATTTGTGCAGGTGCATATTTTTATTTCTCTCTTGTATGCACCTAGAACTAGAATTGCTAGGTCAGTTAATAGCTTCATGTTTTACCTTTTGAAGAATACAAGGACTGTTTTTGTTTGTAACTACTTATTTTGTACAGGTGAGGGATACAGATGGATTCTAAACACAGTGAATTTTTGTAAATCAGCATTTTAATTCCTATTCCAGAGTAGTCAGTGAACAAGAGATTAAGAATTAGACTCACCTAAATTTGAATCCCAATTTCAGAACTAAACTCTATGATCTTAGATATATTCTTAATATATCTTAAATTTCATTCTGTCATCTGTAAAATGAAGATAATAGCCTTAATTTTGCCTGGAGTTTATGTGCATAAAACATGATGATGTATCAGAAAGCAGCCAGTGCAGTGATGATTGCATTGTAACTTTCCAATAAATGCTATTTTCTTTGGATTCTTTATTTTTTACTTTTGAGTACCTGAGGTATAAGGATGGACTTCAGGAAGAGCTTTTTGGGATGATTTCGGTATTCTCTGAAGGCCTTTTTAGCTGATTTATAGGTTCCTTGGAGAAAGGAATTATGTTTTTATGTTTAGTCTGTAAGTCTATATTTATAATTTAATAATTAGAAAATACAAAACAATGTATAGAAAACATTGCTGAAACTTTTAAGAACTTAGTGCTAAAAAAATCAGACTGTTGGAAGTCCTATATAGTTGTGTCGCTTTTTAGCACTTGGGCCTCATTCCACATACAGATCAGTTTATAAGAAATTGACATGAGAAGAAAGTATGATCCTGAGAAATACATATTTTTTTGTTTTAATTAGGATATATCTGACATATAGCATTGCATAAGTTTAAGGTGTACTGAGAAATAATTTCTAGTTAGAGTTTCAAGGTGAGACATTTTCATCTATGAGACAAACCATCTATGATTTTCAGTAATTGGGCCCTTGTCCAAGACTGTATGGTGATGTCTATATAGTTCCCTAGAAAAGAGTAGGGTTTCCTGAAGGAGGTGTTGTAAGTCATAAACATATAAAGTCTTTAAGATATCATTACAGATATCCTCTTGACTTCAATATAAGCCATGATTACTGCACGCATAATGATATGAATGTTGAAAGATCATTAACAAAGTGGATTTCATCATCTTCCCCCAAAATGGAATTCCCATATGAAATAATTTTCTGTGTGCAAAATCTGGTTTAATGTGTAACCTAAATCCCTTTGGCTTTATTTAAAGTCCATTTCCATTAAATCCACTTTCCTGAGGTAAAATATTATTAAATAGCATGACAATCTGTTAAAAGAACAGGAAAATATATATCTAGATTAGCCAGTTTTCTCTCTCTTCCCCAGTCTTTTAAATCATCTCAGGGAGGTGCAGATCAGCATAAATGGTGTGACCAATAAAACTGAGATGTTTTCTGTCACCATGTCTTTGGGTGGTCATCTTGCTGATCTTTTGAAACTCAAGAGGTATTTGAAGAAACCAAAAAAGTTTTATTCATACCTCCAAAGGCAAGAAAATAAAAAGGAAAGGAAAAATGATAGATTAGAAGAGGTGGTTCAGATATGCTCTCGTTTGTCCTTAAATTCAGACAAAATTTTAAAAATGTTTTATGGCTTCAAGTTTCAAGTTTAGGTATCATTTATTAAGCTTAACCTTTTTAAATAATGAGTTGGACTTTAGTAATTGTGTGCACTATCATGATTCTATATATTTTTGTGTCAAACCAAAGAGGGGTATTTGAATTCCAATTTAAATTATTAAAAAATGCAATTACTATATCACAGGTATTAATAAGTTTTGTAAAACCTTTTCCCAGACAACTCATGCTTTCTTTTAAAACTAAATTTGAATTTCAAGCCTAGATTACTTCATCATATCATTTTAAATCAATAACATCTGGAAAGGGGGAAAAAGTTCTCCTTTCAGCTCTTTAGAACAGATTCCATTTCAAGCCCGCCAGAAAATTTAGAACTGCTGCAAGTTTAACTTTTGCATCAGTATTTTTGTTTTTATTCTCCCCTTGCCTATGTCTCCCTTCTGGTTATATTCTCCTCTCCTCTTAAATGTGTCTATTACCCTCAGGCTTTGACCTTGGGCAGACTGTGAGCACAAAGTCATGTTATTTAGAGTGAAGTAACACCAGTAGTCAGGAAGGAACAATGTAGTTCAAGCCAGATAAAATAAATCTCTCATTTCCTGTCAAGGGATTGAGCCAAAAGCAATGATGAGAGACAGAGGGGGCAAACCGCGCAACTCGAAACACAGACGCTTGGGATATACGCAGCCACAGGCCTCCTTTGAATACAGACAACAAAACCAAAACAGCCAGAGTGACAGGAGGCTCATAATAGCTATGGAATAAACCAAAACATATAAAACAGAGGGGAATCTGTGCAATCCCTGGCCACATAAAAGACATATTTGAATTGCATAAGTAGGGAATCCTAAGAACAAGTCTGAAACTTATGAGGGATACCCCCGCACAGATCTGAGTTTCATAAACATTCCGACATACCTGTGTAGCTGCTGCCTTTGACCAAGCTAGCTTTAGAATGAAAATCATACACACTGATTTCTGAGTAAAAATGAGCTACACATTGAAATTTGAAAATAGCCATGGAAAGAACTCCCATATTTAATTCGACAGATATACATAATGTTTATCGTCATCCTCATCTGTAAGAAAGTTGCCTTCTAAATGACTGTTGACTTATTAAACAAATGCCGGTAGTGCCTGCTATCTACAGGTGCAGTTTAAAGTTATTTCAAATGTTTAATCCCTTTAATCCTTGAAACAACCCTAAGAAGGAGGCATTGTTATACTCTTATTTTATAATTGAAAAGCCTGAGCCACTGAGAGGTGAAGTAACTTACTTATAGTCACATGGCTAGTAAGGGATAGAGCCTCCATCTGAACCCAAGCAGCGGGGGTCCAAAGTCCTCTCTCTTAATTACTATGCTTTGCTGAATACATGGCCATACACAATGCTAGCATGACATTTTACTAATCTTTTTTGTTTGCAAACCCAGCGCAGATTCTTTTGAAATCCACTATTTGTTTTAGAAGCACAATAAGACTTCTGAATGCTCATGGCAGGTCCAGAAGATATAAGTAGTGAGAGCATGCTACATTCATTAATAATACTATTTCCCTTTTGTCCAGAGCTCTTCCAAAATGGTTAGAGAATGAAAATTCATTCATTCATTCATTTGTTCCTTCAAAAAATGCTCACTATTGAATGCTTATAACGTGTTAGGCACTACGGTGGGTCATGGAATAGCATCCTGGTTGACACATAGTCAATCAAAGATGCATTTAGGTCCAGTTAGGTACAGGAGTAGCAAATCAAGAAGACAGCAAAATTCTCAAAGGTGAATACTAGTTTATATTTAGAGTTTGAAATTTTTTAACTGAAGATGAAATATCATTTAATCATTGACTCAAACATTTTGAAGTTATCACATGGAGAGAGAAATATTCTTTAAGACTCTACCCACTTAGTGTCATAATGACAATGCACATACATACTTTGAAGGGAGGATGCCTCATTGTGAGAATGTTTCTAAGAAACTTTAAAGTCTGATTTTGTAATCTTCTCTGATCATTCCTGCCCCTCCTAGACTGGAAAAGGTGGAAGTATTTTGGCTCCTAATATGTACTGTACATAATTCTGTTGTTTCACATATTAACATCACACTCATCTATTAGATATAACCATATTATACTATACTTACCTGCTAAATTAAGCTTCCTGAGTAGAGCATTATGTTCTTCATCTTTGTGTTCCAGTACCTGTCACAGTACCTAACATATAACTTACTCAGAATATGATTGTTAAATGAATTGATGAATAGATTTTGTGCATACATATAAATGAGAGGCAGGCACATACACTTTTATATGTGTAATGTTATGCAAATTATGGATGATCTTAGGCAAACTGTACTATTAAAGACAATGATTATTCCTCTTATAAAGGAACAACAATAATGTAATAGATAAAGTGTTTAAACGTTTATTGTTGAAAGCCTAATAACATCTGATTCTATGTTTTTAACATGGGTTTTTTAATATAATCCTTACCTAAAATCTATGAAGCATGTATTCGCTTTGTTATAAGGCTGAATTGAAAATGACTGTAAATGATGGATCTTTTTACTTAAAATATTATATAATTACATTTATTTTGTTACTTTTACTAATGGAAATGACCCAGGAAAGTAAAAATATTTCTACTCTCCTTTCTAAGAAATAATAAGGTAATCCAAGTGTAAGAGGTAACTATTATTTACATTTATATGCTTTGTGACCAATTCCATAAAAATGTTCATATTCACAAATTAAAAAACTAATGTAGATCAGGAAAGGATTTCTTTGGGCAGTGTATGATTTTATGAGAAAACTTGTGCATTTTTAGGGGAAAAAAAAAACAAAGAAATGCCCCATGGTGGACTTGGGGGGCCCTTGCCTTAACCCCTGGGTATAATCATTGGGATAATTCTATTGGACCAACATATGTGGGCGGAGCAGAAGATTACTCCAGCTCTGTCATGCTTTATTTTGAATTAGAAAGTTACTTTTATAGACTTTGAACTTTATTTTAAAAGGCAGACTTTTATATTTATTATATGTTTAGTAATCTCTTCCTATATCATGCCTACACAGAATACAAAGTACTTCAACAAAATAAAAAAATTAACTTAGACATTCAGAAATTTTTCTTGATGCCTCCAATACTTGCATACATAGATACCTGATAAACACTGGCTAGCCTTTTGCTTTCTGATATTTATTGACCTTTTTTCCTCTCTGCTTTGTCTTCTGTTGTCAGAAAATGGGACTTTGGCTTAATCTGAGCCAGGATGTTTCCTTTAAATGAAAACAATTACTTCCTTTCTACAGGAAATGTATGAACCAGAAAGTCTGTAGAGACAATTCATCTCTTCTTTAGGTAGTTTGCCACAGTGTGAACCTAAGGTCAGCTCAGGCTCTGCTGGGGAGCAATATCAATTATTTTTATATGCTCCAACATTGAGCTGTCTGTTCCAATTTCTCCTCCATTAATACTCATTTTAGGAAATAACAATTAAACTTTGATAAATATTAGATAATACAGTCTTTGAGAAACATGTTTGCTGAAGGTTCTGTGTGCTTTCCATAAGCAGACAATGAAATTATTGAGAGATGAGGATTTACAAATACCAACACAGTATTGTAACCATGGATAAAAGATGAAATTCAAATTTATAATATTCTTCGTGTGGACCAAATACATATCTATTGGTGTATTTTTTACCTTTTCATGAGGAAATATCCAATGAAATTTAATATTATTATCAAAACAGTTAAATGGAAGTAAATTTTTACATAATATACAATTAAACTGTAGAATTTATTGCTGCTAGATATCCTTGAAGCAAATGGCACTAAGTATACTTTTTTAAAAGGGCAAATCATTTTTATGGATTTGGAGAACATTTTAATTACATTATCTGTAGAAACTTTAAAGAGATTCCAGTCAGTCACACTTCAGGACAGATCAATAACTTGGTCAGGAAGAAATATTTTCAAATTTTGTTAGCACAGCACACATGACATATTATTGAATTCTAGATTCTACTTTGAGTATTAGGAAATATTTAAGACATCTCAGATTAGAATAAATAGTGTGTAATCTGTTTTATCAATAATAACTGCTTTATTACTACCTTGCATACATGATACTATAAAGGTATATAATGATATTATTATACTAAAATTAATGCATATGGATTAGAGCCAACAATATTACCAGTACTTCTTAAAACTTGAATTCTTTGTTTGTATACCTCAGAGTGTGTGTTTGGTCCTTTATTTTTGTAATAAAAGTGTTATTTGTATACAGTTCTACACTAATGTTTTTATGACTTTTGAAGTCATTGAAAACAGTTAAATGCAGTGTTGGTTAATCACTTTAAAATACAGTTGAAGTGCTCAGCACTGTGTCTTCTGCATGGTAGATGTTAAACAAACAACTTCAATGATTGATTTGGGGCTTCTACAAGATGAACTAGTTTTATTTGTTGTGTACTTAATGTTCATTTTTAAGTGCAGTTCTGGAAACACAGTTACAACTGTGTTATTAACCAATATATTGAATAAAGCAATTCTTACTCAAATTTATTAGTTTGTCCTTTATCACAAGTACATTCTGAAATTTAGGGATGACATTTTTAAAGAGTTACTGATTATATCTTCATAGCCAATTACAGAAATTGTTATCTAAGGGTGTTATCTAATTTTCACTTAGACATCTTGATATTTCTTGAGCCTGGGCAGCATTTTTTTTGTTTCACCTGTGTTTTAATTTTTATAAGGATCTTTCAATATTTTGTTCCGATCGTGTGAACATTTGGAGGATGATTATTTTTTCTTGCAGTTATAAGTTCACAAAAGGAACTCAATTTTGATAAAGAGATAAAATGATTGGTTTAAAAACTGTAACATATGTAGTTATGGTATCATATACATGTAGTCTTTAATCAAAAGAACTCCAGATATTTTAATGTCCTCATAAAGTTCTTCTTATAATTGACAGTATTTCTTAAGCCCCAAATTAGTTTCTCTCTCTGCCTTCTGAATCCAAGAATTTGACTTCTATTTTTTTTTTTCGCGTACACTATCACTAGTAAGCAGTTCTCTGGAATCTCTAGTTTTAATATCCTCATCTTGACAAACATTTTTAATTTTTAGGATAGAGGGACTAAAGGTGTACACATACCTAAGATAGATTTCACTCAGTTAACAAATATTCAGTGAGTCTTCTGATATACAAAGCTCTTTTATGGTATTCAGAAGCTAGAGGAGCCCTTTTTACATATACCCCTAGGACCATCAAAACTGAGTTTTGAGATTGTTCATCTCTGGTGTCTCTGGTTCCTCTGTAGATACCTAAGTTTTTCTAGATGTCCATATTTTCTAGTTTGAGAAATATTAGTATAATATCATAACTGATAAGGGGGAAAAATTCTTGAATTTAGAGTTATATTTTTAGTTTATTAAATGTTTGGTTTTCTTTATAAAGTTTTTTCCCCTCCAATGACAAGGTATATCAAACAATTAAAGGAATTTTTAATAAACATTGCAGATATATAGCTCAAGTAAATATTTAATATTTATAGGAAACATCAAAAACATTTATGATTTTCCATTATCAGAAAATATTCTATTCTTGTAGATTATTAACAACCAAGAGGCATAATATCTTGTGACAATATAATAGAAATATTGCTACAATTACTTTCTTTCTACCATGTGAAATATTTATAAGGAGTTTATATGTGGTAAATTTCTGATCTTTTGTACTTGAACTTTCATCACAAACTAATTTACTATGTGGAAAATGAAGACTCAAGAATGTTAAGTAATTTGTCTTGGTCACTCAGTGACAATATTAGGACCTTAGGTATTTTTTTTACTTAATTTCTGTTTATTTTTCTAAGTCTAACTGCTAAAGAAGTAATATTTAGAAATACATTTTTCCTATATGCTGGTCTGGAATTTATAACAAAATATATCCATAGTTATGTGTTAAACACCTACCATATATTTACCACGGTGATAGGTCTCATAATTCATGATACAGAAATCACACTCCATCTTCCTGAGAAAAAAATGTGAACATAATTGAACCAGGGCAATGAAATAGTCTTGCTTGTCTGATCGCATTGCATGAATTAATTTTTTAATTAAAAAAATTATATGTATACCTATTTTCCATAATAAGATTAAGATCAGCAAGGTTAGAAAACAAGTGTTTGCTTCTATTATATCTAAGTAGTTTAGCTTCCTCCAGGACTGAGCTACTTCCGATCAGACACAATAGGCAATTGATAAAAGTTTCTTGATTAAATGAAGGTCTTTTCTTTGGTTAAGTTTTATTTTAATATGTTTAATACATTATCTTTCTTGTTTTTGCCACTAAAAAATTTGTAAGATTTAAAAAGAGTAGAAGAAATTGGTTTTTATAAATTGTAGGATTTAGATAAAATTTTCATTGATCTGTAAATGCTGAGATTATTCTACCATCATTATACCTAGAAAAATATTTTACTATTTTCACAAGCATTTGCATTTTAGTTACATTAAGTATATGTCTTTTCCCTTTTATTATTAAATATAAATCATATCATATTTGTTAATACACAAGTGAGAATAATTTATTTTTAACTGACTTTTCTGGTTCGACAATGTCGAGCAGTTTTTTTTCTTCTATAATCAATGAAGTCAAGAAAAATCTTTTGCATCAAACTCAAAACTATCTACCCAATGTTGACTTTAGTGGGACCTTGACCAGTCGCCACTACACAATATACTTTAAAGTTTTAAAAGTTATTTGTTTTGGCTTGCTTTAGTCTAGCAATTGAGAAATTATTTAGTCATAGCCAATCATACTTAGACACAGGAAAAACCATCAAATCATCGACTTTATAAATCTCTGTGTTTTCTCGGGAGTCTTCATTACTTCTGGGGATATAAGTGACTCATATGTGTTGGAAAAACTCACAGTTTCCATGATTGCTCACATTTTTGACTTCAGTATTTACCCTTAGAAATGGTATTTTATCCTGCTAGGGATGTGGGAAGGGGGAAGGGCTCCTGAAGTCTCTTTATTAATAAAACTAATGTTGGATAGCCTATGCAATAAATACATGTAATTTTTCTTGTTTTGAAGCTTGGAATAAAAAAAAATATATGCACTAGTTTCAAAAATCAGGGATAATGATGAGAACAACAATTTATAATTTTTAATTCATATATCCACATAGAAATCATGAGGAGCTCTTCAGCTTAGTGGATCCTGATAGGATATACATCTGTAAACAGGACTGAGACATTGTAAATATTGATAAAAAGAAATAGTGGATAGACTGATTTCCATTAATTCTCTAGTACATACTACTTAAGAATGATCAGTACAAAGTTGAATTATTTTAAATTCAGCTTCTAATTTAAACTATGTAATTTTTACATAGTAGATCATAACATCTTCAGTCTTTTTTATCTTCCTTTACTTGAACTATATTTGGCCCTACCTGGATCTCTTTTTACCCTTTTGCAAAAATACAAAGCAAAGCAGGAGTTGAAGTTCCCATTATGTCAAAAAGGCTCAAGAATGTGGCAATATTTGATTATGTAATTAATTTGTTTCACAAAGGGAAGAGCCCCCTTTAGGAGTTTTGAAGTCCACACTGGAGCTCCCCAAGCCCAGTCACATGTGACAGGACTGTGGTGAAATCCTACTCTATGGGTCACTGAGAATCACAATCGAGCAATTCTCTCTTATGTTGGTTTCTAGAGTTGGTATTGTCACTGCTCCAGAAGGTAACAGCAAAACTGGGAGGGATGGATGTTCAGGACCACTGAATTCCAAGTTCTCACTACTGACAGAGCTTCCTAGGAACTCAAGGCACATGGTTTGCTATGAAGAAACCTCCATATCCACATGGTTTCTGGTTAAAAGAAAGGTTTACTTGGTGACTCATTTATCTGTCTTCCTCTGTTAATTTTGGTAGGTTTTGTTTTTGTCCCTACGAATTGTATGATTAAAACTTTCTAAACATTAAGAAAATATTCAGGACAGTTTCCTCCTATTTAAATCTTCATTTCTACTCTTTTCTCCTTTTATATCTTTTTTTGGGGTGGGAGGGAAATGAGTGGCTTTAGAAAGAATCCTAAAAAATATTTGCAGCCTGCATGATTCTTTGTACATCTAACTGTTAAGTTTGGGTTACTGCTTTTATTGGTGTTCTGTATAAAATATTGTAATAGACCCAGTAATGCTATTATTAAGTGTACATTTAAAACTATAGCACATAGTACCACTAAAGTGGAGAAGTAGTGTTGGAAATTGCTAGACAGACACCAATTGTCTCTATTTTGAGGAAATATTTTAGTAGAAATGAATAAATAATTTTTGTATCTATAGATATGTACAAGTACACATTTATGAGATATAACATCTTTTCATAAAATTTTATATTTAGATTTTGGAATAGAAATAAGTTTAAGATGAATATTTTGAACTTTTAAAGCTAAATATCACTTAAATTATATATTTTATCATATATTTCTCACTGCATTTTATATTTGCCAGCCTCTTTGACACTCCACTGGTATAACTATCATCATATATAAAAAAAAAAATTTAAGTTAATATGGGACAATGTGGCTCTTCTTTTTTTTAACTAAGTTAACTCTTTTAGCTGTAGTTGATTCATAATTTATACCCAGATTCACAATTATTGATTAAATTCATAAAATGTTGTTACCATCTATAAGTGAGAATTTCTCTTGTGCTATCAATAACAATGCCAAGAAATAGGCTTCAAGATCATTAATTCCTAGGTAGCAACCTATTCACTTTATCAGGATTCACTCTTTTGCTATCCATATATCTGCTCCATGTATGTGTATTTGTTATTTATTTGAATTGTCTTAAGTGCATACTCGAATAGCTTGCAAGGGTCAAAGAGAGTTCAAATGATAGAAAAATGGTTTGTTATTTTCTTTCTCCCCACCCCCACCCCTATTACTAATGCTAACTGATGAAGAGTACAGCAGTGTCCTTCAATTTAAAGAGAAAACCTTGTTCATTTGGAGGGTGCAAATGCCATTCTTGTGAAATACTGTAAATAGTAATTCACAAGAGGGTGACTTTTTTATTGCTTTTACATTGGTAACACGCCTTGTGAAGTCTTACAGTTATTTTGCTGAATTAAAGAAAGATAAGAATGGAACGTGTGTGCTAATTTAAACATCTGTACATACAATAAAATCTTTTATTATCAAGAAATCAGATCTTTTTATATGTTTACCAGTTTTAAATAACTTTTGAAGTCATTATCCAATATATGAATAGTTTATTACACTACTCAATTTTCCTCCAAATCACCTTCCTGAAATATTGAGAGTAGGGCTATGATCATAATATATATCACGGAATCTACAGTTTCTGAAAATGAATTTGAATCACATCTTGAAGCAGTTCCACTTACCACAGCTGCATCAGGTTGCAGAGTAAATGTTAGCAACACAAGGACTGAGAGTAGTTGTCAACCAAAGCAGGGGTGCATCTTACAGTGAGATTTTATACAGCTTATTATTCAGCTTGATAAAAACATAAAGCCCACATATAAACATGATTGGTAAACATAAATATTACAGATTGATTTAGTTCTCCAGAGACATTCCAGGGTAATACCAGTTAGTTACCTTGCAGATTAACCCTCTGTACCTTCACAGTATTTAATTATTTGGTAAGGGACAGTAGAAGCATTTGAGAGTTTGAATGCTCAGAGCTGTTAAATAAGTGTAGTGTTGGAATGTTTAATGGCATTAATTATCATTTATACATGGAGTTACCCCTCCTTAAGGCCCAGGAGGCAGTGACTCACTGGGTTGTCATTAACTGTCATTATTGCTAGTAAAGTCAACTTCCTATTCATAAAAATAAAGAAAAAAATTAATGGTGAAAAACATGTCATTCTGTAATATGGTATTTGCGTTGCTAACTTAGTCTGTGTTTTAGAATTCTATTGGCATTTTGAAATGTAGATGAATCTCAATATTTTCATCACTATAGTTAAAGCCTTTTAAAAAAATTCCATGTGTGTACTTGTGTGTGTGTAACTTTTCCTTTTGCTAGATTTCTTCTGGCATGGTAAAAAAAAGAAAAAAAGAAAAAAAAAACACCTACAAAAGATCTGCAGAAGATTTTTTTGTTTTAAGTTGATAATTTCTGAGAGGGACAGACATCAATTTGGAAGGATAACTACCTAGAGATGGAAGCAAACAGCTGGGCAGCTCAGAGCAGAACTTTTTCCAGTCTCAGTATTTGGCACTGTACAGTTACATTTTGTAATATAATGAGGAAAAGGCAGTAGCGTAAACAGTTGTAGAAATTTTAGATGCTTAGAGTTAAAATATTTTTCATTGTATATAGTGAGGGAGATGTTTTCTTTCCTTTTTCATTAAGAAGTTATTTACATGTAAGGATCAGATGAGTTGAAGGACTGTGATTTATTTCTTTAACCTAATATACTTATTGCATTTTATTTATGGTCACTATTCCTGGAGGTGATATCATTTAGTTTTGGTTTCTGTTAAAAGAAGAAAAAATATTCTTACAGTTTTCTTCTATGCTGGGTTTGTTTGTTTATTTGTTTGTTTTTTTGGGGGGGTGATTTGGCTGTACTTCTTTGTTTTAGGGATGCTACTCTGTTTGACTGATATGTTGTAATAGCTTCAAATGATCCATTAGGAAAGCAGTTTTTATTTCTGCTTTTGAATTTTTATTTGGAAATGTTTATTTCGTAACTGTTAATAGACATGGGGTGCATGTGCTGATTACATGAGTACATAGGATAGGCTGAAATGTAAACTGTGGTTGTTATCACTAGCTAGCATTTATTGAATATGTGTATACACTAAGTTGATATTAACTTAGATATAGGTACAAGTGGCCAAAAATAATTATACTAAGTTTTCTATCCTCAGAGTCACTTAGAATCTTTTCATAAAAGCAATTACTACCATCTTATAGTATTTATTGAGAACTTGTTATTTGCTAGGTACAGAAAAAAGCATTGAAATGAAATGACCATGATTTCAGACAGAAATGTAAAAACAGGATTTGGGAGACTGAGCTTACATGGTCAGGAGAGGCTGGGGTTTTAGCATTCTGTTTCATGTGGAGACCCACAGTTAATATGGGCCTTGCTGAAACTTAAAACAGCTCTATTAGTAGCTTGATTGAGAAGGGGAAGAGGCCTCGGGTAAACAAAAGTGTGCTTTTTCAAGGCAGCCTAATTGTATACAGTACATTTGTTTCCGCCATTCTTTCTAATCCATCAAATAGCGCAACACACAAATTTATTCTATTAAAGTAGATAAAATTGTTAGGTAAGTATAATACATGGACCAAAAGGAGAAATGGCATCTGTTTAACAATTCTCTATTGTTCAAAGGATCATAGAAGTACTGTGGCCTGTCTGTCACATTCAATCAAGTTGGGTAAAATGCTGCTTTGGAGAAAAGGAAGGAGGGACCTCCGAAAGTATTTGCTTACACCTTTTTTTCAAAAATCCCTCCAGAGCAATGGTGATGAGAGTCCCAGGGGCACAAGAGAATTCAGTTTTGTGAAGTGAAAGAGTTATTGGTTCTCCCTCATCCCCCATTCCTTTTTTTTTTTTTTTTTTTTCCCTTTGGTACTGCCCAGGAAAACTGCATGGCAGTCGGAACTAATTGTAACTCGCTCAGGAAAGTCTTCATTAGCACTACCACACATGGTTACCAGATGTGCTGAAAGGCCAGGGAGAGGAGGGTGAGGCATCCAGAAAGGAGAGAGAAGCAAGTAGCTTCATTTCAAATTTAATAATCTGCCTTTTGTTTATAAGTGTATTTTGTTAGAGAAATGAGAGAGAAGGAAGATTTGGAAAATGAAATACCTTCTTATTTATTAATTCCCTGGAAGCCGAATAAAATTCTTTGTCTTTTTCAAAATATCCAAACTTTTGTGTCTATGGATGTGTTGGGAATGCTTCACTTTCTCCATCGGGGTAAATGAAAATTGTCTGGGTTATTAAAACAGTTATGTTTTTATAATGGCTGTAATTGACAGCCCTAAATTTGGGGTCTCTAAAAAGAGACTGGCCTTATAAAATATGTAAATGACCTTTAAAAACAATTGTCTACAGAGTATAAAAACAAATCCCATTAAAGCATCTTTGAACACAAGAAGACAAGGTTCTCATCTATTTCTTTGTTATGTCCAAACCTGCAGTAAAATCATAAAGACACTTGGGGAAAAATTAGAAGAGAATATTCCTTCAGCTGTTTTGGAAAAAAAAATAATTTAGATTAATTTTTAATTTTGATAAAAGACTCAGTGATTTTTAACCTATTTGGGGTCATGAAACCATTTGGAATTTTGATGAAATCTGTGGGCCTTCTTCTCAGAGTTGTGCTTGTACATAAACTTTTAATGTAATTTAGGACCTCCCGTAATTCAGTGTTCAGTTTGAGGGTTCCAGTGTAAAGCCTTTTATTTCCCCACCTCCACCAAAACCAAAAAAACAAACATACCAAAAAAAGAGAGAGAGAGAAAGAAAGTATAAGTGTTACAAATGTGAAATACCTGACCTGCTATATGTACTCTTATCAAGTCACAGAGGAGAGTATGGTCTAAAGGAAACTTAATTGAAAATGAAATGTTCATCTTTTAACATAGTCACTACTGTTAACAAAGTGATATACCTATGTTTATCTTTAGTTGAGATATAAGTTTCATTGAGAAAGGAATCATGCCCTCTCTTTCACTTGAACTTACCAAAGTTTAGTACAGCTTTACCCACCCAGCACTCACCTGGCATGGTTTTAATGATTGATTGAATGAATGAATGAATGAATGAATCAATGAGCAAATGAGTATTTTAAATGTCATCTGTTGGTAGCTTCTATAGTTAACAGCAGGAAATGCTACCACACTGAACTAATTCTTCATATAAAATTTACTATGAAAATATTAACAATATTATAATTGTTTTTATAATTGAACAATAAAAATTTATTAAATCTTAAATTTTTAGTGTATTATATCAAACTTTTGCTATAACAATAATTAAGTCATCGATGCTGGCTGATTTTATTATAGGTAAACTTTTTAAAAGTTCTAGTATTTTCAGGAACTAAATTCTTTTAAATGCCATTCAAAAATACAGATTTTAATGCATTTTCAATGTTAGAATGGTATATAACAAAAACTAATATTTATAATGCTACCTGTCTTTTTGGCCACTGTGGCTTATCATTCTTGTGCTGACTATAATTATTTTTAGAAAATCAAAATAATGTCAACATACTGATGCTTATTTATGTTAGCTGTTATATAGTTTTCATTTCATTATGACTTATTACCTCAGCAACAGCCCCGGTGTTGTCATTTACCAAACCCAAACTATCTCTATCTTACCTATATGTTGATTTTTGTCCAGTTCTCCTCTTCCTCTCTCTAAATACTTCAGTTTAGGCCTCATGATTGCTTACTACTAACAATAACATCATTTAAATAACTTCTTTGCCTCCAGTTCATGTTCAATATTTCTCTTGTTATGATCTTTCTAAAATATGGATTTGACTCTATTATGCCTATACTTAAAATCACTTTTGGGTCCTTATTACCTTACGAATAAAACCAGGAAGCTGGCACCATAGTTCTTTACGATGTGGTCCCTGTCTCGGTTCTTGCCGTTCTTCAACAGTGTAATTCTTCGGCTATCCTGAGTTAGTCTGAGTCTTTTTTTTTTTTTGTATGCGATGTGTAAGTGATTCTGATTTTTTAAGCTATGTAAAAACGGAGCATAATACAATATTTTTATAGGTTAATATATTCAGAGTACTAAGCTAACAATATATAAATGGCTTTCAACTTACATAAGAACATGATAATCTGAAAAGAATATTTTCATTAGTGAACAGTGCAAAAATTACCACTGTTTGCGTTTTACAGAATTGGCCTAACACAACCATATAGAGCGTGGACTCCAGAGTCAGACTTACTCATTCCAAACCCAAGCCCTTTCCTTTACTCATGCTGTGACTTCACTCCTCTGGGCTTCAGTTTTCCAACAGTAAAACAGGGTGACAACACCTACCTCACAGGGCTGTTATGAGAGTGAAATGTATTAATACATATAATGCAGTTAGAACCAAGCCTGACACGTATGAAGTGCTGCATAGATGTAATAAATTTGAACTATCAATATTTCTCAATTCTTTAATAAACAGAGGCATCTAAAAATACCATGTGAAATATAGTGTTAAAAGCTGATTAGCCTCCCATTAAATAGAATAAATTCATCTTTAAACTACTATATTTTGAAATCTTTTAGGGCTTTTCTTAACTTCTTCTTCCTCTAAGAAGTAAAAAAAATAGGAACTTGAAAAATAAAATTGGAAGTCAATGGTCAACATTTTTTAAAAATATAAATGCAATCAAGAGCTCAACCTATTTAAAGAAATATTCATTGATCAGGCAAAGCTGGGTAAATGGAATTTTATGTAAAAATAGAAATGTTGGGAAATTTTTGGCTCTTGGCAAATATCCCATTAAGGTATATTTAACTGTGGTATAAAACTGATGAGGAGACATCTCAATTTTAAAGTAATTATGAACAGTTGCTAAGCAATATAAAGAAATATAAAATGATGTAAATTTGTTATTAAAGTATCATTATTGGGTGGGAAAAACTATATTTTAAAATATCTTGATTTGTCTCCTACAAATAAAAATATTCAGTCATTGTTATTGCTTATAAAAATAAAATGTGGCTATTTATTTTTGAAACATGATTAATTTTACTTCTAAGTAGCGTCGACTTATTTGTTGACTTATGTCCTTAACATTCTTGTGTTTGGATAAAGTGTCAGTTATTTGTTTTCAGAAACAAATAAAAAAATAATGTAAATGACTAAATAATATTAAATAGATGTTTGATGCTAATTAGTGTATGGTTTGAATTGTAATTATGTCATCCAAAGGGACTTATAAATATAGTCTAGTTAAAATGTGATTCAATCTTCAATCATTCACAGAGGCATACATTTATTATTATTCATTTAGTGTGCTCTCTGATTTGAGCTCTAAATGTAATCCAAGAAAAGATGGAGGGATTTTACTTTTATTGTCATGATTTAATATAGCAGATCCTTTAGTTATCATCCTATACTAATCCAGGGATTGTTGCAACTTCTTAAGAGTCTGTTATTTGATTTTTAAATCAGTCTGTTTATCGTACCAACATAGCAGCATGTAAATGCAAGAGGTTAGAAGAAGATGCCACATCTCATTATGAGACAATCAGCATATATTTTCCACCATTCAAATTTTAGTTTAACTTTAGGCAAGTCTTCATTTCAGCTTTGTGATTTCAGCTATTACTACTTTAAAACTCTTATCCATGGCTCCCGTTAATTTAAATTACAAAGAAACTACCAGCTTCATTCATCCAACAAAATTCAGTAAGTCCCTGCTGTGTGACAGGCATTGTGCTAAGTGCTAGCAGCTTTGCACTGAATAGGACAGTTATGATCTCCTGCCCCCAGGGATCTTACAGCCTGTAAGAGAATACGGTCATTTAAGAAGTGCTATAATTATGGAAGTGTTGACTGCTACAGAAGTTTTGACTGCACAGAGTACGTAAGAGGAAAGTGTCATAATCTAAGCAGTTAGGGAAGTCCCTTCCACCCCCAAACACCAGAAATCATAGAATATTTTCTAAGGCCCGGAAGTAAGAGAATGCATGATGAAGTTAAGGAACTGCAATGTGAGAAATATGAGGTAGCAGAGAATACTCAGCATGCAGTTAATAGGAACCAGATTGGGGATGGCCCTGAAAGCTTGTTAGAAATATTGGACTTTTCTTAGGGTTATGTCGGTGATTGAAAATGTTTGATATGATTAGATCTGCATTTTCAAAGGTTTTGCTTAGACGTGAGGTATAGGATGTATTGGAGTGCAACAAGACTGGAGGCAGGGAGATGTGTGAGGAGCCCATATTAGGGGTCCAGCGGTAGTTCATGGTAACCTAAAGTTAAAGGCAGAACCAAGTTGTAATATTAAAGCACTTGAGGGCAGAAAGGTGACTTTGATGGAAGAGAGGGCACATGGCAAAGGGACTTCCATATGAGGGCTCCTGTTTATCACCCAATCTTGCTTCTGCATTGCCCTGCTTGTGACTTTCCATCCTCATTTTAAACAATACCATGCTTTTGGAAATCATGTTGAGGGAAGTGACCATCCACTGATCAACAATTTGTCTTCCTGTGCTTCTGCCCCAAGTAGAGTGCTGTGACAGTGGTGTCAAAGTTGAGAGATCAATGGGATTAATAAGACCTAAGCATTTACTGAATGTTGGGAATTATTCTTAAATTTCTAGCTGTGGAGTTTCAGCAAATGATGATTTCATTTAGAAAATTCTGAGGAGGAGAGGGAGAAATAATGAATTTAATTTTAAACAGTTTGAATCTTAGGTCCCTGCAGAACATCCAGATGAAGATGAGGAGGGCAGTAGAATATGGTAGCCTGGAACTGAAAGAGCAGATTTGAGTGTTTTTGGTGTTTTTGTTTTTGTTTTTTATATAGAAGGTGCTCAAAGTCATGGGAATAAATAGTACGCAAAGCAAATGCAGAAGGAAGCCTAGTGAAGATTATGAGGAATTTTGAAATCAAAAGGTCTGGTCTAATAGGCTGGAATCTCAGAAACCAAGGGAAAATTTGTAGCAAAAAAAAAAAAAAAAGATGTATTTTGAGGAAATAGGAGTATTTTGTAGTAACAGACGTGCTGTGGAATTAAACAAGAGAGGTGTATGTGAATGAGTGTCTGCTAGTTTTATCATTATGAATGAAGAGCTTTAGTGGGCTAGCATGTGCTGAGTAGTGAATCAGAGGCAATTTCGAGAATTTTTTGCCATGAAGAACCCATGTTAAGCAATGAGGTGATAACTGAACTATTATGAGATAAAGCTTTGTGGGTTCACCTGGCTTCAGATTAATTTTTAAAGTTTACCTATGTGTAAATCTTTCTTAAATGCTTCATTGTGCTGTGGCCTAGGGTTTTATATTTACAATTGCTGCGAAGTCCAAGGAGCCTGGTGTGAGTTTGTGATGGCAATACAGGATTCCCTCGGTAGCTTCCTCTTCTTCAGAGTGGATGAGACTATATTAATTCTGTTGCATTTGTTCAGTGAAAAACTTCAAAGAAACATTTGCACACAAGTTAATATCCACAGCCAGAATTAAAAGTTTCTCTATATTCAAGGCCTCATTGGTTCTAACTACAGCATGGATTTTTCCCAGACACTATTTAATTACAATGATCTTTTTTGTATGATTTTTCTCTGATTTCTCTCTTTTGAGATAAGAAATCTTTTATACCCAGAATATCTAATGCAGAGTTGGAAAAATTTTTTGCATGCTAAGATTATGTTGTCTTCTGTAGTTCAGGAAGTAAGTATAACTGAAACCTTCACTCCCATGGTTACACTGTCAAAATCATTTCCTTTGGGAAGTTAAAGAGCAAAACTGCCAATGCCAAATTTAGTTTTCCTTTGCTTCCCTTTTTACTATGTTTACCCTAAATATCATGAGATGTTTTGCTTTCTTCTTACTACTTTTTAAGAGTGTAGCTATACTGAATGTGGCCATTCAACAAGAAGTTAAGCTGTGTTGGGTATGTCCAGATTCTGAGATTTTATTTAAATACAGTAATTCAGTAGGGCTTTGGATTGGAAAGCAAATTCGGTCTCTGGGAGCTAATTGTTAAATACACAGAGTTTCTATGTTTATTATTCTGGTTCTACTAATCTTAATATTCACTTTAGTGGGAGCCAGCTCACTATTCTGATTCATTTGTGAAGAAAATTAGGTGGCCACAAATGACCATAATTGTACTTTGGTATCTGAGGGGAGTGGGCTCCAGGACCCCCAAGGATACCAAAATACAAGGATATTCAAGTCCATTATATAAAATGGGGGTGATATTTGCATATAAGCTGTGCACATCCTCCCATGTACTTTAAATCATCTCAAGGTTACTTATAATGCCTAATACAATGTAAATGCTTTATCAATAGTTGTCATATTGTATTGTTATGGAAATAATGACAAGAAAGTCTGTACATGTTTAGTACAGGCACCACCTGCATAAGCCTAACTACATAGTACACTTTAACAACACAAAATTCTCTTTTTCAAATATTTTCAATCAGAGCTTGGTTGAATCCATAGATGCAGAAATTGCAGATGCAGAGGGCCAACTGTGTTTACTTATTCCATGATTTTTTTTTTTTTTAGTATTGTAGTCTTTGGTATTTTTTAAGTATGCTATTTTGTTTTGTAAATGACTTTGAAAGATTTATTGGTATATTATCATTGTCTATTTGATTATGAGCTGTCAACTCATTTGGGGATTTGAAAAGTGAATTTTACTCTTTCCTGTAATAAACATTAGGTATCACTAACTAAGGGTAGGGACTCTCTGCAGCCTAAGAAGGACTCATCCTTCTGTGAACATTGAAAGATGAGAGAGTCACTCTTCTCTGTATCTAAAATAATATTTTCTTTGGGAATACTACTAGGAAATGTGTTGTGTTAAAAAGTAAAATGTAGATGTTTAAGCAAGAGAACTAGTAACTTTCAATTCCTTCTCTCTGAACTGGATTCTTTTCATTGTTTATGTAACCTTCGATCCTTTTGCATGAATTTAGAAAAGTATGCTTCTTTCCTTCAGACACACAGCCGCAGATTCCTGGCAGCAACACTCTGGATTACAATCTGTAGATTCCTATCTCTCCATTTTCTCACTCCAGTGTTATCCTTTAGTATAAAGGGCCATCCTCTCCAACTTTACTCAAGTTTCCTGTATTCCAAAGCTTCCTGTTTTGTTTCTTTTTAGATAGATGATAGATGATGATGATAGATAGATAGATAGATAGATAGATAGATAGATAGATAGATGATAGATAGATAGATAGATGATAGATGGATAGATAGATAGATAGATAGATAGATGATAGATAGATATAGATACACACATATACATACAAACATATATGTATATGTATATATATAATACACATATTTGTGTGTGTATTTTATATCCTAAAAAGAAGATAGGTGACATCTTAAAAATATTTTTCCACAGATTTCTTGATGTAAATATTAAATAATATTTCTAAAATCACTGCACATTTAAAGTTTAGTAAAAGGAAGAATTTTAATAACTGTTTAATTATATAGTACAGGTTATAGTGAACTTATTTTTTTAGTAATCACATTTTTATGTATCTATAAGTTATCATGTTCAGAGAAACCATTTATGAAATTCCCTATAGAATAAAGAAATTCAGTGTACATCATACTCTTCTTTGATCAGTGAAAATCTGCTTAAATTTAGGCTTTATAATTTTTTCTTAATTAGGTCAAATAAAATTCTGAATACTAAAAGTTACAAGTTGGATACGTTTTAGAGATTAAGGGTTGTAGTCCCTTTTCATGTATTCTCTCCAAACCTAATACATTATGGACCCCTTCCACTTGTTACTTTGGCAGCATCTGTGAGTATAATAATTTAGAAATAATGTTTGAAAATTTTCACACATATTTAAAAATGTCTGAAATGTGGTCAAATTTAGTCAGCTGAACTTGTTTTAAAGCAAAATATTCGTCTTGAGCAAATGTCTATGAATTCCCATATTTTCTAAATTCTGGTGGTTATTTTTATGCTATACTACTTACTTTTCATAACCATCACATAGCAGTTATTTAGGAGGTTACATGTAAATTGATTTGTATTTCTATAAAATGTAGTTTGGTTTCCATTAATGTGATACAATGCAATGTAGATGAAATAGACTCTATGATTTCATTGTCTTGATATAAAATTAACTTGATATGATTGAATAATGAGATACATTTCATAAGATATCAAAGAAATTGTTTTGTAGTTAAAACTAAGTAGATTTTTACACTGTATAAAACAGAAATCTGCTGTCTTAGAAAGGATAGTTAACTCTTTCTAACCATTATACTTTATTTTCATAATATTCCAAAATTCAGAAGAAATAATGTACCACTTTGTACCCTAATAACTTAAAAATACTCTCAAAGTACTCATCTCAGTCTAAATTAGCTTCTGACATGAGGGAACAAGGCTAAATGCTTACCATAAGGTTACAATACTTTCAGAAAAACATAGCATAATGGTTAAAACCAGACACTGGATTTCAGAAGCATGGCTCTACCACTAACCCAATGTGTAACCCAGGGCAATCTACATATTACTGACAGTCACATTTTCCTCACATGTCAAAAAGATAATGAAAGCACCTTGAGGGCAGGGATTATGTCTATTTTATTCACTACTATGTTCACAGTGCCTGGTACATGACTAGCACTCAATAAATATTGAATGGATTAACAAATGGATACCTGCACCTCATGGTGCTTATACAGATTGAGTTAAAAATAAGTAATTTAATACATACATATGCATACATATAAACATACATGTATATATAGCTGAGTATATGATACATTTAATTGCTCATCTAATGAGGAGTTATTTTTATAATTCCTCCATGTCAACTCTAAGGATAAATCTTTAAATGACTCAAAATTTAGGACTATATATGCCAATGTCAAAATTTAGTAAAAGAGACAATCAAGTTTAGCAATTAATTTGGTTGGTTGTTTGGTTGAGTATAATATGAAGTAATGTTTACAAACTACCTAAAATAGTCAAAAAGTTCTGTACTGAGATAAATTTTCCTTCTCCAAATCAGACACCCTAAGACTTAAAATGTCTACAAGATAATTGCACATTTTATGTCTGGGATTTGGATAGCTTTTCTAAGTTTCTGACTAATATGAAAAATTTAGCATTCATCTAATTTCTGAAGTTTGTGTTAACTATGCAGATCAAGTAATAGTGCTTTTCAGAAAGGAAATGAAGTGGCTTTAAGAGAAACTTGAAGAGTAATCCTCAAAAAGCTCTTGATGCAGCTGTTCTATCATGTGTAACAAACATCTGAATATGTTTCCTGAATGTGCTCATTATTTGATAGTTGCATGTCACATAAGAAACATAGCTTGCATGGGAAGTATGACTCAGAGACACATTTATAATTTTTTTGTTACCCATTAAATTGAAATGTAAAACTTTAGGTTTCAGACATGGGTGTTAATTAGAAAAAAAAAAGCTATGCCATTACACCTTTGGATGTCTCAGAAGAAGGAAATCATTGTTTTCCCTTGAAAAGTCATCCAACCCAAACAATAGAAATAAATTTTAAGGAGGAAAGAATACCACTTCTTAACTCGTGGTCAGAAGTTTTGTTGGAGACACTGCCTACTGTCTTCCAGTGGTGCAGCTAAGATAAAAGCCATTCAGTTATTCAATGGTATTAAACAAACAGCATATTACAATGCTTTAGAATTTAATTTAGTCAAAATTATCTTTCACCCACAAATGGTTCTCTTCTTTCTGAGAAGACAATTTATTCAACCAGGCTCATGGCTCAGACATGGGGCACCTATGAAGCAGTGATACCAATTAAATTAGCCCTACCAATCCTTGAGTTGGAGATCAGCCCTTCAAATCCTTGCCACTCTACTGTTCAAAGCATGTGCTAAGCCCTGGGAAAGCACAATGGTGAATTGCTTTCGACCACTAGAGATCTTATAGATGATGAGCATAGTCCAATGGCTATGCATTCTGAATGTATCTTGACCACTTCCTATTACAGAATATCAGAGGTTTTCTTCTAATTTTAGGATGATACTTAGAATTATTAACATGGCCTACAAATCTGCTTTTTACATGATAGAGCCTAAATGCTTTATATGTGGTAGAGTCCAATCTGCACAATCAGGTCACACTGCCCTCTTCCTTGCCACCTGAGTGCTAGGCACATGCTGCTTTCAGATCAATTTACTTGTCCTGCTTGCTCAGACAATAGAGATGCTGCTTCTGTCTTCTCTTCTTCTATCAAGTTCTACTTTTATTTTTACTTCATATCGGAGAAAAATGTGTCAAATTCTCAGGCAAACCTCCCACAGCCATCCTTAAAAGGTTAAAACCTTATGTTACCGTATACCTCTACTTTGCAACACATTTATTTGTGCATTTGTTAATTATATTTTTAAACTATAAAGACAACAAGAGCAAGAATATTATCTGCTTTTAGTTAACCTTTTATCTCCAGTGCCTAGCACAGTGCCTGACACAAAATAGGCACTCAATAAATATTTTCTCAGTGAATAAAGGAATAGATAAATTAATGAATAATATGCTGTACATGAGAAATGCTATGGTCAATAAAAGAAGCCCTAACAAAACACAGTGGGAGTTCAGATGAATAAATTAATTACCCAAATGACTAAATCTAGAATACATGAAGGTAACAACTATTACTGTATTCTGTGAAGAAGGTAGAGGCTGACGAATTTGACATATCAAATTGGATGATTCAAATCTTGACAGTCTACAATTACTGAGTGTCTGTCATATTTAGGGCATTTTATTAAGTGCTCTAAAGAATCACCTAGATAAGAATTCTATTCGCCATCATTGCCGTGAGATACTGGTATTGATTCCATTAGGCCCAAGGGCTGCCTTGGACTTCTCATTAAATCTCCCAAAGATTTCATATGTATGTCTTTTGGAGGAATGACCTAATTTGCTAAGTCATTTGAAATTTGTTTAAATTCATTTAAGGAGCACTGAGCCTTGATCATCCAGTGCAATGTTGTCATGGTCCTGAGAGGTTACCATTAGTAGCACTTTGGTGTTGACAGGGTGAAAAGTGATGCTGCAGCGTAAGTCACCGTATCTTCAAACCACTTATAGCCGTCTTGCTATTGAGACTGCCATTCTCAGCCTACATCAGTCCTCATTGTAGCCTTCAGGAAAAAAAAAAAAACAACCAGAATGTGGATGAACAACATATAATGGCTGGGGTAGTAGTGGGCATGCCTGGCTATGGCCCTTGGGTGTCCTGAGGCACTTAGACCTCTGTTCTCCTCTCAGCTTCTAATTTATCCATAGGAGAGAGCTCTGTCTTATGACACTTTCTGAAATCTCAGGGACTGTATCTTTTATTCACTTTTAATAAATAGGCAGACGTTATATTCTTTTCTTATCTCTTGAGAAATGTATTGTCATAGCACAATCCTCCCAAAGCTGTGCCAGTGACATCACTCTTGTGGTGGTTATGACTCTTTCTGCTGATGAAGACCTTCTCTGGGAAAGGGAGCAGGCTCTGTAGGCTCAGTGCCAAAGGGTCCAGCTTTCTCCATAAACCAGCAGTTGTTGGGATGTTTTCTGCAGGGCTTATCTCTTCTTCTTTAACCGCTGGTAATAATGAAGTTTTTGTCATATTAAAGGGGAAAAAAGAGAAGCGATTGAGAATAGTTTGAGAGGATGACTGCCGTCCGTCAGGTCCAGCGACAAGAGGACTACAATGGGTAGCTTTCAGAACTACATATGGTCTTCCTTCCAAGGGAGTTGATTAAGCGACTCCGGATGAAATTGAAATCCTGTGATTTGACCTTTGTCTGGCCTGGGAGGGCTGCAATTCGCATAACAATTTCCTTTTGTTCTTTGTTTGGAGTTATTAATCCAACATGAGCCTCGAATTAATCAGAGGTAGTGCATAGCTACATTTCTAATTCACAGCTTCGCTGCTTGTGTCTTTTTTAATTAAGGCCAAATGATAGCAGGCCTTAAGCCCTGATTGCCACACTTGCTAACCACACATTGAGGGATGAAGAGGCTGAACAGGCAGAATGAGATTACTTCAAGGTTTCACTTAATTGTTTTCTTCCTTTAAGTAAAGAGCACTGACTGAACGTTGTTAATTCTGGGCTGGAAGAGCTTCATTTATTTGCCTTGACTTTAGGGAAGAGTGGGACGGAACCCAGGCTCTTGTTAGGACTCGCAGGAATAATGACCAGAGGGACTGCCAAAGTCACTGTTTCGGTTATTGATTTCAACCACAGAGCACAACTTCATGAGGAATGAAAGGTTGGTTAGTGGTGGGGCCCACATCAGTGAACTTACCCTTAGTTACCTGTATATTGTGTAGAATTTGGAGCCTTTGAGGCTTTAAGGTCTGCTCAACATTGCTTAGTCAAAACTCTGTAAGAGTTACTTATTTGAAAATTTAATGTGACAGCATTATTCTAGAATTCAGTAACACATGGTTCTGTCTTCTACTTTGTTCAAAGGGACTTAATTACTGGAAGGACCTAATTATAGTTCGGCTTCACCAAACAGGTTTGCCACAC